>JAKSZT010054030.1:13659428-13696937 GCA_026826555.1 Tolypeutes matacus
TTTAAAAAAAAAAAAAAAAAAAAAAAAAAAGAATCACAGGGGGGAGCAGTTGTAGCTCAGTGGTTGAGCACCTGCTTCCCATATACGAAGTCCTGGGTTCAATCCCCAGTACCTCCTAAAACAACAATAACAACAAAAATCCACATAATCATCTCAATCGATGCAGAAAAGGCATTCAACAAAATCCAGCATCCTTTCTTGATACAAACACTTCAAAATCTAAGAATCAAAGGAAAGCTCCTCAATATGATAAAGGGCATATATGAAAAACTCAGAGCCAACATCGCATGCAATGGGGAAATGATGAAAGCTTTCCCTCTTATATCAGGAACAGGACAAGGGTGCCCACTGTCACCATTGCTATTCAACATTGTACTAGAAGTTCTAGCTAGAGCAATTAGACAAGAAAAAAAAAAGGCAGCAAATAGGAAAAGAGGAAGTAAAATTCTCACTATTCTCAGATGACATGATCCTATATTTAGAAAACTACAGAATGTCTATGACCAAGCTACTCAAGCTAATAAACAAGTTCAGCAAAGTGGCAGGATACAAGATTAACATGCAAAAATCAATAATATTTTTGTATGCTAGTATTGAACAATATGAGGAGGAAATCAGAGAAACAAATTCCATTTACAGGGAGCAGAAGTAACTCAAGTGGTTGAGCACCTGCTTCCTACATACGAGGTCCCAGGTTTGATCCCTAGTAACTCCTAAAAACAAACAAAAAAAAAAACAAATGAAAAAATGGAAAAACCAATTTGAGGGAGCCGGTGTGGCTCTGTGGTTGAGCAATGGCTTTCCACATATGAGGTCCCAGGTTCAATCCCTGGCCCCCATACCTAAAAAAAAAAAAAAAAAAGAAAGTAAAAAGAAAAGAAATTCCATTTATAATAACAACAAAAAGACTCAAATACCTAGGAATCAATTTAACGAAAGATATCTAGGACCTATATTCAGAAAACTACAAAACATTGCTAAAAGAAATCAAAGACCTAAACAAATGGAAGGACATTCCATTTTCATGGATTGGATGGAAGACTAAACATCGTGAAGATATCAGTTCTACCCAAACTGATTTATAGATTCAATGCAATACCAATCAAAATTCCAGCAGCCTACTTTACAGAAATAGAAATGACAATTACCAAGTTTATTTGGAAGGGAAAGGGTACCCAAATAGCCAAAAATATACTAGAAGAGAAAAGCAATGTGGGAGAATCTCAGTGCCTGACCTTGAAACATTATAAAGCTATAGTGGTCAAAATAGCATGGTACTGATATAAAGTTATACACATTGATCAGTAGAATAGAATTGAGAGTCCAGAAATAGACTCTCAACTCAAGGCCAACTGTTTTTTGACAAACCTACCAACTCCATGTTACTGGGACAAAACAGTCTCTTCAACAAATGGTGCTGGGAGAACTGGATATCTATAACCAAATGAATGAAAGAAGACCCCTATCTCACCTCCTATACAAGAATCAACTCAAAATGGATCAAAGACCTAAATATAAAAGCCAGGACCATAAAACTACTAGAAGAAAATGTTGGGAAACATCTTCAAGATCTTGCCGTAGGTGGTGGTTTCTTGAACCTTACACCCAAAGCACGAGCAACAAAGAAAAAAGAGATAAATGGGATCTCCTCAAAATTAAACACTTTTGTACCTCAGAGAACTTTGTCAAAAGGGTGAAAAGGCAGCCAACTAAATGGGAGAAAATATTTGGAAATCACTTATCTGATAAGGTTTTACTATCCGTGATATATGAAGAGATGCTGCAACTCAACAATACAAATACAAATGACCCAAATAAAAAATGGGCAAAATGGGAGTGGATGTGGCTCAAGCAGTTGAGTGCCTGCCTCCCACACAGGAGGTCCTGGGTTCGATTCCCAGTGCCTCCTGAAAAACCAAACCAAAACAACAAGCAAAACAAATGGTAAAACCAACTCAGGGAAGTTGATGTGGCTCAGTGGTTGATCTCTGGCTTCCCAGATACAAGGTCCTGGGTTCAATCCCTGGTCCCCAGTACCTCAAAAAAAAATTTTTTTTTTAAATGGACAGAAGACTTGAATAGACATTTCTCCAAAGAAGAAATACAAATGACGAAAAAACACATGAAAAATGTTCAACGTCACTAGCGATTAGGGCAATGCAAATCAAAGCTACAATGAGATAACAATTCACACCTATTAGAATGTCCGCTATTAAAAAGATGGAAAACTACAAATGTTGGAGAGAACATGGAGAGATAGGAATGCTTATTCACTGTTGGTTGGAATGAAGAATGGTACAGCTACTGTGGAGGACTGTTTGACAGTTCCTAAGGAAGTTGAATATAGATTTGCCACATGACCCTGCAGTACCACTACTGTGTATATACCCAGAAGAACTGAGCAGTGACATGAGCAGACATCTGCACACCGATGTTCATAGCAGCATTATTCACGATTGCCAAAAGTTGGAAACAACCCAGGTGTCCAGCAACAGATGAATAGATAAACAAACTGTGGTATATTCACATGATGGAATATTATGCAGCTGTAAGAAGAAATGAAGTTGTAAAGCATATGACAACATGGATGAACCTGGAGGACATTATGTTGAGTGAAGCAAGCCAGACACAAAAGGACAAATACTGTATGATTGCTCTATTATGGACTAAGTATTGAATAAACTCATGGTTAATAACTAGAATATAGGTTACCAGAAAATAGAATGAAGTTTGAGAATGGAAGGTGAAGGTTAATCTGTGCAGAATTTATAAAAAGTTTGTTCATAAATCTTTTGAAATGAATAGAAATGTGAAAGCACATCATAGTGTTTGTAACTAGCAGTGTTAATATATGGGTATGACAGTGATTGAAAGGGAAAGTCTAAGGTCATGTATATTGCCAGAAAGAAAGCTAAAAAATGTAACTTGAGACTGTATAGCATAGCAAAACCTCTTATGAAATACGAGTATGGGTAATATTGCATATATGAGTTTTTTTTTTTTTAAACTGAACAAATGTACGTTAATGTTACAGAATGTTAATAGGCAAAAATACAACCAAAGCAAAATATGGACAGTAGTATATAGTAATATATTAATAATCTCCCATTAAGGGTGAAAAAAGGGAAATATACTAAGTGAAAGAAAGTAGACATAAGGTACTACATATTGTTTGACTCCATCTATACAAAATATAAATACAAATAAATTAGAAAGATGGAAACAATAGCAGCTATTCATGGCAAGGGAAGCATAAAGAGATTGAGAGCTGATTATTAAGGGGTATAGCTTTTTTGTTTGTCTATTATTATTATAATTATGAAAATGCTCTAATAATGATTGACATGACAAATGCACAACTATGTGATTTTACCAGATACCATTGATTGTACACTTTGGATTATTAATGTATGTATTAATGTATATATGCTTTATTTTTTATTTATTTATTTTTTTGTTTGTTTGTTTGTTTTTTTTAAAGATTTTATTTATTTATTCATTTATCCCCCCCTTGCTGCCTGTGCTCGCTGGGTCAGCCAACCACGCCGTGCGGGCGGGCCTGCCCCCACCAGGAGGCCCCGGGGAACCGAACCCGGGGCCTCCCATATGGTAAACGGGAGCCCTACTGATTGAGCCACAGCCGCTTCCCTATATGCTTTATTAATATGTATCAAAATTGATTAAAAAACATAAAAATAAAATAAAATAAAAGAATGTCCTTTCCAAGAGCTGAGGGAATCCCAATTGCACAGAACTAGTTGGCTCTTTGTGTGGTGCCCAAGAGTATATAGTGATTGGGCTTCTTAGTGGAATATGGAACAAGAGTACTTGGAAGCTCTAGTTCTTGAAATTTTAATTTACAAAACTATCTTTGAGAAACACTTAATTACTAAGTTGCTTAGTAGTCCAAGTAGTCCTTGGTTGTTAGTAAAAATGGCAGTCAACAGAAAGGCATCCTACTTTCCATAACAACCAAAGAGAGGACTTGGAATCTTGGAGTAAATCTGTGACCACTGAGGGACAATCTCCTGGAACATGTATCATAGGCCACATCTGGCCACCACTGCTCTGGACAAACAAGAATGGGGAGAAGGGAGCTCCGCTCACTGGAGCAGAATTCTAACTCTTGCACCAAGGATATCCCCTTGCAGCAGCTGTTGAGATGGTTCAGAAATGAAGTTTTATCAACCTTGGGTAAATTGCCCTGTCCAGGCACCCCATGTCTTCTGTTTTGCTTCTGTGGTCCCATCTCTTTGTCACAGGTGGATGTTAAAGTGAAATGCCGATGATTGTTTTGTAAGTTTATAACTTCTGTCATAAAAATATATTTAAAAAATAATAATAGGGTAGGTTGGGGGAAAAATACACCAAATGTAAGATAAGGACTATAGTTAGTAGCAATATTTCGAAGATATTCTTTCATAGTGTGTAACAAATATCTTATAACAGTGCAAGGTGGTGGTGGTGGATTGATGTATGGGACCCCTGTAGATGTTACGCATGTTGGCTTTGTAAGTTCACAACTTTCACTATATATTTATTGTTTATGCATGTTCACATGTAAATGATATAAAAAATAATAATAATAATAGGGTGGGTTGGGGGGAAAATATACCAAATGTAAGATACTTTGGTTAGTAGTAATATTTTGAGGATGCTCTTTAATCATTAGTTAAAAATATTTCACAACAATGCAAGGTATTGGTGGTAGAATGAGGTATCAGAGCCCTGTATGATGTTATATATGTTTGTTTTGTAAGTTCACAACTATTGCTATACACTTATTGTTTACGTATGTTTATGTATGAGTGATATACTTCAATATATGAAAAAAATGAAAAAAAAAAGTGAAACGCTGATTTTCAGTAACTCGGCCTCTCCCTTCTTTCATGCTATGCCCACAGGCTGCTGTTCCGTCAACATTGGGCTTCCAGTCTCCAGTTACCCACAAAGGAAAAGAGACCAGAAGGGGCGTCTTCCAGGCATGCAGAAAGTCCACTGGGGCCTGCGGCCAGAGAAGCCACAGCAGGAACTGACCAGCCCTGAGAGCCGAGGAAGCAGCCTGGACGCCAGCAAGACCCGTGAGTTCCTTGAGGTCAAGGACGCATTCCAGGGCGGTTGCCGCCCTTAGATCCAGACGGGCGCGGCAGGTCAGGGGGATTTGGGGAGAAGGTGGGCAGTGCTCTGCGCGACTCTGCCTGGACCCTTGGGCCCCGCTGCCCTGCTTCCATCGCCAAGCAGCCTCCCTGCTCACAGCCGTCTTAAGTCTGGCGGAAGCCCTCTCTCTCTCTGGTGACTTTGAGACCTCTGCTCTGATCCATCCTGTGCTCACTTCATGGTTAATTCTCAGAATTATTTCCCTCATTTCCAAATTCCTAGGGGCCACAGAGCCGTTGCCCTAAGAACCCATAACAAACCTGACTGTTTGGCACGAGGCATTGTGCTCACTGAACTGAATTCCTTATTACATTGCCTCCTCCCTCTCTCCTCATCTGAGCTCGAAGGAATGGTGCAGAATTATTCAGTCCCCCTGCCTTGTAGCTTGCAGGCCCCTGGGATGCTTTCTCCCAGGACAACAAAGCCCTCGAGTCCTTCCTCTGCTGCTCCAGAAATTAGTTCTGGGCTAATTAAAAATCAGCCTTTTGTTCCTTACTGTGGAAAGAAAATTATCAATCTTAAGAGGAGTGAAAATAAAGAAAAAGAAAGAAAAAAGAAAGAAATAAAGAAAAGAGGAGTGGAAAGGACTGGAATCCTTAGAGCATAACTGTGACATTGTATTCTTTCTAGACTTTGATGTTTCTGGGGAGATGATTTCACCCCCAGCATATCCTGAGTCTGCATAATAAGCAGTATTTAATTGGTTTCTACTATATATTTCCACTTTCCTAACAAGGCAAAATTAGTTCATCTTACCATCTAAACCCTCAAAGGAGTATGCGAGGCAGTGACTATGTCTTACTTAGCACCCACAGAGCAGGAGATCTGATGCACATCCTCCTAAAGACAAGCTGGGCACACATACCCGTCCCACTCCCTGCAGCTGCCCTGAGAAACTCCTCTCGTGGGAACCAAGTCTAGCAGGGCCTGTGGCATTTCCAGAGTAAATGTGTCTGTGTGGGAGATGGGTTAATGCGGAGTCCTTTGAGGGGTTCAAGGTAAGAGATACCAAATAAAATGTGCATGCATGCACACACATGCCCAAACATGCACACAAGTGCACACATGTGCACTACACACACATACACAGTGCTCAGTGATAGGAACATTGGAAACCAAGAGGAAAGCAAGCCAGGTGGGAAGACCTCCTGTTCCCATGTCGGTGCTGGATGAAATGGTCTCTGGCATTTCCCTGTCGCCCCATCACCTCCCCACATCCAGGGTTAGGGTCCACCTTTGCAAGGAAACTGTTTAGCTCATGGGGCTTGGAGGAGTCAATAGGTGAATCACAGAAGCCATTATGTCTGGTGAATCTTACGGTGCGTTGGTGGTTTCTGGTTTGGATGAGGGGACACTGGTTTTAACTGGGAGCTGAAGGGGAGAGAATGTAGACCCTTCCCTTTAGCACTTGCTGTTTCCCACCCCATGCGTGTTGCTGGCTTGTCCTAGGCAGTGCTGTGGAACAAGGAAGAGAGGACGGGAGAGCTTAGGGGGACGAGAAACTGTCAGGCTGTGCTTCTCAAGCTGGAGTAAAGTATGGGTCCCTTTAAAAGGGGAAATCCATACTTGTGGACCCATGAAAAGGCATTTGCATATGTGTAGAGCCCTAGGAGCCACATATCTCAGATTGAGAAATAGCATCTTAATTAATAGGGTTTTATTCTATGAAATGTCTTCTGATTATGAATTGTAACAGCAGTTTTGCCCTTATAGCTGATAAAAGAACTATTTTTTTTTTAAGATTTTTATTTATTTATTCATTTATGCCCCCCTTGCTGCTTGTGCTCGCTGGGTCAGCTAACCACGCCGCGCGGGTGGGCCTGCCTTCACCAGGAGGCCCTGGGAACCGAACCTGGGGCCTCCCATATGGCAAACGGGAGCCCCACTGATTGAGCCACAGCCGCTTCCCAAAGAACTATTTTTTAAGATTGTTATCCAAATGGAAACACAAAATTTTAGAAATCAAGTAGAACTTACATACCCCTAAGAATATGTTCCAGATCCCACTTCGAGAAGCAATGGTTTAAGAAACCACAAAGCTTGCCAGCAGACAATCAGCCACGGGGATTCTTCTGTAGCCGGTGGGGGCTGAGCTTGTTGGTGCCATTCTCCATGGGGTGGTAGAAAGCTCACCCCTCAGCCATTCACTTCTCTCAAGGAAAGTGGGGCGTTGTATAATGTGATCAAGGTATAAGCCCTGCTTCTACTGCATTGTGGTCAGTGACGATGACCTGCAGTAAGGAAACCAAAACAGTGCCAGAAATCATTTCACTTGCATCATCTGCAAAATTGCCTGAATTTCCCACTTTTCCTTGCTGTCCCGTCTATTCTGTGCTTTTTCTCCCTGACTGTCCCATCTATTCTGTGAACCCACTTAGCCTAGGCAAGGGTCCAGTGGGCCCAGGCATGTGGCATCAGTGGGAACTTCACTATGGAGGAGAGGTGGTCCTGCACAAGGTGGGGTCCAGATGTGGCTGGGCCTGTGGGTGTGGCAGGCTGTGCAGGTGAAGGATTGAGGGGAGACCCTCTTAGGTCCTGCTTCATGGAATAACCTGGCAAGGTTCAAACAAGACAGTATATGTGCAGGGCTTTGTACCTGAGAAAGTGCTCTGCAATGGTCGTTCATTATAATTTTGTTAAATAAACATATGGTGTTAATAATCATGGTTATAAAGGTTAAGTAAACACCAGATAACTCCCTTTTATTAGGGTTCCTAACCACCAGGACAAGCCCAACTGCCCAACAGGGATTCTGCCCTATTAGGTGAGGAATGGAGCTTGGGCATCCATATTTTTCCTTTAGGTCCCACAGTGTAGCCCTGGTTAAAGATGCACTTTCCTAAAGAAAATCAGTACTTCCGAGAACCTTGTCAAGTCTCTGCTGTTGCCCCAGGCAGGGCTCCTTGGTCACATGGCAGAACAGGGCAGGAAAGAGGCCATCCCCGGGTCTCTTGGCCCTTCTTGTGCTGGTTCCATGCCTGGCTCATGGAAACCAGCCATTGCTTCAGAGTTGTCTTCTGGATGATCTTCGAGTCCCCTGGAGCAATCCTCTCATGCTTGGGGAAGACAGGCCCCAAAACAGATAAGTCTAAATGGCATGGCAGTGCAGTGGTGACTGTCTGCACAGGGAAACATGGGGGTGGGCAACAAGGAGGTGCACCCAGGCCCAGGTGATGAGTGGCGGGACCCAGGGATCAACATGGGCTTCCGGGAGCAGGGGGCACCTGAGGTGCATCTTCAATGATGGTGGAAATTAGCTAGGGAAGGCAGCTGGGAAAAATAAAGGGAAATTTATTTATCTTCTCAGTTAAACGTCATACCAGTGCTAGAAGGGTGATATTACCATCCTTATCTTCAGACTGGGAGGCCACAGTTCCAAGAGATGTAGCTGATCATCAGTGATAATCAGTGAAGCTAGGATTTGAAAGCAGGTCTGTTGACTTCAAAGCCTGCGCATGCTCTTTCTACTACCCATGCTGCTTTCCTTCATCAGACATCACTGGTCAGTCACCATGTTGGGCATGAGCTGAGAATTACCTCCTTCCAAGCAGCCACACTACCTACTGGTGAAAGGGTAAGACTGGGAGTGGAAATCAGTAGGTAGGGAGTAATCTGCAACAGCAGTTGATTGATTGATTTGCTCGTTCTCTCTCCTTAACCCCATCTCCCACCCCATGTGAATATGATTTAGGAAGTCAATATTTAGTAGCGCCTCAATTTTGACTCAAGTAGAGTGTATGTGATGAGTAGAATCATCATGCTGTGGTGAGAATTGGTAAGAGTTGTGCTATCTGCCCTGGAAACAAGTACATTTTCTGGATCTCAGAACCTCCTGAGAAGACATTAGGAGCAAGAAGTTTAGAAATTGGGTTGCATTTCCACCTTTCTAGGCTGTTAATAGGACCTGGAGCCAAGATCCAAGAAAAACACCATCAGCCAAGTCTAACCTGGATGTGTAGGCCCTGGAGCCTCAGTATCTTGTGTAGTGTGAAGGATTGTTGCAGGATGAACAGCTGTCTCAGTTTGCCTGGGACTGAAGAGTTTCCCAGGACATGGGGCTCTATTCTAAAACCAGGCCAGTTTTGGAAGAACTGGGACAGTTGGTCATGCTAGATTGTTGTGAATTTCTAACTGAGATATAAACAGATATAAAATACTTCATATGGGGGAGCGGGTGTACCTCAGTGGTTGAGTGCCTGTTTCCCATATACAAGATCCTGGGTTCAATCCCCAGTATCTCCTAAAAAAAAAAAAAAAATCACATGGTGCATGTAGGCACTTTCTATATGTTAGTTCCCTCATTAACTCAATTTCAGAACAAGGAGCTAGAATTTTTTTCCTGTGCAAGTAGACATATGTTTGGTTTGGTTGCCTCATTGGTACAGCAAAGCTTATAAGAGCTTTGGGAGGGGTGTGAAAAAGAATATTGAGGGCTTTTTCTATTTGCCAGTATTGAACAACTCTGGGGTCACTAAAAGATCAAATATGCCCCAAGAGGAGTAATAAAGGAAGGAAAGGCTGTTTTATATCAAGTCATTTGAGCCTTACATGTTTCCCAGGCCTAAGGGGTTTCTGAAGAGAGGCTGGATTTCAAACATAGGCACAAAGACAACTAAGTTTCTTTTAGAGCTTGAAATTTTAAAATGGGGTTGGTTTCCTCTCCTTAGTCAACTAATTTGGATCTTGGAGGGAATGGGGAAGGGGGCAAGGAGAAGAAAGGGGGAAAGGAGGAAGGTAGAGAAGAAGGGGATAAGGATCATTCTAGACCTTTTAAGTCCTCTCAAGATGAGGAGGGCAGGAAGGCAAATTAAAATCCCCCCAAAGACACTTTGTCTTTGTACTTACTTTTCTCTCTCTTCTTGTCCTTTGACACTTTAAAACCTGGATCTCCTGGAATCATCAACATATACAGCATTCCCTCATCAGCCTCGAGGGTTATTCTCCTAAAAATAGACAAAAACAAAACACACAAAACAAGCAAACAAAAACCTGTTAGAAGAGAATCCTAAGTAAGTGACTTAAGACCTTAAGGGGAAACCAGGGTTGGGAGCCCAAGATTGCTAGTGAACCACTGAAATTCCTAATATGTATATAGCTTTTACAAACCAGTTTCATCTTATTTCTTGGGCATTAGCTAGCATGGACTCCAGCCTCCTCGTCCACATTCTGGGGGAGGTCTGTGGCCTTTGCCTAAATTTCCTTGTATCCCGTGGCTTCTGGTCTCAGTGTCACTTCTGGCTCCAAGTCCCTGCTCTGACAGGCTTGTGCCTCGTCTCCTGTACCTGTTCTCTGCTTTCACTCCAAGCCAGCTCAGATGTGGAATGCAGTCCTTTTTCCTTTTCCCCAAAACTGGTCACTTAAGGCTTTGTTGAAGTTTGGAACTACAGAGGGGGTTTACATAGCAGAAATACATTTTTTTTTTTTTTTTTTTTTTTTTAGGCCAGTAAAAAGAATTTATTTGGGAAATGGCGGAAAAAGCAGAGCTTGTTGAGAAATGGGAGAGAAGGATGGAAATACACACCAAGATTTGGTGCAGGCTTCTCTAGGCAGAGAGGGCGAGCGCTGCCTTGTGTGGTTACCTTTTAAACTGTTAATTTTTCCTCCCCCTTGCTCATGCTAAGGGGATGGGCCCCAGCTGTTATTGATTATCCCACCAATGTTAAGGGCCAATGGTGAGACCTGTTTGGAATATCCAGGGCCAAGGGGAGGTCCTGGAAAGAGAAACTGGGACCTCAGGGTTAAACTCAAGGTCTCAGCTAGATCTTGCAGCCATGTTGTCTGTCGGCCATGTTGTGGCTCGTTTTCTCCCTGGCTAACCTGGCTAATCTGCCTCAACTCCCCTCAGAGAGTTCATGCCCTTATTCCTAAGGGGGTGCTGATGGGTGATGATTATTCTTCTGTAGTTACTTCCTGATGGTTAGGGCAGTAGTCCCTGCCTGACAGGGCGTAAACCACTCTGGCTATTCTATTGAAGTGGAGGAAAGACAGGTCCTACACTGTGTTTGGAACTGGCTGAAATCCCTGCATGACTAATATCTCGTTCTGGAAGGCATTGATTCTGGAAGAAATAAATTTAGTTAGAATTTTGATATCTGGCCCCACTAAAAGAAGAAGATGGTGGTAAGTGGGCCCAAAGGGGGGCCAGCTATGATATACTATACCATGAGAGTGAAAAAGGCCAAGTGCTTTTAGTGGCTACATCCGCTTGAAGTTGGTGGGTTTCATCTTGCAGGTATCAAATGCTGTCTAGGACTATTCTAGAGTGATTTATAAAGAAACAGCATTTTTCCTTGAGAAATAGGCATTTCCCCCACCAATCCCTGCCCGTGCCCCCCATGCTGCTAACATGTTTAGGGCTCTGCAATTTTGCAGTACCATAGCAGCAAGAGAGTCTGTTTGCTGTCTTAAGACTTCTAAGGCACAGTTAGTTTCTTCTATGCTGTTAGTTAGCTCTAGAGAGAGATTGTAATAGATAACGGGGTTTGATATAGATTGCCAATCCCAGTTTTCCATGGTGATGATGATGTTTAAGACAGCTAAGAGGGGGATGAGAAGAGGCATTTCCCTTTTAATTATTGTATAGGGAGAAACTACAGGAAGTAAAAACAGAGAAATTTCTTAAGGGATGTCTGAAAAGAAATACACAATTTTATTTTTTTATTTTATTTTATTTTTTTACTGGGAGGTCCCGGGGATCGAACCCGGGTCCCTCCATATGGGAGATGGATGCCCAACCAGTTGAGCCACATCCGACCCCTACAATTTTAAAAATCAGAGACTAGACCTCCCTGTTCTTTTTTTTTTTTTTTTTTTTTCTCCTATCTGGTTGTGTCATCATCTTTTTTTTGGTGCGGGGCCTGCGCCTCTGTGTGCCACGCAGGTCTAGGATATCTTTTTTCTTTTTTTTACCAGGAGCTCCTGGGGATCGAACCTGGGTCCTCCAGGTTCATTGCGTGAATCACAGCTGCTTCCCCTTCCTGTTCTTAAAAATCCTCTGGCCACTGGAAATTTCCCAGTGGCCATATTTCTCTGCAGTTACAGCCTCTTACCATTATTTTTTGGCAACTCCAACCCTACCCCCACTCCTCTTCTTGAGGCCCCTCTCCTCAGGTTCTCCTCTCCCAATACACACATATGATCATTCCCCTCATTTATCAGTCAGATCTATTTACATCTGCCCACCTCCTTTGGCTCAGGGACCCCAGCTCCATTTCTTTGTTCTTGGCTCCTTTCTAGCTAAGTCTAATTCCAGGTGATATGATCATGAGTGCTAATCAGTAAAATGTATTCACCCGGCAAGTATTGACTGCGTGTCCATGCAGTGTGAGCCTGTGCCAGGGGCCAGTGGCATGATGTGAACAAGATAAGCATGGTCCTGCCCTCACAAAGCTTACCATCTAGTGATTAGTTGGGGAGCCCAGGAGAGAGGAAGCCTCTGGAAAGGACTCCCCCAGAGCCAAGGACCACACCATGTTCCGATGCTGACTTCTTGATGCTTATAAATGCCTCTAATTTAAGGCTACACTGCTTCCTATTTTGCAATCCTCTTTGCAATCCATTTTATGCTTTGCTCAACCAATGACTAAATAGTCCCCGTCCAGTAAAAGCATGATTATGTTTTCTTCTTTGAGTATGCTTCCTGAAGCTTGTCCCTGCCGAGGTTGTTTCCCTAGCAACAGCGGGTTGGATCTGTTCCCACAGTGGGCTGACACAGTGTGACTCTCACTGTTAGCTGTAGAACAGAGGGGCTATGACCCTGTGGCTTTTCTCATTACGTGGATTAACTGCCACGTGCTGTATGTGCGTGGACTGCAGCTCATTAGAGTATCCTGGTCCAGGAGCCAGCACATGGTGTGGGCAGGAGGAGGGGCAGAGAGAGGGAAGGGGGAGTTAGGGCAGAGGGGTGGGGGTGGGGGGAGCATGGGAGTTCAGAAGCTGAGAAGGACTGAGTCCTTGGAATGTTTAGAAGGGCCAGGCTGGTAAGTGGTAATGAGGGAGGAAGGCGTCACACCTGCTGGTAACATCAGCCACCATTTATTGAATGACTGGTATTTGCCAAGTACTGTATGTATGTTTGTAATGCCACATTATATGCATTATCTCATCTAATCCTCACCACAGTCTAGGGAGGTAGGTGTGATCATTCCTGCTTTATAGATAGGGGAAACTGAGGCTTGGAGAGGTTAAGTCTTTGCCACGATCCTACTGTGTGTGATCAGCAGAGTCAGGAGTTGAACCCAGGTTTGGGCTCTTTAAGCATCACACCATAGAAAGTATCCTTCTAGAACCCTCTGGGGGTTTCTCTAGGGTGCTATGGATCACCCACAGCCCCTAACTCAGTGTGGCCTGCAGCAGCTGCTCAGGGGCGCTCAGGAAAGCTGGGCCAACCTCAGCCTCAGTGCAGTGCCTGCCCCCTTTGTGGAAGGGGCAGAGCCCGGGACCCAGGGTGGGGCCAGCCCCTCACTGCCTGGCCCCTCTGAGGGCAGGAACTCTTGGGATGCCCCCTGCAGGCATCTATGTGATGGTGGCCTTTGCTTGGAGGCCAGCTTCTAAATACATGACCCTCCCCCTCTGTTTTTGTTTTCTCCGTTGTAAAATGGGCATACTTGATCCTTAAGCTTAGGTATGAACATGAGGAAAAGGAGAAGCCTCAGGTAGGATAAAGTGGCATGGGGGATGTCAGGAGACATGGCTCTCCTCCAATCTCTACTAACATGCTTTGTGGCCTGGGGAAGGGGGCTTATGAGATGTAGACTGGTCTCAGCATTCCCCTCCGTGAAATGAGGGGTTTGGACTCCACAAGTGACCTCCCTCCCAGCTCTGAGACAGTGAATCCAGGCTGGGGAGCTCCCTGGAGCAGCAGCTACTTGGTGACCTCTAGTCAACCTTGGCACATTATAAGTACTTGGTAGGCACTTGCTGGACCTAACCCAGGAGATGAGGAGTTTCTCAGAAGTGCAAAATAATCCCCAGTGGCTTCACTGCACACCCCGAAGTGACAAATTCCTGTTGTCCATAGGTTCTCAGAAAACACCCACTGATCGATGACACTTGGCCTTAGGGGTAGGAGAACAGGATTGGGAGTTTGGATTTAAAGTTGGGGAAGGAAAGAAACCAGCTGCATGGAACATTGTTGACTAAGTTGCTTGCTGTGAAACATGAGACCCAAGGGCCCTCCCCTCACTCCTTGTCTGCCCACCCCCCACCATGTGCCAGAGAGACCATGGCTCTGCCAGGCCACTCCAGCCAGCTCACCTGCGGCCAAGGCTCTTAAGGAGGCCCTGGGGAGTCTCAAGGCAAATCCTCTGTCTGCCTTTATATAGGAGCCTGAGGAGAGAGGGGCCTGGGCTCTCCCTTGGCTCCCAGCATGGCGGGAAGGGCTCATGGGGGAGGGGGGCAAAGGGGGCAGCTCTGTTAGTCCTCCCTCAGGTCCTCAGCTGCCACGGCACCAGCTGTTGTGGAGACCCGGCTTCCTGCTTGAGGTTCTGCTGCAGTCACAGAGCCTTCTCTTTTCAGGGCACCTGAGACCTGACTCTCTCTCTCTCTCTCTCTCTCACACACACACACACACACACACACAATCTCTCATGTACATGCACAATCTCTCTCACAGGCAGTATCTCTAACCCACTCACAATACAGTTTTCCTCACAATCTCTCAGACATCTCTCTCCTCTCTCACACATAGCCCCTTGATCTTTTTCTCCACCTCCTCAGCCTCTCACACATTCCTACACGCGTGCGCGCACACACACATGCTCACAACTCACTCCTCTGCCTCTCCCCTGCCTTCTCCTCTCTCTGCGCCTCCCCTAGTGCTTAACTGGAAACAAAAGTAAGTTTGTTGTGCCAGGCCTGTGGGGAAGAGGACTGTGGAGGCAGCGGCCAGGGTGGGAGCAGCAGAAACAGGCTGGGGCCAGGGGCAGCCCCAACGGCCAGAGGCCCAAGTGCTCAGCGATTCCAGGGAGCAGGTAATGCCCAGACAGGGCTGGTTCAGCCGTCCTGCTCTCCACCTTGTCTCTGGTTTATGATGGCTCGGTTTATTTGCCTTCTTACCTGGCCTTGAGGGGAAGGGGATTCCAGGCTAGGGGAACAGTAAGCAGAAGGGCCTGAGGAGTGGAATGTCCACCTCTTCAGAGAACTGTGTGTAATCTGATGTGGCTGGGGTCTGGGGTGGCTTGTGTCAGGGCCAGCTGGGGTCCAGGGCAGATGGGGTACAAGATGACTGGGGTCCTGGGCAGCTGGGGTACAGGTGGCTGGGATCTGGGGTGAGTGGGGTCTAAGCCAGCCTAGGTGAGGGACACGATAGAGCCTAAAAAGGCAGGTTAGGGCCAGGTCACAAGGGATTTCTTGAAACATGAAACAGACTTTAGGCAATAGGAAGCCATTGAAGGCCTTTCAGCTGGAGAATAATAGCATGATCAAACCTACATTTTAGGAGCCAGTGTGGCTCAGGTGGTTGAGTGCCTGCTTCCCAAATGGGAGGTCCTGGGTCCAGTTCCTGGTGCTTCCTAAAAACAAACAAACAAAAAAAACCCCAAACAACAGACAAAACAAATGGAAAAACCAACTCAGGGGAACTGATGTGGCTCAGTGGTTGAGTGCTGGCTTCCCACATACGAGGTTCTGGATTCAATCCCCGGCCCAGCTCCTCAGGAAAAAAAATCTACATTTTAAAAGAGTAGCTGTTATACTCCGATCCTATAGGAAATTGGTGTCTACCCACTCCCACCCCAGAAGCAAGAGTCATAGTCTTTTCCCAATTTGCAGAAAAAATAAGGTTATGGAACGACTTTTCCCAATTTTAAGTTTTTCTTTTATAAAATTTCCTTAAACTTTGAGTGTCTACTAGCAAGTGTCAGCATTCAATATAGCCTGTGAAAAGGATGTAAGCCAAAAGTAATAGAAAAATTCAGAAATAAAACCCATTTAAATAAATGAAGTCCATCGATTTTTTTTTAGTATGGATATAATGGCATTATCTGCTAGTAAACTTATTTCTAACTCATGCACAATATTTCATGGTGCACCCAGGAGTCTACTACATGAACATATTTTAAATATTTCTAAATGAAATGTCTTAAAAGCAAACTCTGCTGATACATAGGGAATGGGAGTGGATGGGGTGACCAGAACCAGTGGGAGCAGTAGAGGCTTTTAGCAGCAATCTGAACAGGAGGTAATGACAGCCTGAACCAAGGCAGTGGCAATAGGAAAAAAGGGACAGAGCTAAAAAAAAAAAAAAAAAAAAATGCAAATGAAAGAAGTCAGCATCTGATTGGACATGGATAGTGAGAGATAGGGCACCTTCAGGAGTGGGTCCAATGTTTCTTACCTGGGTGGGTAGCTGGGGGTGCTAGAAATCAAAACAGAAGAGAGCAATACTGGGGTGTTGAGGGAAGATGGGATGTGGAGATGTTTTGAATATGTTGAGGTTGACATGAGATGGAGAGGTCCATAGACAGTTGGAAATGTTCAGTACAGGACCTGGAGATGCACACAACCTCGTCAATCCTAAAAGACATGAGAGTGTGGAGAGAGAGGAGAGAAGGCCAAGAAGTAAGCCAGGGGAAGATCAATATTTATGAGTTGGCCAGACAAAAGAGTATTGAGGTAGGAAAAGGATAGGAAAAAATATGTATCAAGAAAGTGCCATGCTGAAAAAATATCAAGAAAGTACATCCAAGAGTAGCACTTTAGTTCAGAAGGAGAAGTCACCACCACTGATGACCATAGCTCCACAGTGCTGTTGGTTTCCTTGACTCTATTAATTTGATAATGAATTCAATTTTATTAATTTGGTTTGAGATATGAGGGCAAGCAAGGTTTGTGAATTCCAGTGCCTGTTATAAGTGAGAGCAGCAGGGTGTTAAGAGTAGAGAGTGGTGGAATGTGGCACAGGCATCAGAGCACCTGAATTTTCAAGAAAAGCCAGAGATCTGGATTTTTATATGAAAATCTCATAATTTTAAATGATAACAATTTCAAAAACTCTTACTCTTTGAGGGTTGAATTAAACACACCTTTGAGCTGCCAGTCTGAAATCTCTGCCTAAGTCAATGTCCTTAGTGTGTGTGGGCTGAAGCAGTTGCAGCAGGTTGAAAAGTGAGTGGGAGAGGAGGAAGGAAGTGGAGAGAGCGAGTGTAGACCAGTCCTTCAAGAAGGTGGGGGTAAAGGAAGGGAGAAGGAGAAAGAAAGCCCGGGAGGCAGGCAGGGTTAGGGGATGATGTTTTAAAGTAGGAGAGCTTGTTTCTAGAAAGCAGGTGGAGAGAAATAATTTGAAGACCCAGGTGAAGAAAGGCAGAAGGGGAAGAAGCAGAGGGGATGGATGGGACCAGGGATTGGGCTAGAGGAAGAGCTCTTTTTGTTCAAAGATGGACTGCAATAGAGGTAAGGATATAGGAGGTCTAGAAGGGAGGAGGTGGGAAGTTGATGGAGTCCATGCCTGGCAATATTTATTTTCTTGGTTAAGTCGAGTAGGGAAGGATCAAGAGGTTTGAAGAGTGGGACAATGGTTAGGAATGTGACCCAGGAAAGGGTGCTGACAAGGAGGATTGGAAGGTTGCTGCACTTCTGAGAACTGCTGAGGGTGGAAACCCTCCACTTAAAACAATTGGGTAGTTTCCTCATGAGCGTGGTGCTAGGGTTGGCGGTAAAAGGGGTTAAGCACTTGTTACAGTCCAGGCCCTGTGTCAGGTGTGCTATCCTCCTTATTTGATTGATTCCTCCAACAACTCTGTTCAAGCAGACTGAGTTGGTCATGAGGTAGTGGCAACTCTGAGATTCACACCCATGTCTGGCTGAACTGAAAGCCCATTGTGCACCCTGCCTCCACCACACCACCATACCACAGAGCACCCACAGGACCCCCAGGACACACCTGCAGAGATGAAGACTGGGCCAGTGAATTCTTATTTGGATGTTGGCTGGCTGGCTTTATTGGGAAGTCTAGGCGTAAGAGAGTGGAAGGTGTGATGAGAGTAGTTGAAATAACTGGCCATTAGGGGTCCATGGAAAAAGAAGTAAGAGCAGAGGGGGCTGAAAAACTGAGAGGTTAGAGAGGCTGGGAGGAAGAAGAAGGCTTAATGAGGTCCCAAGACAAATGATAAGAAAATGAACCAGGGCAAGGTCAGTGAGGTTGATGTGGACAGAACGTATTCTTGAGAACTTTCAATATAGGAATGGAGTTGAGGGATGACTCCATGGCATCTTACCTGACAGCTGTGCTTTCAGCCAAGATCTGGCCCTGCTTACCTCTTCATCTTGATGTTATACCACTTTCCCCCTTGGTCAACGTGTTGCAGCTCCTCTGGCCAGCACATTCCCACCTGAGGGTATCTGGAACAGTTGGAAGGAGCACTCTTCTACCAGATATGCATAAATGGCTCAATCTCATCTTCCAAGTCACAATTCAAATAATACCCCCTCCACAGAGAGGCCTTCCTTGACCTATCTAACTCCCTCCAGTCATTTCATTTTCTTCAAAGCACAAGATTGACCTGAAATGATCATTTATGTACTTGTTTACTGATTGTCTCTCCCTCTCTCACTAGACCATATGCTCAAGAGACATATAGGCCTTTTTCATAGTTTTATTTTCCAACACCTAGAACAATGCCTGGCCCATAGTAGGCACGTATTAAATATTGAGAGAAAGAAGGAAGGAATGAATGATTGCAGGAGATGTGTGCTTGGGGAAGGATATGGGTTCAATGTTGGAGTGCTGAATTTAAGGTGCCCAAGAGACAACCAGGATGTGACATCCAGTGGGCAGTTGGAGGGTAGGCTGGGAGCTCAGGAAACAAGCTGTCACTTTACCTTGCCTGTGAAGAAGGTGGGGTCACATGGCTCACTGGTGCGGGAACATCCGTTTGCATGGCCAACTGCCCTTCAAGGCCAATGCACTGGGAGTTGACTGGTTTGGGGCCCAGTGGGAAGAAAAAGGACACCTGTGGGTTTGTTATGCTGAAGCTGAGTCAAAGTCTTTCTCATTATAGTTTCTTGTTCTGTGATCCAGTCCTCCCTGCTACCCTGGTTTTGGCCACTTTCCATCCTTCTTCATTGTCATCTACAAGACCCTGGGGTCTGAATGCAGACCAAATTCTTTCATCTCTTTTATCTCAAAGAATATCTCACCCACATCCAACCTACAGTGATATGAATCTAGCCACACTCAGAAGTTGGACTTGGTTCTACCAAATTGGGAAATAGTTTCCTCCTGCACTTGGCTCCTGCTCCATTTCTCTCGGCCTTGTGGCCCTCCTGCCTGCCACTGGGCACTTAGATCCTGCTGCCCTCCTTTTGCAGGGTCTCCAGCTGCTGAGCAGCTCCAGGACATCCTGGGGGAGGAAGATGAGGCTCCCAACCCCACCCTCTTCACAGAGATGGACACTCTGCAGCATGACGGAGACCAGATGGAGTGGAAGGAGTCGGCCAGGTGAGGTGGGGGCCCCAGGAGAGGTAGAGGGAGACTGAGTGGGGTTGCCTGCTGCATCCTTTCCAAGTCCAGGCTGGGCTGTCATGAGAAGGGCCACTAACCAGCAGCACCTCACATCTTGAGTTCTGCCAGCGAGCTTCCTGGTCCCCAAGGACCTTCCCACCTGCCTTCCTTGGTGTTCAGAACTGGGCTGGACACTAAGGAGAAAATAAGAAAATATGACTTCATCTTCATCCTCAAGGAAATTAAAATCCAAGTGGGATGGTAAAACAGTCACCCACAGACCCTCAGAGAACAATACAAGGACCTAGATTCTTAAATGTCAAGTGGTCCAAGCCAAATGTGTAGGAGAAGGGAAAGCACCAAGTGGACTGGAGTAGATCAGGAGGGTTTCTTGGAGGAGACTGGGCTTGTATACCAGGCATATTGAGTTATCAGTAGCAGGAAAAAAAAAAAAAAAAAGTCCAGATGGGCAGCTGCAGAAAAGGTACTTGGCAGAGTTTGGGACTAGAGCTATTAGAGCCCTGGAGGAAAGCATGGGGAGCAGAAAGAGCTCCATATGTTGGGACAGTAGAGGGAAAAGGAGAGCCAGAAGGCTGGAGGAGAACCTCAGTGATGAAGTCCTGGGTGCCAAGGGAGGATCAGAGTGAGGAGTGGGGTTGGCCGTGTCCCCAGGGCCTGGGACAGAGCAATTTCTGAACTGAACTGGAACGGCCAGCAGCACCAAATTCTGAAAAGAGCCCAAGGAGAAGGAGGAACTGGTGAGGGGTGGAGGAGCCTGGAAAGGAAGTTGAATCTGGAAAATGGATGATACCAATGTTTCTCAACCTTTTTTACATTATGATTCCTCCCCCCACTGCCAGGAAAAAAATTTTTATTTAATTTTACTTTATTTAATCAAATTTTAATTTAATGTATTTCTGATGAGAGAAACTAAATGCCAAGGAATAAGATTTTGTCAGGTAGAGTTGAGCTTTGGAGGGCCACAAACCATTGTAATATCTAAGAACTTTTCACTCCCCCAAGGACCAGTTTTCATCCCCTTGAGGGTGATATCGCTCCAGTTGAGAGTGCATGGACTGACTCCCAGAAGTGTCCAGGATTGATTCTGTCTGGGGGCCAACATGATGCCCAGAGCTGGATAGCTGCCCCCAGCCATGGCCTGGGCTCCTGCCTCACCCATTTCTATCATTCTGGAGTGGGAGGGAGCAGGTTTTGACATCCCCTCTGATCTCTCCTGGACAGGGGTTTTTAGAAGAACAGTGGCTCTGTTGTCTAGCAAATCTCTGCAGGACTCAGGGAAGGAAAGTATCCTAGGCCCCACTTCCTGAGCTTACTGGTGGGGTCCAATGGCTGTCTGGACACAGTTGAGCCCCTTCCTATTAGCCCTGCCACCAAGCCATTACTGTGTGCTAAATGGTTCACAGGCTCATCTCATCAAGCTGCACAGTGGCCCCTGAGGGGAAGGGGAGCTACTACTATCGAGGTTTAGTGGGGCAAATGGCTTGCCAAGGGTCACGGCATACAGGTCTGTCTGACTCCCCACCTTGAGGGCTTAAGCACTTTGCCTAGCTTTCCCCATTTTTCCAAATCCCCTCTCCAACCTCCTCCAACTTCCAGAGACTCTGTTTTGACTTCCAGGGGAGGACCTAAGTCTGGAGACAATTCCACTGGGGTAGGAGATAAGTAGGGACATCGAGGAACCCAGGACACATATCCAGGGCTGACAAGAGAGGGAGGAGGGCATCACAATGACCAGGGCCAGCCTGGGCTATGGTGGAATAATGCCTCTCAGTGGCTGGGGTCCAACATCACTGCCTGCCCTGGGCAGGGCCCTTTCCTGCCCAAGGAAAGCAGGGACGGCCTTCTCAGAGGCCCAGGAGGGAGAGGATACCTTCTCCTCACTCTGGGAAGGGTCTGCACCCAGGACCCCCTGGCAATAATTGCCTTCCCGAGGACCTGTCACACCCCTGCCACACACATACACTTGAAGCCTCTGCTGAGAAGGCCTCAGGACCCACTGTCTGTATCCATAGACAAAGGCACCCTGTTTCTATTCTGTCTTGAGTGTGGATCCACAGAACCCTGTACACTAAAGAGCCTTCCGATGAAACTGATAAACTGAGTAGATAAGGATGTTTCAGGAGGAAGGGTCCTCTTGAAATATAAAGGGGTCTGGCAGTCACCTGTCAGCAAGGTGGTGAGTTTCCCTGCAAGGCAGACATTCTGAGGAGACCCTGAAAGATCCTCAGTATGACATGGCTCAAGCCAAGAGTGAAAGAAAAGTGGTCTAGAAATTAAAATGGCTGGACCCAATTCCAGGCAGATCCCAGAGAGGAGAAGCTTGAGCAGTGTAAGCAGAGGAGCTGAGGGTCCCCTTTTCTATTTCAGCCCACCTTCCTTTCATCTTGTCACCAACTAACTCCATCTGGTTTCCAGTTGACTTGGGGTATGACCAGCAAGCCTCTTGTGAGGTCAGAAGGGCTTGGCCATTGGTCAAGAAGTCCACCGTGGCCTGGACAGTTTTGCTGGGTCCTCCTCCAGGCAATCTACAACAGTGTAGGTACTGGGGGCTAGGCCTATTTGAGGCCTGTCACCCCCACAAAAGAATAGGAAGCGTTTCCACAGCTAACAGGCTGTGGGATTCACTCAGGGAAGCCAGAGATCTTGGAATTACCAGAATCTAAGAATCAGCAAATCCTAGTTTCTTGTTTGGGGCCACCTTGGAGTAACAGGAATAAATATTGGGGTGAAGGGACACCCTCACAGGGACACTTAGGCCCTGGGAAGGTTATAAGTCCACCTATACCCACTGCAAAGAGAATGGGGGAGGGGCTGCCCTTTAATAAAAGTATTTAATTTACTGCAGAGAGTGTTTGCTTTATTGAGTTAGGAGATTAACACAGTGAAAATCTCAAATCCTCAAGGAATTTTCCCCAGTGTTGCTTTGTCAGGGGTTATTAGTTTGGGGGGTGTTTGGAGAAGGAATCACTCCTGGGTGGATTTAAATGGCTCTTTGAGCTTGGCTGAGCCTGCTCCTGTGCACATAAAAGGACTGTGTGTGCAGACGTCATTTCTAATGTGATCAATGCTGGTAGGTCAGGCTGTTAATAAGATAGATTTTTTTATTAACTCTGTCCCTTTACATTCCCAAGAGGGAAATGTATCTGGTTGCTTGCTGATAATGACCTTGCCTGAAGGAGAGCTAGATCAGGTGGGGTAAGGAAGAACCCCTCACTGTGAGCAAACAATTTACCCAGAATTCCACCCTCCTGCAGTCCCACTCTGCCAGCCTGCAAGGGCAGGGGAGGGCAAGAGAATGACCAGAGTTGGAACCCACCCAAGTGTGGAGGGCCCTTTGGGGTTACTCAAAAATAACCCGAGCTTAGCGCCTTCCAAGAGCTCTGAAAACAAAGCAAATTCCAAATTCAAACTACCTCTGTTTTCAACTCAGAGTAAACCAAAATCATGAACCTGCCAGAAACTTAAGAGACACATATGCTTCTAGAACTTTCCTGTGGTGACCAGGAAAGGGCAGAAAGAGGGACAGGAGAAGTGGGTCAGTTTAGTTGGATCACACTAGCTCAGCATATTTTCAAAAACCCTGAATAGTTCTCTGCATGTAGGCGGGGGGTGTTTTCTCACTTCATACAGGGTGGAGGAGAAAGCTTGAACTTTCCATCTCAACCCTGAAACTGCTCCTGTTTAGGGCCTTGTACAGTGTCGTCCTAGAATTATTTTCTCTCTCAGTCTCTCATCAGGATGTACCTCCAGTCTTTTGTTCTCACCACCCATTTGGGATCAACCTTATGGCACCAGAGCTGCCCCCTCCCATGAAAAGCAAAGTAGGAAGCTGAGATGTCCCAGCACAGATGTCCACAAACTTCATTCATTCATTCAAGTATTTACTTTAAGTGCTTACTGTCTGTAAGCCCTAAGCTAAGTGCCAGAGATACAAAAGTGGACACAGCAGATACCATCCCTGTCCACTTGGGCTCTCAGGCTCATGGGGCAGAGAGGCAAATAATAAGGCATATGGTGATGAGGGCGCTATGCAAATCGTGCAGTGCAGGGGACCTGATCCAGACAGGAAAGGTCAAGGAAGGCTTATAGGAGGGAGAGGTGTGCAAAGTGAATGTGGATGAGGAGTAGAAGTTACCCAGGAGAGGGTAGGAAAGAAGCCCCTGGAACAGAGAAAACAGACACAGAGAGGAACCAGTACAAGAGCTCAGCAGCTTTGCCGGGGGGTGAGGGCTGGGCAGGGCAGGGTCTTATGTGGGCCATGTTATTGAGTTTGAACATGATGCTGTGAACTTTGGAGGACCACTGAGGGTTTTAGGTGGGAGAGGAACAAGGTCATGTATGTGTTTTAAACAGATCACTTTGGCTTCCGCAAGGAAAGTGGAGAAAAGGAGGCAAGACTGGGCCTGTTAGGATGCTGGTCTGGGAGAGAGATGAGGAGAGCCCGCACTGAGATGTCCAGAGGAAAAGTAGATTTGAGATGTGATTTAGCAGGTGGAATTGACAGGACTTGATGACAGATGGCATGTGGGGGAGAAAGATAGTCTGGAAGATACCCAGGTATCCAGCTTGGGCAAGCGGGTAATACATAATAGCAATTCAGAAAACATGAGAAGAGCAGTAAGGTTTTGTTTCATTGGGTGCTTTTTTGTTTGGTTTTAGGGAAGGTTGGTGACGAGTTCCATTTATAACATGTTATGATTGAGGAACCTCCAATTGGAGATTCCATAGGTCATAGGTCTGGACTTCAGTAGAGAAATGGGGTCAGCAACATAGATTTGTGCGTCATCAGCATCTTTTTTTAAAATTTTATCTTTAGACATTCCTTTATTCCCGCTTTTTTTTAAAATAATTTAAAAAAAATTTTTTAAAAGAGACTTAGATTACAGAAATGTTACGTAGACTATATAGGGGATTCACACATGCCCCACTTCCCACACCTCCCACATTTTCCCAAATCAAACCCATAGAAAAGGATGAGGTTTCCTTGGAGGCCTGGAAAATGAGAAGAGCATCTAGCATGGAGCCCTCAGGAGCTCCAACGTTTAAGGGATGGGCAAGGGAAGCAGAGGCCACAAAGGAGACTGGAAAGGGCTAATCAGAGAGGAAGGAGGGGGGCAAAAAGAGTGAGGGTTCCTGGAAACCAGAGGAAGAGAGACTCAAGATTGAGGGAATGGCAGCGAGTGGGAGAGAACTGAAGTGTCCACAGAGTGGAGCAGCGTAGTTAGAGGTGGAGGTAGGAGCCAGGTGGAAGTGGGCTGAGAATTGAGGCAGAAGTAAGAAGGTGGGTTCAGCAAGCATGGACGGTTCTTCCAAGATGCTTATAAATGAAGATGAGGAGTTAGAGAAATCTGTAAAAGGGGATGTGATGGGGTCAAGGAATGTTTTTGTTTTTTGTTGTTTTTGAGGATGAGAGAGACCTGAGCATATTGAAGGCTGATGAGAAGGGGCCAAAAGAAAGAGAGGTTTAAAGGTACAAGATGCCTAGAGGCTGCTGGATGGAGAGGGCCCTGGGCGCAGGCAGTACCACACTTCTCCCCTTGGGACAGGGCTGGAGGAGTAAAAGGCAGATGGTACAGCAGGTTGGAGGCTTTGAGCAGGAAGTTGAAAGAGTTCTGGGCTGGTGACTTCTAGGCTGGTCTCTTGGGTAGAAGAACTGACTGGAGGAGCCAGATTGTGTGGTTCTGAGGTGGGCAAGCAGGCTCTATAGAGGCCTTGTGGCTGCCCTGGTTTATTGCAGAAGAGCCATCTATGGAGGTTTGTGGTCAGATGAAGGTTTTTTTGTTTTTTGTTTTTTGTTTTTAGATGAAGGTTTTTAAGGTTGTTTGACCTTGACCTTATGCTTATCTACTGATGTGAACAATCATACTACTTGTCATTATCAAGTTCCTTCTACATCCAGTATCTAACTTGGTCCTCACCTCCCTCTCCACTAGTCAAACACTGATACTTGAAGCTTATGCTGGGCAAGCAGGAAAAAGTGATTTGATACGAATCAGAATCTGGATCAAGGCCCAGGTAAAAGCGGACAAGGTTCCCCCAGGCCCCAGAGACCCTGGTTTCAGCCAGCGCTTTCACCTGCTAGCTGTGTGAATGCAGAATGGGGGCTGTGCTAGGGGCTTTTGCCCACCCCCCGACTCCCGCCCCCAGTCAGGGACTTAGTCATCACTCACAGCACAGCTCTGGGCAGGGCTGCCAGGAGACACTTGGGGGTTCGGGTGGGGGTCACCTTCAAAGGTCCTGCAGTCAGGTTGGGGAGGTGCTGACCCTTACCCCTGGGATGGCCAGTGAGTGATGCAAGGCCAGCACACGGTGACCCAGGATGGAGGGTCAGATGCGTTGGCCAGTGCGTGCAACAGGAGGGCTGGTCAAGTGAGGTGAGATGCCAGGGACTGGAGCACTCAGGGAGTTCTTCCTGGGTGCACTGTGACCAGCTGGTGGCAACTCAGAGCTCCTGGAGGGTGAGCAGCAAGAGGGTTGGACCTCCAGTTAACCGCATCCTTGGATAGCTCCCACAGTTGCACTTGTCAGGAGGGGAGGAAGCCATATCTGACCACCTTGCGTGCTTAAAGACCCACTTGATTTATCTACCCATATACATTTTTAAAGACTTTTTATTATGGAAAATTTAAAATATAAAAAGTAGAAAGAACAGTATAATAACCCCCCATGTACCTATTACCCAGCTTCATCAGTGATCATTGTTTATTTTATTTTATTTTTTTTGGGGGGGGAGTTGTTTGCTTTTAGGGATTTTGTTTTGTTATTTGTTTTTGCTGGAGTATTTTAAAGAAAAACCTAGCCATTGTAAACATTTCAATATACATTTCTATAAAACTAGGGTTTCTTTTTTAAGCCCAAACACAATGCCATTGTATCTCCTATCAAAATTAGGGAAAAATTCCTTAATATCATCTGATACCCAGTCTAGATTCAAATTTCTCTTAATATCTCAAAAATGTCTTTTTTATGGTTTGTCCAGCTCAGAATCAAAACAAGGCCTACACATCGATTTTGGTGGTTATATCTCCTCGTCTTGTTAGGATTGGAACTGTCAGGCACCAGGTATGCCAAAGGAACAGTCTCTCCTGAAAAGCCTTTGGCAGGAGCACTTTGTGCTAAAGTCAGACACCCCCCATCTGGTATGTTCAGCTCTAGCTCCCATAGCCTAAGGTCAAGTAAGTTGTCCAGGACTCTGTATGATGCCCAAAGGAAAAGGAAATGTCATTGTTGGGATGTTTTAGGCGGCAAGTATCAGAAGCCCTCTCAAGCTAGATTTTGCAAAAGGAGGGAACATCAGCAGAATACTGGGGTGACCTCAAGGTAGCCAGGGACAATCACATCTCTCAAGGGCTGGATCTGGGAGCCAGGCTGTCCTTTCGCTCTGCGTCAGGTCTCTGCTTCTCTCTAGGCATCCTTTTTACTCTTCTATCACTGCAACTAGCTTCCTCTGCTTGTCCCTGCCCTTGGCCAAACCTTAGCCACCATGATTACATCTATTCTGCTCAAGGGACCACCTAGAGCAGGTGGCTGTTCCTTGGTCCCAATTCCTATTTTTTCAGAGAGACTCCTATTTGCCCTACTTTGGTTGTCCCATTACTGTGACCCAGATCAGAGTTAAGGGGAGGTATGGGGAAGGCTGGCCATGTAGCAAAATGGTTGGTTGGCTGAGCAGACACCCCAAATGTGTCTTTGACATATAAGTAGTAGTAAAGATATTTACTTTATGTAATCAATCCTTTGGCCACAGTTGGTAGCTCTAATGCCAAACAGAACCACCAAAATTCTCATGTGTGTGAAAGTAGAAGAGGTAGAGTTCTGCAAACCACCCCTCACCCGCAGGCACCTCCATGGTCATGCCCTAGCTTTGACCTTGGAGTTCACTGTTGTCACTGCACGGCAGCTGCAGTCCACAAGGCAGTGCAAAGGTGGAAACTGACCCGTGGATCAAAGAGAACTTTGGAAAGGCTGCCTTATCCACACCTTTCTTTATTTCATTCTAAAAACACTAAGAGGGTGTTGTGCCAGGTCCTGTGGGAGAATTAAAATGAGTAAGATATGGGCTCTGTCCTTGATGTGCATATGAGCTGGTACGGGAGTCAGCAAACTTTTTCTGTAAAGGGCGGATAGTAAATATTTTAGTTTTGGGGGCCACATATATTCTCTGTCATATCTCTTCCTCCTTCTTCTATTTACAACCCTTTTAAAAATATAAAAAACATTCTTAGCCAGCTGTCTACAAAAACAGGCTGTAGATTTTTATCTCATGGTTTGTTGACCCCTGATCTAGTTAGTAAAAAAGTCAGACAGATAACTGAAAACCAGGGCATTATGTGTGAGGTGCCCCCACACCCTGTATCTTATAAGCTGCATGACCTTTGGCAGGTTCCTTGTCCTCTAAAAGTCTCAGTCTCCTCATCTGTGTAATGAGAATAGTAACAGACCTACCTCATGGGAATGATTTGAGGATTAAATGAGATAATACAATTCAAGGGGTTCAATGTGGGCATTGGAATTTTTTTAAAGCTTCCATATGATTCTAACACAGCCAAGGTAGAAAACCACTGATTTCTATTCCAGCCAAGGAGGAATCAGTGGGGGTTAAAATTTTAAGTCTCCATCTGGGGATGGAACTCGAATTCAGCACTCTTGGTTTTGAGCTCCTTTCAGATTGTGCTCAAAGGAGAACCTCTCTCTTCTTCTGCATACCATTGCTTGAGCACTGGAAAGCCTTGGCTATACCTCGTAGCTTGCCCATTGATGCTTTCTCTTTAGTTGGTATTAACTGAAGAGCAACTGCTCTAATTGTATCTGTGACCGAATTAACTAGTCACAGAGAAGGCCTCAGTCATGAAGCCCCTCTTTGCGTGACAGAGAACGGCTTTCTGGGGCATGTGATTCCATCCTGCCTTCCTAGCTGGGTAAGGGCACTTGCTGCCTGCCCCATGGCACACACAGAAGTGGGAGGCAAAATCCCTGAGAGTCTTTTTCCGATGTGGAGATTTTCTTTCCACTTGACCTCCTTCTGCAACTCTAATTCCCCACTTTTTGAAACCAACCATGGTATAAAAGTCACCTTACAAGTTGCTTGGGATTACACATGAACCACTTTATTAAGCTTCCACGAGTTTTTTAACCTGGCTTTGGCCAGAGACTTTTAAAGATCCCATTCCTTTATTTACTCTGAAAAAATGTTTAAAGACTTTATTATGGAAAATTCAAATTTGGACAAAAGTAGTATATAAGATAATGAAGCTGGCATACCCATCACCTGCCTTCAACATTACCAACTAACTCAGAGCTGATCTTGTTTCATCTATACCCCACCCATTACCCCAAACACACAAGCACACATACTGGATCATTTTGACACGAATCCCAGACACCATATCGTTTCATCTGTAAATATTTCAGTATGCCTACAAAAGATAAGGCCTTTTCCTTTTTAACATCATCACATTCCCATAATCACATCTAAAAATAAAAGTAATTCCTTAATTTCATCAAAGTATCCAGCTAGCATCTCATAATTTGTTTTTCTTTCTTTTTTACAGTTGGTCCATACATTGTATGTGGAAGATATGTCTCTTAAGTCATTTTTTAAAGCAAAGAATTTAGATCACCTTTAATATACCAGAGTTATGGGCTTATTACTATTTTTTTTTTTTTAAAGATTTTATTTATTTATTCATTTATCCCCCCCTTGCTGCTTGTGCTCGCTGGGTCAGCTAACCACGCCGTGCAGGCGGGCTTGCCTTCACCAGGAGGCCCCGGGAACCGAACCCGGGGCCTCCCATATGGTAAACGGGAGCCCTACTGATTGAGCCACAGCCGCTTCCCTATTACTATTTTTTGTTATTTAGTTTATTAGAGAAGTTATAGGTTTGCAGAAAAATCATGCAGAAACCACAGAGTTCCCATATACCACCCCTCACACAAACAGTTTTCCCTATTATTAACACTTTGCAAAGTGTGGTAACTTTGTTACAATTGATGAAATAATATTATTATAATTATATTATTAACTATAGTCCATAATTTACATTAGGGTTCACTGTTTGTGTTGTGCAGTTCTATGGTGTTTTTCTTTTTTCTTTTTATTCTAGTAACATATATACATCTTAGAATTTTCCTTGTTAACCATTATAAAATATATGATTCGGTGGTGTTAATTACATTCACAATGTTGTGCTACCATCATCATCATTCATTATTGAAATTTTGGAAAATTTTCATACCTGGAGAGACTGTCAGAAACTGTATACCAATTGAGCATTAACTCTCCATTCTCTACCTCCACCCTGGTCCCTGGAAACTGATATTCTAGTTTCTGACTCTATAAATTTGCTTAGTCTTAATTATTTCAAATCAGTGAGATCATCCAATATCTGTCCTTTTGTGTCTGACTTATTTCACTCAACATGACATCTTCAGGGTTCATGCATGTTGTCACATGTATCAGAACTTCATCCCTTTTTATGGCTGAATAATATTCCATTGTGTGCATGTACCACATTTTGTTGATCCATTCATCGGTTGATGGACACTTGAGTTGCTCCACCTTTTGGCAATTGTGAATAGTGCCACTATGAACACTGGTGTGCAAATATCCATTCAAATACCTGCAGGTGTAGTTATATTAATATCAGATAAAATAGACTTTAAGTAAAAACTGTTACAAGTGACAAAGAAGGTCACTATGTACTAGTAAAGGGGTCAATTAAACAAGAAAACAACAATTATAAGTATATATGTACCTAATGTCAGAACCCCAAAATATATGAAGCATATACTAACAGATTTGAAGGCAGAAATAGATAGTTCTATATTCCTGGTAGAAGATTTCAATACACCACTTGCAATAATGGATAGAATATCTAGACAGAAGATCAGTAAGGAAATAGAATACTTGCAGAATACTATAAATGAGGTAGGCTCTCTTTTGGTTACTATGTGCATGGTATATATATTTTTTATCTATCCAGTCACTTTCAGTCTATCTTTGAATTTAAAGTGAATCTTTTATTATAAACAGTATAGTTAGGTCATGCTTTTTTATCCATTCTGCTCATCTCTGCCTTTTGACTGGAGAGTTTATTCTGTTTGACTGGAGAGTTTATTCCATTTACATTTAAAGTAACTACTGATAATGCATACTTTCTTATTTTCATTTTTGCCATTTGGTCATTGTAAGTCTTACACCTTTTTTTGTCCCTCAATTCTTCTGTTAATGCCTACCTTCATATTTATTTGATTTTTTTGGTAATGTGCCAATTGAGTCCTTTCTCATTTCTTTCTGTATATATTTTTCATGTATTATTTTGTACTTACCCTGGGGCTTAAAGTTGACATCCTAAATCTATAACAATCACGTTTTATTTGATACCAAATTAACTTCAATAGCATACCCATATACTGTTCCCATACCCCTTTGTCTCCCCCACCTTTTTGTCATTCTTGTTACAAATTACATCTTTATACAATGTATGTCCCCTATCATAGATTTATCATCACTTCTATGTGTTTGCATTTTAGAACCTGTAGGAAGTAAAAAATGGAGTTACATATAAAAAAATACAATACAATACAATAATACTGGCCTAACCATATGGTTACCTTTATAGGAGGTCTTTATTTCTTTATGCCACTTTGATCCACTGTCTAGTGTCCTTTCCTAACAGTCTGAAGAACTCCCTTTAGCATTGCTTGTAGGGCAGGTCTAGTAGTGATGACCTCCCTCAATGTCTTAATTTCTCCCTCATGTTTGAAAGACAGTCTCTCTAGGTCTGAAGTTCTTGTTTGGCAATTGTTTTCTTTCAGCACTTAATTTTGTCACACTGCCATCGTGTCTCTGTGCTTTCTGATGAGAACTCATAATGATATTATTGAGACTCCCCAGTACACAACATGTTGCTTTTCTCTTACAGCTTATAGAATTTTCTCCTTGTCCTTGGCATTTGACAATTTGACTGCTGTGTGTCTGGGCATGGTTCTCTTCGAGTTTATCCTATTTGGGGTTCATTGGGATTCATGAATATGCATATTCATGTTTTTCATTAAATTTGGGAAGTTTTCTGCCATTATTTCTTTGAACATTCCTTCTTCCACTTTCTCTATTTCTTCTCCTTCTGTGACTCCGATAATGCGTACATTGGTGCACTTGATGGTATAACACAGGTCTCTTAGGGTCTCTTCACATTTTTAAGTTCTTTTTTATTTTTGCTCCTCAGTCATTTGAATTTGAATCAATCATTTCAATTTTCTTGTCTTCAAGTTCACTGATTCTTTCTTCTGACAGCTCTAATCTGCTGTTGAAAACTTCTAGAGAAATGTTCATTTCTCCAGTATTTCTGTTTGGTTTCTTTTCAAAATTTCTACCTCTTTATTGAGATTCTCATATTGTTCCTTCATTGTTTTCCTAATAATCTTTAGTTCTTTCTCTATTTTCCTTTATCTCCTTAAGCATATTGAGGATCATTTTAAAAAAAAGTTTTTGGTATATCCAAAGTCTGATCTTCTTTGTTGTTGGTTTCTAGGTTTTTATCTTGTTCCTTTGGATGGACCATCATTTCCTGTTTCTTTTTTTTGTCTTGTAATCTTTTGCTGCATTCTGTACATTTTAATATTTTAAAGTGTAAACTCTGGGGTATAGTCTCTGAGCTATATCCAGTTAGTGATAAGACAGAGATTTCTTTGAGTGCCAAGAGCTAACAAAAACAAACAAACCAAGGCAAAACAAAACAAAAAACAAACAAAAAACACCAGTGTTCCCAGTCTTTGCAAATTGGTTCTGCTTTGGCTGGTGCTCTCCTTCAGAGTTTAATCTTCCTATCTAGAAGATCAGTCTGAGGCAAATATGAAGTATATGGTCCTCTCTATCTTTTCTGAGCCTGCCTCTTGTCCTGGGCTTGTACTTGCTTGTCATCTTAGGAATTTCATTTATAGGAATTTGAATGCCCCCTCTCTCCTTATGAAGTAGATTTTCTCCCCCTCCCACGTACTCTATTGTATGACTTAAACTAGGTAAAACTTTACTCCAGGCCGCTTTGACTTAACTGTTTGTCATACTTCTTTAGCTGTCTGCAAGTTGCTTCTGCCTACAGTGCAAATTCTGAGAAGGTGAGCCAGAGATGAGTTCCCTGGTTCAGTGTTCCAGGCTGCCACCAATAGATTGACACTGACATATAGGCACTCAGTATGCACATAGGGGTGACTCTGCCACCCCCTTGGAATGGGGCCAGGGACCTACAATGGGAGTGCAGGCTGACTCCATACTGTGCCAGGGAAGAGGTAGAAGAACAGTTAGCAAGGGTGCCATGAGTTTCTTCTACCATTTTTAAGGCTGAGTTTTCTTGGTTCGGCCCTCATCGAGTTACTGCAACCCTTTAACTGTTTTCCAGAGTTTTGAGGAAGATGGTTCTGCCAGTTTTTCCTACTTATTCAAATATTCTGTGAGGGAACAAAACTTTTGAGTGTCTTATGCTGCCATCTTTGTCGACTGCTCAACTTATTACTTTTTAAATATATTGCTGAACTAACTTGCTAATATTTCTTTGTGTGTGTGTGTGTGTGTTTGTTTTTTCTTTTCTTTTTGCCAATATTTCTTTAATTGATTTTCTAATATTCTTAAGTGATGTTGGTCTATACATTTTTGTGTTATGTTTGCCAGGTTTTTGGCACTGGGGTTATGGTAGTTAGTTTTTAAAATCAAAATGGAAAATATTGATCTTTTTTCTAGCCTCTGTAACAGATTAAATAATATTTGAATTTCTTGGTCCATGAAGGTTAGTACAATCTTCTGGGCCAAAGGGCCTTCATGATTAGGCAATTCTTTAATGATGTATCTTTGATGGCATTAGGTTTTCATATTTCTTACTTCCTTTTTCACCCATTTTTTATTTTCTAATTTCCTTGTTTAAAACAATGCCAATTTTATCAAGATTTCAGAATAAGCAGTTTAGAGCTGCTTATAATAATGTTTCTGCTTTTTTTCTTTTTCTTTTTTAGTTAGAGCAGTTGTATGTTTACAGAAAAATCATGCAGAAAGTACAGAGTTTCCATATATCCCCCACTCCACCCAGTTTTTCCTATTATTAACATTTTGTATTAGTGTAATACCTTTGTTAGAATTGATGAAACAATTTTATTTTAATTATACTATTAACTATTGCCCATAGTTTCATCTTTTTTTCTTTTTTTTTTTCACATTTCTCAATTAAATGTAATGGATACTGTATTAGTCAGCCAAAGGGGTGCTAATGTGAAATACCAAAAATGGGTTGGTTTTTATAAAGGGTATTTATTTGGGGTAGAAGTCCACAGATACCAGGCCATAAAGTGTTAAGTTTCTTCTCTCACCACAGTCCATTGCCACGTGTTAGAGCAAGACAGCTGCCGGCGTTTGCCAGGGTTCAGGCTTCTGGGGTTCCTCTCTTCCTGGGGCTGCATTTCTCTCCGGGCTTAGCTCCTGTTTCCTCCACAAGGTCAGCTGTAGACGATCAGGTGAATGGCTTGCTTCTCTTCTCCTGGGGCCTTCTTTCCAACATCAAAACGGCTTCTCAAAAGACTGCTTCAACTGTCCTTTGCCTTGCCTTTTATATTTGATTCCCCCACCCACCAAGGGGAGGGCTCAATGCCCTAATCATAACTTAATCATGCCCAGATTAACAGATCAGTTTATAAGCATGATCTAATTATATTTTTTGGAACTCATAATCACATCAAATTCCCCAATGGTTACAGATACATATAACAGTTTTTTTGAATCAAACAATATGTTACACAATATATTTGGTTCATTGTAACGCATTCATACAGTATTTGTCCTTTTGTGTCTGGCATGCTTCACTCGACATAATGTCCTCCAGGTTCATCCATGTTGCCACATGCTTTATGACTTCATTTCTTCTTACAGCTGCATAATATTCCATCGTGTGAATAGACCACAGTTTGTTTATCCATTCCTCTGTTGATGGACACCTGGGTTGTTTCCAACTTCTGGCAATGGTGAATAATGTTGCTATGAACATCAGTGTGCAGATGTCTGTTCGTTTCACTGTTCTCATTTCTTCTGGGTATATACCCAGTAGTGGTATTGCAGGATCACATGGCAAGTCTATATTCAACTTCTTTAGGAACTGCCAAACAGTCCTCCATAGTGGTTGTACCGTCCTGCATTCCCACCAACAGTGAAGAAGTGTTCCTATCTCTCCACATCTTCTCCAACACTTTAGTTCTCTGTCTTTTTAATAGTGGCCATTCTGATAGGTGTGAAATGATATCTCATTGTAGTTTTGATTTGCATTTCCCTAATCATGAGTGATGTTGAACATTTCTTCATTTGTTTTTTTGCCATTTGTATTTCTTCTTTGGAGAAATGGCTATTCAAGTCTTTTGCCCATTTTTAAATTGGGTCGTTTGTCTTTTTATTGTTGAGTTGTAATATCTCTTTATAGATCCTGGATATTAAATCCTTATCAGATATGCAATTTCCAAATATTTTTTCCCATTGAGTTGGCTTCCTTTTTCACCCTTCTGACAAAGTCCTATGAGGTGTAAAAGTGTTTAATTTTGAGGAGGTCCATTTATCTATTTTTTCTTTTGTTGCATGTGCTTTGGTGTAAGGTCCAAGAAACCACCACCGACTATAGGGTCTTGAAGAAGTTACCCTACATTTTCTTCTAGTAGTTTTATGGTCCTGGCTTTTATATTTAGATCTTGGATCCATTGTGAGTTGATTCTTGTATAGTGGGTGAGATAGGAATCCTCTTTCATTTTTTTGGTTATAGATACCCAGTTCTCCCAACACCATTTGTTGAAGAGACAGTTTTTTCCCATTAGCATGGGCTTGATAGGTTGTCAAAAACCAGTTGACTGTATAGGTGAGGGTTTATCTCTGGATTCTCAATTCTATTCCACTGATTGATGTGTCTATCTTTATGCCAGTACCATGCTGTTTTGACCACTGTAGCTTTGTAATATATTTCAAGGTCAGGCAGTGAAATTCCTCCCACATCGCTCTTCTGTTTTAGAATGCTTTTGGTTATTTGGGTGCACTTACCCTTCCAGATGAATTTGGTAATTGCCTTGTCTAATTCTGTAAAGTAAGCTGTTGGGATTTTGATTAGTATTGCATTGAATCTATAAATCAGTTTGGGTAAGATTGACATCTTCACGATATTTATTCTTCCAATCCATGAACACGGAATGTGTTTCCATTTGTTTAGGTCTTCTTAAATTTCTTTTAGTATTGTTTTGTAGTTTTCAAGCATATAGGTCCTGTACTTCTTTGGTTAAATTAACTCCTAGGTATTTGAATTTTTTTGTTGCTATTGAAAATGGAAAATTTCCCCTGATTTCCTCCTCAGGTTGTTCAATAGTGGTGTACAAAAACATTACTGATTTTTGTGTGTTGATCATGTGTCCTGTGACTTTGCTGAACTCATTTATTAGTTCAAATAGCTTTGTCGTGAATACTTCAGGATTTTATAAGTACAGGATCATGTCATCCACAAACAGTGAGAATTTTACTTCCTCTTTTCCTATTTGAATGCCTTCAATTTTTTTTTTCTTGTCTAATTACCCTAGCTAGAACTTCTAGTACAATGTTGAATAACAATGGTGACAGTGGGCATCCTTGTCTTGTTCCTGATCTTAGAGGGAAAGCTTTCAACCTTTCACATCGAGTATGATGTTGGCTGTGGGTTTTTCATATATGCCTTTTATCATATTGAGGAATTTTCCTTCTATTCCTATCTTTTGAAGTGTTTTTATCAAAAAAGGATGCTGGATTTAGTTGAATGCCTTTTCTGCATTGATTGAGATGATCATGTGGTTTTTTTCCTTCAGTTTTTTAATGTGGTGTATTACATTGATTGATTTTCCTATGTTGAACTAGCCTTTCATACCAGGAATAAATCCCACTTGGCCATGATGTATAAGTCTTTTAATATGCTGTGGGATTTGATTTGTAAGTATTTTGTTGAGAATTTTTACATCTATGTTCATTAGAGAGATTGGTCTGTAATTTTCTTTTCTTGTAGAATCTTTATCTGGCTTTGGTAGTAGGGTGATGTTGGCTTCATAAAATGTGTTGGGTAATTTTCCCTCCTCTTCAATTTTCTGGAAGAGTTTAAACAGGATTGGGTGTTAATTCTTTTAGAAATGCTTGGTAGAATTCACCTGTGAAGCCATCTGGTCCTGGATTTTTCTTTGCTGGGAGATTTTTGATGACGGATTCAATCTCCTTAAATGTGATTGGTTTGTTAAGTTCTTATATTTTTTGTAACGTCAGTGTAGGTAGGTTGTGCATTTCTAGGAGTTTGTCCATTTCATCTAGGTTGTCCAGTTTGTTGGCATATAGTTTCTCATGATATTCTCTTATGATTCTTTTTATTTCTGTGAGGTCATTTGTAACTTCTCCCCTTTCATTTCTGATTGTATTTATTTGCATCTTCTCCCTTTTTTTCTTTGTTGGTCTAGTGAGGGGTTTGTCAATTTTATTGATCTTCTCAAAGAACCAGCTTTTGGTTTTGTTGATTTTCTCTTGTTTTTCTAATCTCGTTTTCATTTATTTCTGCTCTAATCTTTGTTATTTCTTTCCTTCTTTTTGCTTTGGGATTGGTTTGCTGTTCTTTTTCTGGTTTCTCAAGTTGTTCAGTTAAATATTTGAGTTTAGCTCTTTCTTGTTTTTTAATATAGGCATTTAGGGCTATAAATTTCCCTCTCAAGACTGCCTTCGCTGTATCCCATACATTTTGATATGTTGTGTTCTCATTTTCATTTGTCTCAATATATTTACTGATTTCACTTGCAATTTCTTCTTTGACCCACCGAATATTTAGGAGTGTGTTGTTCAGTCTCCACACATTTGCAAATTTCCTTTTTTCCTGTCT
>JAKSZT010054030.1:13697337-13718063 GCA_026826555.1 Tolypeutes matacus
GACTGCCTTTGCTGTATCCCATAAGTTTTGATACGTTGTGTTCTCATTTTCATTTGTCTCAATATATTTACTGATTTCACTTGCAATTTCTTCTTTGACCCACCGAATATTTAGGAGTGTGTTGTTCAGTCTCCACACATTTGCAAATTTCCTTTTTTCCTGTCTGTTATTGATTTCTAGTTTCATTCCATTATGATCTGAGAAAGTACTTTGTATAATTTCAATCTTTTTATATTTATTGAGAGCTGTATTGTGACCTAACATGTGGTCTATCCTGGAGAAAGATCCATGGGCACTTGAGAAGAATGTATAACCCGCTGAGTTTGGTTGCAATGTTCTGTATATGTCTGTTAGGTCTAACTTGTTTATCATATTGTTCAAGTTCTCTGTTTCCTTGTTGATCTTCTGTCTAGTTGTTCTATCTAATGATGTGAGAGGGGTGTTGAAGTCTCCAATGATTATTGTAGAAATGTCTATTTCTACCTTCAGTTTTACCAGAGTTTGTCTCATATATTTTGGGGCACCCTGGTTAGGTGCGTAGATATTTATGATTGTTATATCTTCCTGGAGGATCATCCCTTTTATTAATATATAATGGCCTTCCACATCTCTTATCACTTTTTTGCATTTGAAGTCTTTTTTGTCTGATACTAGTATAGCTACCCCTGCTCTTTTCTGTTTACTATTCGCGTGGAGTATCTTTTTCCAACCTTTTACTTTGAGCCAGTTTGTATCCCTGGGTCTGAGGCGAGTTTCTTGTAAGCAGCATATGGATGGCTCATGTTTTTTTATCCATTCTGTCAGCCTGTATCTTTTGATTGGGGAATTTAATCCATTCACATTCAATGATATTACTGAAAATGCACTATTTATTTCCTCCATTTCATTCTTTGGTTTTCATATGTCATTTTATTTTTGTTTCTCTTTTTACTCTTTTGGTTATCCTTTCTGTTTTTCTTTCTTCTATACACTCCTCCAAGCCTCTCTCTCCTGTCTTTTTCTTTCAGGTTCTAAGGCTTCCTTTAATATTTCCTGCAAAGGTGGATTCTTTTTTGCAAACTCTCTTAGTTTCTGTTTGTTTGTGAATACTTTATATTCACCTTCATATTTGAAGGGCAGTTTTGCTGGATAAAGAATTCTTGGGTTTGGGTTTGGTTTGCTGTTTTTTTTCTAGTTTCTTTAGTTGTTCAGTTAAATCTTTGAGTTTAACTCTTTCTTGTTTTTTAATGTAGGCTTTTAGGGCTATAAATTTCTCTCTCAAGACTTCCTTTGCTGTATCCCATAAGTTTTGATACGTTGTGTTCTCATTTTCATTTGTCTCAATATATTTACTGAATTCATTTGCAATTTCTTCTTTGACCCACTGGTTATTCAGGAGTGTGATGTTCAGTCTCCACACATTTATGAATTTACTTTTTTCCTGTCTATTATTGATTTCTAGTTTCATCCCATTATGATCTGAGAAGGTGCTTTGTATAATTTCAATCTTTTTATATTTATTGAGAGCTGTATTGTGACCTAACATGTGGTCTATCCTGGAGAAAGAGCCATGGGCACTTGAGAAGAATGTATAGCCTGCTGAGTTTGGATGCAGTGTTCTGTATATGTCTGTCAGGTCTAACTTATTTATCATATTGTTCAAGTTCTCTGTTTCCTTGTTGATCTTCTGTCTAGTTGTTCTATCTAATGATGTGAGTGGGATGTTGAAGTCTCCAACGATAATGTAGAATTGTCTATTTCTCCCTTCAGTTTTGCCAGAGTTTGTCTTATATAATTTGGGGCACCCTGGTTAGGTGCATAGATATTTATGACTGTTATATCTTCCTGGTGGATCATCCCTTTTATTAATATATAATGGCCTTCTGTATCTCTTATCACGTTTTTGCATTTAAAGTCTATTTTGTCTGATATTAATATAGCTACCCCTGCTCTTTTCTGTTTACTATTCACATGGATTATCTTTTTCCAACCTTTCACTTTTAGCCGGTTTGTATTCCTGGGTCTAAGGTGAGTTTCTTGTAAGCAGCATATGGATGGCTCATGTTTTTTTATCTATCAGTCTGTATCTTTTGATTGGGGAGTTTAATCCATTCAAATTTAATGATATTACTGAAAACGCACTATTTACTTCCTCCATTTTATTCTTTGGTTTTCATATGTCATCTTGTTTTTGTCTCTCTTTTTACTCTTTTGGTTATCCTTTCTGCTATTCTTTCTTCTGTAGTCTCCTCCAAGCCTCTCTCTCCTGTCTTTTTCTTTCCAGTTCTAAGACTTCCTTTAATATATCCTGCAAAGTTGGGTTCTTTTTTGCAAACTCTCTTAGTTTTTGTTTGTTTGTGAATATTTTATACTCACCTTCATATCTGAAGGACAGTTTTGCTGGATAAAGAATTCTTGGCTGGCGGTTTTTTACTTTCAGTTTCCTAATTGTATCATACCACTGTGTTCTTGCCTCCATGGTTTCTGAAGAGAAATCTGCATTAAGTCTTACTGGATGTCCCTTGAACATGATTGTTTGCTTCTCTCTTCCTGCTCTAAGAATTTTCTCTTTATCTTTGACATTTGACATTCTGAGTAGTATGTGTCTTGGTGTAGGTCTATTTGGATTTATTCTGTTTGGGGTACGGTGTGCTTCTTGGACACGTAAGTTCATTTCTTTCGTGAGAGTTGGGAAATTTTCTCTTTATATTTTACATTTGGCATTCTGAATAATATGTGTCTTGGTGTAGGTCTATTTGGATTTATTCTTATTGGGGTATGGTGTGCTTCTTGGACACGTAAGTTCATTTCTTTCATGAGAGTTGGGAAATTTTCAGCTATTATTTCCTCAAATACTCTTTCTGCCCCATTTCCCTTCTCTTCTCCTTCTGGAACTCCCATGACACGTATGTTGTTGCATTTTGTGTTGTCATTCAACTCTCTGAGCCCCTGCTCAATTTTTTTCATTCTTTTCTCTCTCTGTTCTTTTCTCCCTTCAATTTTAGCTGCTCTGTCATTGGTATCACTTATTCTTTCATCTATCATTTCGAGTTTGCTGTTGTATGCCTCTAATGTGTTTTTGACCTCATCTATTGTGTCTTTCATTCCCATGAACTCCGTTAGTTTTCTGTTCAGGATTTCAAATTCTTCTTTGTGTTTGCTCAATGTCTGCTTGATGTCATTTATCTCTTCAACTATATTGTCTTTCAACTCTTTAATTTGATTTTGGAAATTTGTGCTCATCTCGCTGATTAGTTCTCTCAAATTCTGCATCTCTTCTGGGACTTTGACATATTCTTTTTCTTGGGCCATGTCTTCTATTTTCTTAGTATGGCTTGTAATTTTTTGCTGACATTTAGGCATCTGGTTAGGATGTAGTTTACTCAGATGCTCAATCTCTTTCTCTTTTATAGGGATTTAGTGGCCAGAGGCTGTGAGTTACCACAGCTCTTTGATTTTTGGCTTGACCTGGATTGTTAGGATTGTCCTGCTGGTTGCTCAAAACTGGGCACTGGACCCAGTAATTGGTTGTAGAGTCACTTCCTAGGGCCTTGGGCAAGGAGGCTGTAGAGACCAGGAAAAGTCTCTCCTACTTATTTTTAAATTTTTATGTGCACTCCCTTGGTCTTTCAGGAGATGGCGCTCTTTGGCAGCTGTCAATTCAATGCCTGGTTGGAGTATATTTGTTGTGACACAGACCAGATCAATTTGATAGAGCTTCCTATCAGGGTGCAAAAAGCCTTGTAATTCAAATTTTCTGAGACAGTTCTCTAGCCTTCTCTGGCAGCCCTCTCCCTTTTCCCAGCTAGGAAATATTTCCACTCCCCTCTGAATCCTCAACAATTAGTCCCTGTTAGTAGAGGAGGAGATTTGGAGGTTTGTATATCTTTAGCTCCTTTCAGGCTCTAAGGCAAATAATGGCGCAGCCCCACCAGGCCTGGAAGGGTTTTTGGACATGGCAGAGCAAACCTGTGATTCAAAAGCCTAGTCAGCCCCAGGCTCTCTCTCCCCTCTACTGTGGAGTCCTCAACAATTAGTCCAGGCTAGAAGAGAGGGAGATTGCGAGGGTTGGATTTCTCCAGTCCTTAGCTGGCTCCCAGGGCAAACCACCATGTAGTCCCACTTGGCCTGGAAGGGTCCGTGGGGCTCCGCAGCCCAAATGTGAGGGTCAGAACCTGAGTCAGCCTTAGGCTGTGTCCCTCTCTCTCCCCTTTCCTGGAGTGGTAGATCCCTGGAGCCCCCTTTGTCTGTAGTTGCAGGCCCAGGCCCAGAGGCCCGAGAATTCTAAAGAGTGTGGGGGAGGGTGCCGGCAGCAGCAGTTGCTGCTGGTTCCAATTCACAGTTCTGTCGTCGCAATTTCCCTCTTTTGTCTTTCTCTCCTGTGGGTGGTGTGCAGCCTTCACCTGGTGTCCTAAACCCTAGAAGATCTTTTTCGGGGCTGTTTCAGCCTGTCCTCTAGCTATTTTTCTGGAGAAGCCATAGTTTTCATCTTAAGTCATTTTTAATCTACAAGTTCTTTTTTGTTTGTCTGTTTTTCTCTTGCAGTGGTTGTTATTGCTATTGAAGAAATTGTATCATTTGTCCCACGTGATTTTCCCCATTCTGGGTTTTGCTAATTGCATCCCTGTGGAAGTGTTTTAACACATTCCAGCTTACCTTATTCATATTTAATTTTTCACAAGACTATTTCATAGACGGTGGTATATTTTTCCATCATGAGGCAGATCTTGCCCAGCTGATCTTTGAGTATATGTCTGTAATGTTAAAGGGCTTTGATCATCATTGCTTAGATCACTCTGAGTATTTTAAAATATAGTTAAACCAAATGGTTTTCAAAGAAAGCTTTTTCCCAGTCATTTCCTCATAGTCAGACTACATCCAAAGTGGTCAATGAAGTCTCACTACCCTCAGACAGAAGGAAGCAAGCATTTAAAGAGGGTTGCTCTGGGCAGGGGACACCAGAAAGAGAGAATGGTTCCTCTCCTCAGGAAGCTTAACCTCTATTTGTGAAGCAGGTATATACCAAAAAAATCAGAATACCAGACTGACTACAATTAATTGTTATGTTAGGCTTTGAGCCCCCGAAGTCAGGAACTTTACCTAGAACAACCCCTGCACAGGGTTGCCTGGGCCCCACTCTGGATTTTCTGATGTAAATTGGTCTAGAGTATGACCTGGACATCATGATTTCTAAAGTTTCTGAGGTGATTCTTATGTACAACCAAGTTTGAGAGCCATCATCCTAGGACAATGGTTTGTAAAGTGTGGTCCCTCAATCAGCAGCATCAGCAACACCTAAGAATTTAACAGAAATGTTCATAATCCCCCAGATGTCTTTATTTTCCCACACCCTCCTTCGCAAGCTGCAGTTGGAGAACCACTGCCCTAAGGTGTTTGTTATAGGAGAAATAAGAATAACTTGAAAAGTCTTTGTGTAGGAAGTGGCACTCTCACTGGGCAATGAAGAAAGAAGGGGTCAGATTTGGAAAATATAGAGGAAAGAGATGTTCTCCTGTATAGACACAGGATATTCAAAGGTGATCTTTGACCAGTGACAACAGCATTACCCGGGAGCTTGTTAGAAATGACTTTGGGCCCATTCCATGCTGTTAAATCAGAATCTGCATTTTAACAAGATTCTCAGGTGATTTGTATGCACATTTTAACAGTTGAGATGCACTAGTGTAGAGCCTATACTATAACAGACTCCACTGATAAAATTAGAGAAACTAAAGCACAGAATGACCATGCTAGAAAGAAGGCTCAGGAGACCCTTCTCCAAACTTTCAGACAGTATTCTGGAGCCATTCTAAGAGAAAGGTGCCTTTTCCCTCTTAGGTTTACTTGTGGAAAGAGAATGGACATGTGAGCTGTATTTGCCAGCATTAGGATCCCATACAAGTCAAATTGTCACTGAGTCACATGGTTATATGTGGTTACAAAGCAAGGCTTCTCAATCTCCAGGACACATTCAAACACCGAGGGAGTGTCCATGGCTGGGGTGCCTTCCATGTGGGGTGACCACTCAGGCATCAGTGTTCTTAAAAATCTTCTTAGGTAATTCTAATGGACAGCCAAAGTTGAAAATCACTGCTGTAGATCTTTGGTCTCTCATGTTTCCTTCTTCCACTCAGGGTGAAAGTGAGCTGAATTTCCAGCTGTAGCCATTAAAAACACAAAATTAAGGTCACAGGCTTAATGATTCAACATATGTATTCCCCAAATAGTTGCAAGGGAGATTAGAGAGTTTTCCTTAGTGAGGTTGTCTATAGCCTGGAATTTTTTCTTTTCTTTTCTTTTTTTAAAACAATTTATTGAAGTATATCATTCCTACATGAACATACATAAACTATAAGTGTTCAGTAAACATCACGAACTTACAAAACAAACATGCATGACATCATGCAGGGCTCCCACACATCACCCGCCACAAACACCCGGCCTTATTGTGAAACATCTGTTAACAAATCATGAAAAAGCATCGTCAAAATATTACTACTAACCATGGTCCGTATCTTCCTCCCTGATACATTTTTTTAAAGGATTTATTTACTTATTTATTTACTTTTATCCATTTATTAGGATTTAAGAGACTTCAAGGATATGTGATGTCTTGTGCATATTGGTGGGTGTGTAAATTGACACACGTTTTTGAAAGAACTTTGACAATGCCAGTCATACACTTTAAAGTGTACATACACAGCAATTCTACTCCTGAGAATTTATCACAAAGAAATGATTGTGCAGTGGCCAATGTTGTTCAAACCTTCTTTATAATAAAGAATAATTAGAAACAACCTAAATGCCTATAAATTGAAAACTGTTAAGATCAATTACGGTATAGTCATACAATGGAATAATAAAGGGTTTTTAAATAATGTTCTGAATATTTATAGACATGAGAAGATGTCCATCAGATATTATGTCCTTAAGGCCCTTATAATGCCATTAACATAAAAGTGTGTGAGCACACACATGTATAGACGTGCATGGAGAGATCTAGAATGATAGTCATCAACCATGGTGTCCTCTGGTTCGGAGAGCTTTGAATGACTTTATTTTCTTCTTTCTTTATTGTTTCTAAAGTTACAAAAGTAATATTCTGTACTTTTTAAAAGTGTTAGCAATAGTTAACACTAAAAGAGTATATATTATGTGCCAGGCACTTCTCTAATTGCTGTATGGTATTATACCCAAAGAAAACAAATGTGGTGAGGGATTAAGTAACTCACCCAAGGTCCACAGGTAGTATGATCTGGGATTCAAAATCTGGTAGTCTTGCTCCACGGGCTGTGATCATATTCTTTAACCCAAATAGAGAGCAAACGTCCCTTAACCCCCCTCTCCAACAACCCCATTCCTCTCCTCAGGAGTAACCATTGATAACTGTTTGACATGTATCTTTCCAAAACTTTTGTTAGGCATTTCCAGACACACATACACATGCCTGCACACATGTGTTTCTCTTTTTTTATAAAACAGGATGGTATTGTCCATCCTGTCAGTATGTATAATTTGCCCTTATTCTTTTACCTCTGGGGGGTATTACACAGCATGGATGTACAAACATAACCATCTCCCTACTGAAAAGCTGATGGTTGTAGTTTTTTGCCTGAACAGAAAAGCTGCAGTGAGCATCTGTGTAGTGCACATTACTTTGCATACATGCATAATTGTATTCCTGTTATGGAACCTCTGGGACAAAAGGTGTGCACACTTTGAATGTTGAAAGAGGCTGCCCAATGATGCACTCCAAGGAGGTTGTGCTGTTAAACCTGCATTATAAGAGTGCCCATTTCCCCGTATTTTCACCAACACAGGAAGCTGTCAGTATTTTTAAACTTTTGCCAATCTGAGAAGTAAAGAATGTTATTTCATTTGTCTTAATTTGAATGTCCTTGATTACCAGGTAAGTTGAGCCTCTTTTCATATGTCTACTGGTCATCTTCTTTTCTTCTTAGAGTTGTTCACTTTTCAATTGGGTAAAGAAAATCTTATTTATTTGAAGGAGTTATGACTTTGGTACTCTTTGTTTGTTGCAAATATTTCCCCAATATGATTGCTTTTCTTGTCATTCAGTTTATGTCTTATTTTTAGAGAAGTTTTTATTTATTTTATTTTTATGTAATCAAATCTGTCCATTTTTTCCTTTATGGTTTCATATCTTGTTTAGGGAGTCTTTCTCCACAACCAAGAATATAAGATTATTCTTCTATATTCTCTTTTTTTACATTTATGGTTTGTTTATAGACTTATTTTTGTGTTTAGACTTTAAGCCATGTAGAATTTAATACCATGCTTGGTGAGAAGTAGGAACTTAACATTTTTGTTTTCAGGTTGATCATCTTTTAAACAACTCTTTTATCAAAACCCAACTTCTTATGTGTGCCCAGGTCTGTTTGGGGCTATTGTTCCATTGACCCCTTTGTCTATTCCTGGATTGGACTCACACTGTTCTAATTACTTCAGCTTTTCAGCAAGTTTTTATATCTGCTAAGGCCTGTTTTACCCCCATTCTTCTTTTTAAAACGTCCACAACCATTCTCAGACATTTGCTTTTTCAAAGGAACTTTAAAATTGGTGAGTCACAGTCCAAAAATACTCCCTTGGGATTTTGATTGGAATAGCTTGAAGATGCCCACGAATTTGATGTTGACAACTTACAAAGCTGAAATAGGGCACTCACACCTGTAGTCTCCAATGGTGCTGCCCTGTGAGGGCAGGTGCAGGTTGGGTACTGCCTCTGTCCATCTGCCCAAGGCTTTCCCACTGGGCCCCTCCACCCCAGCCCCTCCACCCCAGCCTAGGATTCCAAGGCTGAGAAAGGGCAAACTCCTACATAGCTTTGGTTTAATTTCCTTCCTTCCCTTGATGACATTTGGGTTTTAACCTGGGCTTTCAGAATGGAAACCCAAAGGCATGAGAAGCATGGAAATCTCAGGCCCTGCAGTAGCACCTGTGGGGAAAATGTTTTTGTCAGGGAATGCTTCCCCTGATCCAAGCAAGCCACATCCTATATTATGACTCTGAACATGTCGTGTGTGACCAACTCTGGGTAACCAGGTTCTAGGTGACAGCTTTATTGTTATAGAATACCATAAAATTTTCTCATTTTAAATGTACAATTAATGACTTTCAGTAAATTTACAGAGTTGTCCAACCATCACCACAGTACAATTTTAGAACATTTCCATCACCCCCCAAAAAGTTCCTCATGCCCATTTAGTCATTCTCTGGATGTCACTTTGTCCTGAGCATGACAGCATCTGATGTGGGGGACAGAGTGAGGGGTCCCCAAGAGGTCCTCTGCCTGTGAGTCCAGAACCAATGTCCAGCAATTTCCACAGCCTGAACCCAGACCCACACCCCTCTCCTGGGAAGACCCAGATACAGAGCCTTCCTCAGGGCACAGGCCAAGCTAAACCCCATGCTTACCCCTTCCAGGTGGATAAAGTTTGAAGAAAAGGTAGAGGAAGGAGGTGAACGCTGGAGCAAGCCCCACGTGTCCACACTATCCCTGCACAGCCTCTTCGAGCTCCGCACCTGTCTGCAGACAGGGACGGTGCTGCTGGATTTGGATGGCGGCTCCTTACCACAGATCATAGGTGAGGCAGGGGCAACCGTGGGCATCTCTCCTGCAGACCCCACAAGTCAGGGCAGTTCCCCCTGCCTCATGCCCACCTGCAAGTCTGTAGCTGGCCCATCACGGATACTTGCCTAATTCTGCAGAGGCTAAGATTTGGCTCTGATGCTCTCACAGCTGCATCACAGCCACCCCAGTAGCTGCTTAGAGGACAAGAGACTCCTCTGAAATACCGTCCACCAGTGTAGCAAAAACGGAGATGAACGGTGGTCAGAGGCAGCTGTTGTCATGGCAACACATTTCTTTTCAGGATTAATAGATATTCATTCATCTTTAGGAAATTAGCTCTCATTTGGTGGAGTGGCAGAGGGAGAGAAAATAAGGCTTGACTTATTTTCCCTAAAGTTTTTGTGAATTTTATTCCAGCAAATTCAATTTTGCCAGATGTATTTGGCCCAAAATACTTATCTTAAAAGATTTCCTGTTAGGGGGGTGGAGGTGGCTCAAGCCATTGGGTGCCTCTCTCCATGGGAAGTCTGGGGTTCAGTTCCCAGTGCCTCCTAAAAAGAAGATGCGCACACAACAAACAGACACAGAGAGTAGACTGCGAGCACAAACAATGGGGGTGGGGGTGGGGGTTGAAAGAAAGAAAGAAGATAAATCTTTGAAAAAAAAAAAAAGATTTCCTGTTTGGAATAACATCATTTAGCACAGTACTTCTGTGCTTCTTGGGGCACTTTCATGTGCACTATTTTATTTAGTTTTCACATTAACTTTGAGAGAGAGATCAGAGAATTCTACACACATGCACACACCCTTTTATATAGGAGGAAACTGAGTGACAGATTCCACAGTTAGCAGCAAAGCCAGGACTGATGTCATGTCCCCTGCCACCTCCAGATCACTTTTTTTTTTTTTTTTTTTTTTTTTACCGAGCGGGAAGTCCTGGGGATGGAACCCTGGTCCCTCCATATGGGAGACAGACGCCCAACCATTTGAGCCATATCTGTGCCCCAGTGACCAGATCACTTTTAATCCTACTAATAACAGAAGAAACTGAAGGCCCTCACACAGTGGGTCCACTCTGTCCCACATGGTTGAAACGCATTTGTTTCCCACACAGATGATGTCATCAAGAAGCAGATCGAGGATGGCCTCCTGCGCCCAGAGCTCCGGGAGCGGGTCAGCTATGTGCTCCTGAGGAAACACCGTCACCAAACCAAGAAGCCTATCCACCGCTCCTTAGCTGACATTGGAAAGTCAGTCTCCTCCACCACCAGTGAGTCGGGCCTTAGGCTGGTAGGCCCAGGAGAGCCCGCCTCAGGCCCAGGGTGTCTAGGCAACTTGGAGGCTTCCTGGAGAAAGTCTGAGGATCTGATTGGCTCTCAGGTCTCCCTCACAGAACAGTTCTGGGAAGAGAGTGGGGCCTCAGCCTGGGCGGCACATTAGAATCACCTGGGGGATTGAAACACATCCTAGTGCCTGGACCTTACCCCTGGAGAGTATGGCCTGGACACCAGGACTTTGGAAAGCTTCCTAGGAGATTGTTATGTGCAGCCAGGGTTGGGGACAACTGGTAGAGATGGTTTGTTTATAGAAAAGAGCATGGAAGTTTCTCACTGAACCTCCAAAAGGAGCCAAGAGCCTCAGTAGAAAATGGAGCACATGAGAGGTGGTGGAAGGGGCTGGGTTAGTTTTGAGTGTACCAGGACCTTTACACCAATGTCATTTTTTTTTTTCATGGTTTCTTTTTTTTATTATTATTTCAAAGGTTTTAATTTTTTGTATTGTATTTGTTATTTTTTTTTTCCAAAAAAAATTTATTTATTTACTTTTACCCATTTTAACATCCCCCCTCCCGCCCTGGTTTTGCTTTTTTTGTGTCCATTTGCTGGGCAATTCTCTGTGTCTGTTTCCTGCCCTCTCCTCTCATCCTTCTCCTCCTGTCTTCGCCAGGATTCAATCCTCGGAACCTCCAATTTGGGAAAGAGGCATCCTACCGCCTGTGCCACCTTAGTTCCGGGTTTTTTGGCGCATCTCATCTTGGCTCTCCCTTGTGTCACTCTCTTGTTACATCATCATCTTGCTGTGGGGCTTGGCGGGACTTGGCGGCGCACCCACGCATGGGGCCCACGCGCCTTCTATATTTTTCTTTTTTTTCTTTTTACCGGGAGGTCCCAGGGATCAAACTAGGTCCCTCCCTATGGGAGACAGATGCCCAACCATTTGAGCCACATCCATCCCCCAGCTACATCTCTTAAGGTTGAGCAAAGATACCCAGAGTTACAGTCATTTCCCATACAGGATGGACATAAAATAAATCAGGCTTGGTTTATTACCAGCATTCTATAAACCAGACCTAGGGAGAAAAATTAGGTCTGGGGACATGCATGGCTTCTAATATAGCGAATATTTAGCCTACCCTGATTATCACAAAATCAGGACAGCGAGAATATTTGCATTACACCAATGTCATTTTGATTAGTAGAGCCTGGGGCTATTAAGGGAGAGTGGCTTTTTCCATGTGCACATCTCAACCCTCCACTCTCCAGATCTCAGATATGCCCAGGGGCCCTGCCCTGCTGAGTCTGTCCAATAAACACAGTAACCAGAACAAAGGTGACAAAGTCAACTTTAAATGAACTGGTAAGAAAATTGGTAAAAAAAGAAAAAAAAAAAAAAAAAAGGACACAAGCATATCAGAATAACTGCAGATGCATACTTTGCCCTGGCTGAGTGCCAGGCTCAGTTCTTAGTGATCCACATAGGGTAACTCACTTCATCCTCACAATAGCCCTAAGGGGTAGATACTGTTCTCTCACCCCCCCTTTCAGAGGAAGAGGCTGAGGCACAGGAACTTGCCTTAGGCCACACAGCTGGAAAGTGGTGGAACCAAGGATAAACCCAGTCTACTACACCCTGGTGCCTATTTCATAGACTGGGTCTTTGTCTGACTTTGAACAGGACAAGTATTTCCCCTGTAATCTGGCTCAGAGTATTAACTTACTTTAAAAATAACAGCAACAACCAAAAAAAAAAAAAACCACAAAAAGCACCTTTCTTCCTGCAGCCTGGCTTTGGTGGAAATGATTAGGAGCTTAGGCCATACTTTTGGAGGGGCTAATCTAGACCAGCAGGATGGCTGAGCCAAGTCCTTTCTGTTTCCAGGTCGCAGTCCTGCCCGGAGTCCTGCGGCAGGCACCAGTCTGCGCCACTCCACCGAGGACCTGAGGATGCAACAAAGTGCCAGTTACGGCCATCTGTGTGAGTGTGGGACTGCTGTGGAGTGTAATCGTTTTCACAGACTCGTGCTGTAGAGCTAAAGCCCAAGGTCTGTCTAAAATTCTCAGGACCTGCATCAGGAGAAATCACACTTTCACCCTAAACCCAAGTGGCCCTCAAGGTCTAATTTACTGCCATAAAATTCTAAAGAATTACTCTGAAAAATGCAGCTCTAAATCAAGCCCTGGATAATCAATACCCAATCTGCTGTTCTCAGCCTTTTCATCTTAGTCAATGCCTTTGTTTTTACTAACCTCATCGTTACCCAGGTTTTTGGTAAAATGCCTTCCCAAAACTGAATTTTTAAAACAGGTAAGTCCTTTCCCCCAGGAAGCAGTAATTGGACCTCCCATCACTGAGGGCAGCCTCGTGTCAGCAGGAGAAGAAATGCTGACAGAGCCACCTCCCAGTTGGCTGGGAATGGATTAGGAGGGTCTGCAAGGTGAAAGGTTATAGACACGGCCTTTTCAGGCAGTGGGGACGGAACAGACTGGTAAGTTGTGAGACAAAAAAAAGGAAGGAACTTGGAAAGTGAAGAGAAAAAGAAGAAACAGTGTGCATGAATATATATTTTTTTTTACTAAAATGTTAAGATCACAACTAGGCGGCCCAGGGCTGTGCCTCTGACCAGGCCTGAGAAATGATGTGTGGGGAATGGGGCACCTGCTCCGAGCCCTGGCCTCAGACACAACAGGGTTTGCCTCAGTTGCATTGCCTAAGTCACCCTTGTCATCCTTGGCCTTGGTTATTCCAAATAGAGATGTCATATGGCAATAGTCAGGAGTCGGCGAGGTGGCGGTGGAAAGACTTCGACTCAGCTGTTGGTGGTTTATGAAGCCACTTCAAAGCTGGACACTGCTCCATGGGGGGAGTCTCTCCTCTCATGTGAGTAAGTAAAACGGGCTGAAACCCAAGTCTGTACCCCACATGGAGGTGGCCTGGCCCACAGGACGCCCTAGGAAAGGCTCAGAGAGGAGCAGACTCGTGACCGCATCTTGGTGAATAAATAAGAGTTTTCCAGGAGCAAGAGGGAGGCAAGAGGGCATCCTAAACAAAGGGAAAAAACAGTGGCTGAAGGGAAGGTGCTGTCTTCAGGGAGAGAACAGCGATTGAGTTCCCGGGGAGCACAGGGTCTACTGGGAAGAGAGGCCAGGGCTGGGGCTGGACAGGATCACGCAGAAGAGGGCCCTGTGAGTCACACAAGAGAACCCAGACTTTATTCTGAAGGTAATGGGGGCCCCTGTGAAGTTTTAAGCAAGAGCATACCATGATCAGCTTTTTAGTTGAGAAAGAATAAACTAGAAGGGGACGAGACTGCAAGCAAGAGACTGGGCCTGCATTCAGGCTGTGATAGCAGGAATAGAGAGGAAAGGACAAAAGCAGGAATTCATGATGGGGTCGGGGGTGGGGAAGGAGGTGAGGAAACAGGAGGAGGCAAGGCTGGCCCCTAGATTTCTGGTCTGTGGGGGAGGGAGGAAAGTGAGTGGAATGGGGTCTGTGGGGGGATCGATTTGGTGGGAGGTAGTAAGTTCAGTTTCCCAGGGTGTTGAGTTTGAGGTACCAAGTCTGGAGCTCAGGAGAGAGGTGGACTGGAGGTAGGACTGGGGAGTCCTCCGCCCAGATGTGGTAGTAAGAATAGCAGGAGTGGACATGACGGGGAGGATGAGGCATCTGGGGGAACGAGGGCAAGGACAAGACCCCAAGGAGAGCCAAGCAGAAGGAGAGGATCCTGGATGGGAATAAGAAGGGAAGCACCAAGGGAAAGCAGTGTTCTGGAAGCCGAAGAGTGGCCACAGGCCAAGGGAAGCTGAGGAATACCAGGTCTGGGTGTTTACTGGATGTGGCCACTAGTGGTTGATGAGAGCAGACTTTCTCCTGCCTCAGCAGAGGAAGGAACTAATGGGCAGTTTAAAGAATTCACCATCACACTTCTCCCCATGGTGAGCCCCCACCTCCCATCCCACTGCCAGCCTAAATCCTTAGCCCATCTCTAAAGGTGCTCATGGGTCACAGAGGACAGAAGACAGAAGTCTTCTCTATCCGACAAATTCCATGTTTAGCGACAGCTGGGCCCTCATCTGATCATATGATTCCCCACTCCCTCCAAGGTCTGACACAGTGCCAGCCCCTGGGGTAGACATCTTGGTGACATCCAAGAAGGTGGAGCAGAGGGGTAGGGACCAGAGGGCAGCAGATTGAGGAGTGAGAAGGAAGAAGTGGAACCCAGAGTTCAAGCAAGTTGGCATTGAAGGGAAAGCCGGAGGTTGATAGATCAGGGGCCTGCAGGATCTGGGGTCAGGGGGTGGGGGGTCTTGCTCTGGCTAGGAAGATGGGAGAGGCAAGGGTATGGGCCAAGGGAAAAGAAACTTCCAGAGTCTGGGTTCCCCTAATGGACCATCTTTTCCTTCTCTCCTAGGTCATGCCCAGAGCAGAAGCATGAATGATATTTCCCGCACACCAAACACAGACCAGGTAGTCTGCACTTAGCTGTCCTGGAGGGCCAGGGTGGGGAAGGAGCCTTGCCAGGGAGCCCCTATGGGCAGAACTTTCTATGAGGAGAGATATCCCCAGGAAGGACCCCTTTGGGGTCTCTTGGCTGCCTTGGGGACTGCCCAGCCCATCGGTCAGGATCTGACTGAGCCCCCTGAGAGGGGTAGGGGACAGGGAAGCTTGATCAGGGCCAGCTGTCAATGAGCTTGGAATTTGCTGGAGAGAGAGGCTGCCATGGTCTTGCCTCCTTCATGACCCACAGTGTCTGTAAAGATGGGCTGGGGATTTAGTCTGGCAAGGGGAAGGAAGTGGGGCCTCCCCATGAGGAGAAAAGTGATAATGAACCAATTGCACTGCCCAGTGGTGTGTCTGCTTCCTTGGCTAGGGCAGGAGTAAGTCTGCTCTTGTGTCCCACCAGAACCACTTTGATGAGAATGGAATCCTACAAACAGGTTGAGTCCAAGTTCTAAGGCCCCCACAGCCTTAGAACCCCCATGGCTATACTCACTAGGAAGCCTAGAGGAGGCCCCTTTGATTCCAGCCTCTGCACACCTCAAGGGCAGGGGGCTTCGTGGCCCCTTCTCCTGTGCCCCCGGGGGATAGGAAGAAAGGAGAGAAGGCATCCTCTGGAGCTTGGTGACCTCCAGGCTTTCAAGGCATCCCCAAGTTTGGTGGAAGGCAAAACTAAAGCAGTCCTAGTATCAGTCACTAGGGCCCTCTGGTGGCCCAAATAGTAAAATAACAACGACAGCAACATCGACCTACATTGCCTGACGCTGGGCCAGGGTTTTCTGTGCCTCATGAAGCTACTATGATCCTCCGCATTTTACTGATGAGGCATTGAGGCTGCAGACCATTAAGTAACCTGCTGGAGTTCTCATGGCCAAAAGGTAGCAGAACCGTGATTTGAACCCGGGCAGTCTGGCTCTAGAACCCTTAACTTGGGAGTCCTTTAGGAACAGGCATTCTGGAATATTACTTAGAAAAGACTACTCCATTATCATGTACAACAGACAACAGAACATGACAAGAAAGCATTGCCCACTAAGGGCCTTTCACAACCTATTTTAATGAATGTGTAAGTGGTAATAATAGTAAGAGATGTCACTTTTACCAGGCAGTGCACCCTTGATTTAGGAGTTTGAACCTGGAAACTGGCTCCAGCTGCATCAGGTGTTTGTACGCCAGTGAGACCCTTTAGGTGCCAGCCCAGAGGCATTTGCCCTGGAGCAGGAGTTCTTAACAAGGGGTTATTCTTGTGGGGATGTGTTGGTGTGGGTGTGATATATTTATTAAATAATACACAGTATAGTGTGGATTTAGTAAAAGGTCCCTTGTTTTCACCTGACTGGCAAAGGGGTCCGTGGAACAAAAAAGGTTAAGAACCCCTGCTCTGGAGGCTCTTCCTACAAAGCTAAGTTCCATGCCTGCCCTGGGCCGGCGGGTTCCAGTGAGAAGAGTGTGGATTCACACAGCATGGCTATGCCGTGGTGACTCGGCAGAGTTGGATAAGAGTTCCCATGGGTTCCGGAAGTGGAGTCAGCAGGATCCTGGAGGACAAGCCCATGTCCAGGCTGTGGCCAAGCCAGGGTGGCCAGAGGCCAGTGCACTCCCATTTCTGGGATGCCATCACCCCAGCCTCCCCACCAAACATGCCACAACCTGCAAGGAGGGAAGAAGGAGCTGTTTCATCTCCTCTCTGATTCTGGCCCATGAGTTGGCTGGGCTACCCCAGAGCATTGTTATCTACAGAATGTCGTTCTTTGTACACATCTCCTCCTCTCCCCTGGACTCACTTCCTTCCTGATGTTCGGGTATGGAGCTGGCGTGGGGGTGGTGACTGCCCTGGCACACCCAGCCTTCCCTCCTGAAGGACGCTGCTCTCATCAGCTGACTGTGCCTGGGACAAAGGGGCTTTTGGAGTGGCGGGGACTCTGTCTTTCCCTTTAGCTCCTGCCCTAGTTTATTCTTTATTTTTTATTTTTATTTTTTATTTTTTTAAAACAACTTATTGAAGTATATCATTCCTACATGAACATACATAAACTATAAGTGTTCAGTAAACATCGTGAACTTACAAAACAAACATGCATAACATCATACAGGGCTTCCCCTGCTTCCCCGCTCTTCCGGATGATCTCTGTCCCGTGCCCCTTCCCTTGCAGCCCATCATCCTAAAATGTTAAAGATTAAGAAGAGCTTGAAGGACAAGCTGGGGCATTTTCACAGAATAAAAAGTTCTCAGGAGGCGTCAGTGTCTTAACCCTTGGAATGAAGTCGTGATGCAAGAGCGCTTGCCGCCAGTGCCTCTCAGAGCAGACCCTACGCTCATCCTGCTACTTGACTTTCCTGCCCTGAGCAGACACTAGTCAAAGGGACTAGAGGGAGTGCATCTTGTTCGTCTCATTGGAAAGTCTCAGAAGTTATGAAAGTCTCTCTGGGTACAGAAGCCTCTCACAGACATGGAGGTGTGCCCCAGGTGTTCCTGTGAGCACAGGGAGCAGGTGGTGAAGGGAAAACACAATCCAACAGCCTTGACCCTAAGATCAGGCCTCCTCCTCCCTGCAGCCACTGAAGCAGAAGGTGGCCAGGGGAGATCTTGGGGCAGCTGGAGCGTAAATAAGCACAGGGACTCCCGCTGGGAAGGCCTCGGGGGAAAAAGGCCTGACCAGTGTTGGCAAGGCCCTGAGGCTCCTCTGGCTCCTCAGTTCACACTGCAATTGAGCAGAGTCATCACCCATCACAGGGTGTCTCAGGGGTCAAGCCAGTGCCAGTTCTTCGTCCCCTAGGGTTAACCAGCTGAATCTCTTCATCTAAAGAATGTGTGTGTGTGTGTGTGTATGTGTGTATGCTGTTACTTCTTTCAGTCCTTGAGAAATGCTGGGAGACTCTTTTAAAATTAGGCCTCTAAAGCTGTCTGAAGAGGAGTGAGGGAGCCAGGCTGAACGCACTGATGCGGGAGTGTCTATGAGTATCTTGTTTCCCCTCCCTGACTAGAGGAAAAACAAATTCATGAAGAAGATCCCCAAGGACTCGGAAGCATCCAATGTGCTGGTGGGCGAGGTGGACTTCCTGGACCAGCCATTCATTGCTTTCGTGCGCCTCATCCAGTCTGCCATGCTGGGAGGGGTGACTGAGGTGCCCGTCCCCACCAGGTGAGGCCCCTAAGCCTGCCCACCACGCCCACCTTAGAGCCAGCCAACTGTGCAGGCAGGCAGTAAGCAATGCGGCTAGAGACACCTTTAAAACCCAGAAGGAAAATGGAAGAATTTGCTGGAGAGGGAAATCTTCTGACTAGAAAAGAGTTTGGGAGAATTTATTCAAAGTAATAACAAAAGAAAAGAAAGCCAGAAGCTAGGAGAGACACTGTTGAGCAGAGCCTGTCATCAGAACAATGGCGAGGATGCTCAAGGAAGCACTTTGTGGAAGTGGAAGGATTCAAAAGAGGAAAGGGACGCGTTTATGGCCAGTTAAAAAGTTGAGAATGGGTACTGTTTAGTGCCAGAGAATTAATCCTTCTGCTCACTTGCTTCTATTTTTTTGTTTGTTTTACTCTTTTGTTGTTGTTGTTGCTTCTATTTTTCTTTCTCATTTTCCTCCTCTTCCTCTATCTTCTTTTTCTCCTCCTTCATCATCTTTTTTTGCAGATTTCTGTTCATACTGCTGGGACCTTCTGGGAGAGCAAAATCCTACAATGAAATTGGCCGCGCCATCGCAACCCTCATGGTAGATGATGTAAGTGGTAATGAGAAGCACATGCTCCTGCATCAAGTGACATGCCTTCCTGCCTTCCTTCATTTATCCGACAGGCACATTTGAGCACCTACTGTGTACCAGGCCCTGTGCAAGGCAGTGAAGCAGTACAAGAATCAGGCAATAGTTGCTGTCCTTTAAGAGCACCAATCAAGAGACAGATCTATAATCATAAAATTAGCTGCACACTAACTCTGCCCAGGAGGTCAGGGAAGGCTTCACAGACAGGAGCCGTTAAGTCTAAGGATGAGGATGAGTAAGGTAGCACAGCACAAGCCTAGGAGGTGAATATACCAGAAGAGGGAACAGAGTCCAAGGCTCAGAGACAGAGCAGCTGGAAGGAAGAGGTCCAATGTAGGCTCAGTGTAAGAGCTTTGAGGGCAGGAGGCAACAACAGGAAGGTGAGCCACCGGCTACATGGAGACTTGCAGGCAGAGCTGAGAGTTCACACTCTGTCCCCAGAGTAATGGGGAGCCAAGGGGACTTTAAACATGGGCATGACCTGATCAGATCTGTCATTCAGAAAAAATACAAAAGATGCTGTGAAGGATGATGCAAGCTGACCCTCCAAGGAGGAGAGGAAAGGAAGTAAATCAATTTGAAATATCTGTGCTTCTCAGACTGGGCTCTGCCAAGGTTTTCTCAAATGCTTGCTCTATGGAAAACTGAAACCCGAAAAGTTAGGTGACCACCAAAGTCCCAGAGCTAGACTATGGGGACCCAGCCTTCAGGCCCAGGAGGGCCCAATGCCCCTGGTGTCTCCTAGCATGCCATCATTCACATGTTCTTCCCTGGAAACTGGGAGCAAGCTGGCTTTGGGAGCACCGGTCCACATGGTTACCTTTGAGGACACGTGGCATGCCCCTGAGAGGGGGATAAGGAAGGGACCTCAGAAAGGGAGCTGACCTTTCTCCTCCTTCCCCTTTGCTTTGCCAGCTCTTCAGTGGTGTGGCCTATAAAGCCCGCAATCGGGAAGATCTGATCGCAGGGATTGACGAGTTTCTCGATGAGGTTATCGTCCTTCCCCCTGGAGAATGGGACCCAAATATTCGAATCGAGCCCCCCAAGAAAGTGCCCTCTGCCGACAAAAGGTCTGTGTGTGAGTGGAGGGGTTGGCAAAGGGGTACGAAGGGAGCTTCAACTCTGTCAGTATCATTTAAAATATATATATATATATATATTTATAAATTTTTTTTCCTTTCTCTTTTCTTTTCTTTCCTTCCTTTTATCACTGTGTTATCGGATGTCCGGTGTGCCGTGACACCTTCCCCCTCTCAATCCCCATTGTCTCCCAATTTTTGTTTCTGTAAAAAAATTCGGGAGCAAATATGGTTAAATGTTAACATTCATAAGATCTGGGTGTCCTATGTGTGGGTGACCTTAGATCATCTTCTGTGCCTTCCCATGCATTTAAGAGATTTCAGAATTTTTGTTGGAGAGGTGAGGGGTGTTGGGAAGACAATCTAGGAAGGGGTGGGGGGTTGCTTTCCAAGACTAGGAGTCCATGCTCCCTGTGGCCACCCTTCTCCTACAGGAAATCTGTCTTCTCCCTGACCGAGCTGGGCCCGCCTGCGCCCCCACCTGCGGCGCCGCCGCCGCCGCCGCCGCCGCCGCTGAAGCCCGCAGCCCCGCCGCCGCC
>JAKSZT010054030.1:13728063-13846373 GCA_026826555.1 Tolypeutes matacus
GTGTTGTTCAGTCTCCACACATTTGCAAATTTCCTTTTTTCCTGTCTGTTATTGATTTCTAGTTTCATTCCATTATGATCTGAGAAGGTGCTTTGTATAATTTCAATCTTTTTATATTTATTGAGAGCTGTATTGTGACCTAATATGTGGTCTATCCTGGAGAAAGATCCATGGGCACTTGAGAAGAATGTATAACCCTCTGAGTTTGGATGCAGTGTTCTGTATATGTCTGTTAGGTCTAACTTGTTTATCATATTGTTCAAGTTTTCTGTTTACTTGTTGATCTTCTGTCTAGTTGTTCTATCTAATGATGTGAGAGGGGTGTTGAAGTCTCCGACGATTATTGTAGAAATGTCTATTTCTCCCTTCAGTTTTGCCAGAGTTTGTCTCATATATTTTGGGGCACCCTGGTTAGGTGCGTAGATATTTATGACTGTTATATCTTCCTGGAGGATCATCCCTTTTATTAATATATAATGGCCTTCCACATCTCTTATCACTTTTTTGCATTTGAAGTCTGTTTTGTCTGATATTAGTATAGCCACCCCTGCTCTTTTCTGTTTACTGTTCGCGTGGAGTGTCTTTTTCCAACCTTTTACTTTCAGCCGGCTTGTATCCTTGGGTGTGAGGTGTGTTTCTTGTAAGCAGCATATGGATGGCTCATGTTTTTTTATCCATTCTGTCAGCCTGTATCTTTTGATTGGGGAATTTAATCCATTTACATTCAATGATATTACTGAAAATGCGCTATTTATTTCCTCCATTTCATTCTTTGGTTTTCATATGTCATCTTATTTTTGTCTCTCTTTTTCCTCTTTTGGTTATCCATTCTGTTTTTCTTTCTTCTATACTCTCCTCCAAGCCTCTCTCTCCTGTCTTTTTCTTTCAGGTTCTAAGGCTTCCTTTAATATTTCCTGCAAAGGTGGATTCTTTTTTGCAAACTCTCTTAGTTTCTGTTTGTTTGTGAATACTTTATATTCACCTTCATATTTGAAGGACAGTTTTGCTGGATAAAGAATTCTCTGCTGGCAGTTTTTCTCTTTCAGTTTCCTAATTGTATCATACCACTGTCTTCTCACCTCCATGGTTTCTGAAGAGAAATCTGCACAAAGTCTTACTGGACGTCCTTTGTACGTGATCGTTTGCTTCTCTCTTGCTGCTCTGAGAATTTTCTCTTTATATTTTACATTTGGCATTCTGAATAATATGTGTCTTGGCATAGGTCTATTTGGATTTATTCTTATTGGGGTCCGGTGTACTTCTTGGACATGTAAGTTCATTTCTTTCGTGAGAGTTGGGAAATTTTCAGCTATTATTTCTTCAAATACTCTTTCTGCCCCTTTACCTTTCTCTTCTCCTTCTGGAACTCCCATGACACGTATGTTCTTGTGTTTTGTGTTGTCATTCAACTCTCTGAGTCCTTGCTCAATTTTTTCCATTCTTTTCTCTCTCTGTTCTTTTCTCTCTTCAATTTTAGCTGCTCTGTCTTCAGTATCACTTATTCTTTCTTCTATCATTTCGAGTTTGCTGTTGTATGCTTCAAATGTATTTTTTACTTCACCTATTGTGTCTTTCATGCCCATGAACTCTGTTACTTTTCTGTTCATGATTTCAAATTCTTCTTTACATTCGCGCAATGACTTCTTGATGTCATTGATCTCTTTAACTATATTCTCTTTCATCTCTTTAATTTGATTTTGGAAATGTGTGCTCATCTCACTGATTAGTTCTCTCAAATTCTGCATCTCTTCTGGGACTTTGCTGAATTCCTTTTCTTGGGCCATGTCTTCTTTTTTCTTAATATGGTTTGTAATTTTTTGCTGGTGCTTAGGCATCTGGTTAGTTTGTATTTTACTTAGATGCTCTATATCTTTCTCTTTTATGGGGTTTTTGTGGCAGGAGGCTGTGAGTTACCACCGCTCTTTGATTTTTGGTTCAACCTTGTTTGTTAGGATTGTTCTGCTGGTTGCTCAAAACTGGGCACTGGACCCAGTAATTGGTTGTAGAGTCGTTTCCTAGGGCCTTGGGCAGGGAGGCTATTGAGGCCAGGAAAATCCTCTTTACTTATTAATTTTCTTATGTGCACTTCCTTGGTCTGCCAGGAGATGGCGCTTGTTGGCAGCTCTCAATTCAATGCCTGGTCGAAGCGTATTTGTTGTGACACAGACCAGATCAATGTGATAGAGCTTCCTGTCTGGGGGCTAGGAGCCCTGTGATTCAAACTTTCTGAGACAGTTCTCCAGACTTCTCTCGTAGCTCCCCCCTTTTCCCAGCTAGGAAATGTTTCCACTCCCTTCTGAATCCTCAACAATTAGTCCCTGTTAGTAGAGGATGAGATTGGGAGGTTTGTATATCTTTAGCCCCTTGCAGGCTCCAAGGCAAACAATGGCGCAGCCCCCCCCCAGCCTGGAAGGGCTCTCGGGACAGGGCAGACCAAACCTGGGAGTCCAAAGCAGGGTCAGCCCCAGGCTCTCTCTCCCCTCTCCTGTGGTGTCCTCAACAATTAGTCCAGGCTAGAGGAGAGGGAGGTTGTGAGGGTCAGATTTCTCCAGTACTTTCTAGGCTCCCAGGGCAAACCGCCGTGTGGAAGGGTCCGTGGGGCTCTGCAGCCCAAATTTCAAGTCAGAACCTGAGTCAGCCTAAGGCTGTGTCCCTCTCTCTCCCCTTTCTGGGAGTGGCAGATCCCTGAAGCCCCCTTTGTCTGTGGTCGCAGGCCCAGGGGCCCGAGAATTCTGAAGAGTGTGGGGGAGGGTGCCGGCAGCAGCAGAAGCTGCTACTTGTAACTCACAGTTCTGTAGTCACGATTTCCCTCTTCTGTCCCTCTCTCCTCTGGGGGGTGTGCAGCCTTCACCTGCTGTCCTAAACCGTAGAAGATCTTTTTCGGGGCTGTTTCAGCTTGTCCTCTAGCTATTTTTCTGGAGAAGAGATTCCCGTGTCTTACTAGTCCGCCATCTTCCTGGAAGTCCCCCATTGATTATTTAGGAGTATGTTGCTCAGTCTCCACACATTTGTGAATTTACTTTTTTCCTGTCTATTATTGATTTCTAGTTTCATTCCATTATAATCTGAGAAGGTGCTTTGTATAATTTCAATCTTTTTATATTTATTGAGAGCTGCATTGTGACTTAATATGTGGTCTATCTTGTTTTAAGAAAACAAGAGAAAATTCTCCTGGGTTGGATTTCTTTGCCGCTCTTGGAGTAATTCAGTTGGATCAAGATTTAGGAAAGGATGTGATCCTGCAGAGCTGTAATATGAATCATGACTTTGAGAAGTAGCTTATGTTTTAGATGCCCTTGGATGCCTAGGTGGGCTCTATGCTAGGCACTCTCAACTGGGGGCGATTTTGCCCTCATAAAGGGTCATTTGGCCAGCCTGGAGACATTTTTGTTTGTCACATCCAAGGGATGGGGTGCTTCTGGGCCTATCTAATGGGTGGGGCCCAGAGATGTTGCTAAACATCTTAAAATGCACAGGACAGTCCCTGGCAATAAAGAATGTTCCAGTCCAAAATGTCACAGGTACTGAGGACAAGAACCCTGGCTCCATCCTTAGCTCTGTGTCAGGCACTATGGGGAACAGCAGCCCCAAAAGACACTGGCCTAAACCTAAAATTCAGTAATCAACCAGAGAGCAAATAAACCATTTATAAGGTTTTGGATCTGCCCTTGGTGAGTCTTTGTTATGATCTGGGAGGTCTCCATCTCCGGAAGTTGGACACACTTGTGTTTACCAAGCACAGATGCCCTGCATATGGCCAGGGATGTGAAAAGAGTTGCTGTCTTTGGACCCCAGGATTTCCATTCCCCATGAAATGCTAGGTCTACCCCAAGACATATTCCCTTCAAGCTTTCCTCTCCCATCCAGGTTATCTCTGACCATCCTTCCCAGGGTGGATGGTGTCAACCATAAACTTTCAGTCTTCTGTGAATTCATTCTTGGCTCTAAGATCCTTGTCTCCATCCCACCCCCAGTCCAGCTGCCTTCCTCAGCCCAAGCTTGGCAGGCTCCGATAAATAGTCCTGCTCCCTGTACTAGAGTCTGTGGTGAGAAAGTCACTCCTGGCCTGTCTCAAGCAGGTTCTTCGGTGGCCTGTGTCTGGACATCAAGAGGAAGCTGCCCTGGTTCCCAAGTGACTTCTATGATGGCTTCCACATTCAGTCCATCTCTGCTATCCTTTTCATCTACCTCGGTTGTATCACTAACGCCATCACCTTTGGCGGGCTTCTGGGGGATGCCACCGACAACTATCAGGTGTGTGTGAGTTGGGGTGGAAAGTACCAACCTCAGTAAAGTATGCTGCCACTAGGTGGTGGTGAGGCCCTTCTTCCCATAATCCCAACACCCAGGCTTGGGTTTCATTGACCATCCAGATTCAGGTCATGAGTTTTTATTTGTTTCAGTTTTTTTTTTTTCCTATTTTTATATTATAGGCCATGACTTTTCATAATTCTTTAATCCTTCAAAAAATAATAACAATCTAACATTATTAAAGGATCTAAAGCTAAAGCATATTATTAAAAACCAAATTTAAAAGTGATGCAAATAGGTCAAACTTCCAAATCATCTACAATACTATTTTGCACTTGAATGCACAAATAACTGAGTTGTTAACTGTGGCCTTCTCCCTTCACATTGTTTTTAACCAACGTTGAATTCTTATCTTGGAGTTAATTCATTTTTACAGGGAGTATAAACTGCTCTCATCACAGTAAGAGGCTTCCCTGTGAAAACATCAGCTCAGCAGAGACACCAGCCCGTATTTCAGGTGGAGGCCATCCCCACTAGGGACCTTTGGGGGTAGAGCCCTTGGTAAGCTCAGAGCATCAAGGCAAAGAACCATCTTCTCTGATAAATTGAGATGAAGGCCTGTCTCCTCTCCACACCTCTCTACTGAACTTCAGATCTAATATCCAGCTGCCTGCTGCATAGGTCCACATGGCTGCCCCTCAGGAGACCCCATTCCCACGCCCACATTGCACTGGTCATCTTCCTTCCAGACCTGTTGCTTCCTGGGCTTTCCCCAGCTCAGTGAGTAACACTGTGGCTCACCTGGCTGTCCATGCCAGAAACTAGGCATTATCCTCAACTCAGGATAAATCTCAGCTTCCCTATGTGGCGCTCATGACATGGTCCCTACTTGCCTCTTAAGCCTTCCCTTCTGCAGCATTCCTGTCCCACTCACCCACTGCCTTGCACTGTTCTCGATCAATCGTGGTCACCTGTCAGTTCTTTCACATGCATGTCTCTTCAGCCCTGGCCTTTGCACACATTGTTCTCTCTTTCTGGGACACTCTTTTTCAGTACTCCACCTACCCTCTTCTCCTGGTCAACTCCCTACTCATTCTTTGATTCTCAGCTCCTACATTTCTACTTCTCTGGAGGGCCTCCTGACTACCCATTCCCTCCTACTTTGTGCTTCTATGGCTTCCTCAACTTACCTCAATATGTCACACTCCTTGGCAGTGGTTCTTGACCAGAGCAATTTTGTCCCTACCCCCAAAAGACATTGGGCAATATCTGGAGATGGTTTGGATTGTTATAACTGGTGGAGAAGGTGCTATTGTCATCTAGTGGTAGAGGCCAGGATGCTGCCAAACATCCTGCGATGCACAGGACGGCCCCTACAACAAAGAATTACCTGACCTGAAATGTCAGTAGTGTCAAGGTTGAGAAACCCTGCTCTATGGAAATGTCTGGTTACTTGTCTGTATCTCCTTCTAGACTGAGGGTATATTATTTTGTTCACTGATGGGTCCCCCATACCTAGCACAATAGTAGGCACTTGATGGATTTTGAGTGAGTGAATGAAAGGCCTGACCCCAAAAGCATAGTAAGTACTCAATGGATGTTTGAAGGAATTAATGATTGGATGGACAAATGGGATAGAAGTAGAATGGACACAGGGGCAAGCACATGATTGGCAGCACTGTTTTCTAAGCTCTAGGGTGCCAAAAGGAAGTCACAGGACCTTTATCCAATGAAACTAGAGAGAGTGATCCTGGCGATAGTGGGGGTGGTAGGCTGTGGAATGGGAGACAGGATACAGAATTCAAGGAGCAGAGGGCCCTTGGAAAGGGAAGACAGAGGAACCTAAGAACAAAGAATTAATGCTGTGACCTTGAGCCCTTAGCAAGGTGGCTGACTTCTAGTCTGTGCCGAGAGGCCCACCTCCCCCAGAGCCTCACAACTCCTTGAACCCCCAGGGAGTGATGGAGAGCTTCCTGGGCACTGCCATGGCCGGCTCCTTGTTCTGCCTCTTCTCGGGACAGCCTCTCATCATCCTCAGCAGCACAGGGCCCATCCTCATCTTTGAGAAGCTCCTCTTTGACTTCAGCAGGTAGGTGCCCCTTGGTGCCCCCAGTGCCTTCCCTGATGCTTGGGCTGAGCCCAGAGCAGTATGCCGAGGCCCAAGCAGGGGAACAGCCAAAATCCATCTTGAGCTATGGGAAGGGTGGCCAGGTGGTCCCTCCTGGCTCCCTCCAGCTCCTTGCGTTAAGCCATCTTAGTGCACAGTAACACCACCCATAGGGTGGAATCCAGGCAGGACAAGAGGAGAAAATCCAAACCACTCTGCTTATGAGAATTATGTCTAAAGAGTTAACGTGTTCTATGGAAAAGCCTTGGACTGGAGGTCAGTAGGATACTCCCTGACCTGGGCAGATCACATCACACTCCAGGCTCCATTGCCCCCTCTGCACTGTGAGAGTTTGGACTAGACATTTTCTAATCCAGCTTTGTCATCTCAAACTTATCTGTTTTTCATTCACTCTGGGTGTTGTTACCAAATGTGAACACTGAGGGATCTTAGCACCTTCCTGTTACCCCCAAGATCCTTTCCCAGAATTGTCAAAGACCAGACAAACCCACTTGAGAACTCAGTCGAGGTGGGTTGGGAGCTGACTGCAGCAGGGAGCCCTGGGCTGGAGGCCTCTTACCTTCCCTCTGCCTTCCAGAGGCAATGGCCTGGACTACATGGAGTTCCGCCTCTGGATTGGCCTCCACTCAGCCATCCAGTGCCTCATCCTGGTGGCCACAGACGCCAGCTTCATCATCAAGTATATCACCCGCTTCACTGAGGAGGGCTTCTCCACCCTCATCAGCTTCATCTTCATCTACGACGCTATCAAGAAGATGATCGGTGCCTTCCGGTACTACCCCATCAATGTAGACTTCAAGCCTGACTCCATCACCACCTACAAATGCGAGTGTGTTGCCCCAGACACAGGTGACCGGTAACCCAGACATGTTCTGGCGCCCCCACTCAGCCACCCACAGCTCTTTACTCAAATGCAGCAGAGTGAGCCTGCTTGGGGTGGGGTTGGGGGTGGTGGTGGGGTAGGGGTTGCTATCCAGCCAAAGGCTCACTGTCCCAAGGGAGCAAATGCAGGGCCTTGAACCCAATTTTTGGAAGGAAGCCAAGGGGACAATGGCTCTAATAAAAGTCACAGTACCAGCACTCAGAGTTATAATCAGGAGGGAGCAGGGATTCCCCAGGAAGGGAGGGAGGTATGCTTTGCCTCAGTGTGGGGGTGATATGGAGGCTACATCGGTCAGGAATGTTGCCCAGGGCTTCCTGCTCCAAGTCTGAGGTGGGCCTAACAGGACCACACCACACAAGTGAACATGCTGACAAACAGGAACCCATCCAGGGGAGGGCTGTCCAGGGTGGAGGGCCTGGCTGCCATGTCATTCAAAGAAAGGTTGAACTTGGGGTTATTCATCCTCTTGGGGATATGAGAGGTATAAGGAGGACTGTCATGTCACAGAGGGGCCAGATTCACCCTTGTGATTACAGGATGCAGAATGAGGACTGTGGAGCAGAAACTCCAGGGAGCCAGATGCTAGCTGGAAGAACTCTCAGTACTGGGAGCTTCCACCATGGGAGGCATCAGTCCCCTTGGGTAGAATTACTTGGACACTAGCTGGGTGTCCATCTATCATGCTATTGTAAAATGGATTCACATATTGGGTGGGAGGCAAAATCAACCAACTGGTCAACCTGATAATACTCAGTGTCATTGTGTAGTTCTTTCTGCCCAAAAACATGCCACCTGTAAAATTAGGGCATAAGACATGAGCTTCCCATAGAGTCTGAGCCCCTGGCCTCCTTCACCAGTCATAATCACACCCTCACAGCCTTCGGCAGGATGTGGCTGAAGTGCCCAGGTTGCCTACAGAGCAGGGGCTAGAGATTTGTACATACATTCCTGAACACTGCAAGGCCAGATCCAGAGCAAACTGAGGCCCTGAGACCACTTGGGTCACACCGAACCTCAGTTTCCCTAACTATAAAAGAGGGATTTCAGTGCTAGCCCTCCTGGTCTCTTGGGACTCTGGTGAGGTTTTTTAATCTATCCCCAGATTGGCTTGAAGGAAATAAGTAGATATTGGGTTGTTTAGCCTGTTAGTACATCCTATAAATAAAAATTGAATCATAAGTCAATCAAAAATATTTGCTACACAGTTATTGTGTGCCCTGCTTTGGGCCTTGTGGAAGATAAAGGTGGCCTGCCCTCAAGGAGATAAAGTCTGGTTGTACCCCCTCTCCCTCTGTCACTGCACTATGTAAAGAACTCTAGAAAAAATTTTTCCTATCATTTCTTTTCTATCATCAATTTTGAGTTATCCCATTTTAAAACCCAATGGTAGGTGAAGCTATCCTTTATCCTGAGCCAGGACACATTGCTTTTCCATGGCATCAGAGATCTTACTTGGCAGCCCCTTTCATTCCTTCCCCAGAACAAATGTCATATCTGTAGACTGAACCATATCAGGGCACTCCTGTTGGCGGCTATCGCCCTCTACACTGTGGATTCATTGCATTGGACACAAATGTTCCCACAAACATAACTTTTAGAAGCACATGTCCTTGATCTCTTTTAGAAACAGTATAACTTCTGGGGTCAGGTATGAGGCTGTGGCCATCTGTCCGTAGGAGAAACCAAAGCCGAGGAGCACCCTAGGAACAGGGCATGGAGAAGCATGTAAAGTGGGACTCAAGGGACATAATGCCTCCAAACAGCTTCCCCTCTGGCTTTGCTGAGGTGCCTGCTGTCACCTCATTGCTTTGGGGCTCACTATTGCTCCCAGATCAGCAGCATCAGTACCATCTGGGAACTTAGCAGAAATGCAAATTCTTGAGTCCCAACCCAGAGCTACTCAATCAGAAACTCTGGGGGTGTGGCCCTAGGATCTGTGTATTAACAAGCTCTCCAGATGATTCTGATATATGCTCAAGTTTGAGAGCCACTGCTTTATTGAACTATTAATTAGTAATACTGAACTATTGTTGGCCACTAACCCTAGTAAGACTGGATTTTCAATTTCCTCACAGAGAGTAAAGGAACTGAACAAGTTAGTTTTGATTAGGAGGTTATGGAAAGGAAAGTTCTAGACATTTAAGAGACTAGGGAAGGGGCAGGTAACTGAAGGGATTTTTTTCCCAGTCCATGGGCCACCTGCTTACTCATTCCATATTCCTAGTTTTACTCTAAAATGCAGTCTGACTCTGGCACATTATCACTTTCTTGTTATTCTTCATCATAAGAGCTTATTTGGGGATACTGTCTTTTTCAATTTAATTTTGTTCTGTTCTAACTGGCTTGTATTTTATTCATCAATGCTGCACACCAATTTGGCTGTTTTCAATCCCAAGTGAGTACCACTTTGTAAACACTAGAATTTTAAAATATTTGATACTCAGACCCTTTCTGGAATTTTTTCTGTTCTATTTCTTTCATCTTCATCTCAAAGTAGCTTTCAGATAAACCATACAAAGTCCTTGATATAAAATAATTGATAGCACAAGCAGAAGACATCAAAGGAATGTCTGGTTCTGAAAAGGCTGGGAGGTGGAATGGCATCTGAACTCCCCAGGCTCAAGGATTAGCCAGGAGTTCTCCAGCCTTTGAGTCAGTAGCTCTGAGTAGAGTTTTGGTCCACCCTCTCCATCTCCTTCATTAATTGTTCATCATGTTTTTTTGGTCAGTGAAGTGAGGAAAGGCAACTGATGTCCCTAATTTCTAATAAGTAAAGCTTTCTTCAGAATAATTGTAACAAACCCACAGGATTGTAGAGCTTCTAAGAATATTTTGCCTTGGGTCAAGACTGAATTCCCTGGCCACCCGCAGCCCCAGCTGTCCCAGTACTCAGCAATACAGAGGGAACCCGCGATTGCTTCCCTGTGGACCAAGGATTCTGGGGGAAGAAGAGTCACTTCTCTCTGGGTTCCTAACCACCTGCAGAATTCAGCAGGAGCCAAATAGAGCTTACAGTGCATTTCAGACTGGCTCACAGAACAAGGTGGTCTACCTTCCTCCTTCCCTAAACTGGCTGCAGTGGAACTGCTAAGTCTGCCATCACTTGGAGGGGGGAGGCGAGGAGCACCTAGTCCTTCTCCACTCTCGCAGCATGAGAACAAGAGAGAGGGCAAATGGCGGCCTCCAAAGCCTGCTGCATCCCTTTCTGAGCCTGGCCCTGGTCCTAGGCAGAAACAAATGAGACAAGACAGAGTGAAAGAGTGGACTGGGAAACTCGGCATGGAAACCAAAGAAGGGAGATTTAGGCTTCTCTCAACATATGTGGCTCCACCTCGGATGACCTGTGTGACCTTGGGCAATGGGCAATTACTTAATCTCTATGTGCCTCAGTTACCTCATCTGCAAAATGGGGATACTTTGTGAGGATTTGGGGACTCAACAAGTCAGTGGTGTATGGGTTCAGCATAGTGCAGGGCACAGAGTAGTTTTTTTGAAAATGTTTTTAAGAACAACAGCATGGAAATGGGTCCAGGGGCTCATAAAGATTTACCAACACATTATCGATCCACTCATCTCAGCACTGGATTCTTATTTCTTTTTCAACACTAGTCCTTCAGAGGCAGGTGAGAGTTGGCCTGGCCAGGCCTGCTGGGCTGTCAGAGCTGTGGCCTGCTGCCCACCCCCACCACCACCACTGGCACTCAGGGCAATGTGAGCAGAGCGGGGAAAGTGGAGGATGGGTGCACTGCGATGAGCTGCTCTCACAACGATAGCCAGGCCTTGGCTCTAAGGAACTGGAGGGAGATGGGGAAGGATGGGGGCACGGTGGAGAGCACAGCTGGTGACCATGTTGTCTGCTCATCCACAGTGAATACAACCGCGTTCAATGCTTCAGCCCTGCTGTCACCAGACACCAACACATCTCTGGTGAGTCAATTTCTCTTATACCAGACATTCAAGTACTTCTGTTTGTGGGGAAAGCAAGGAAAGACTTATAGCCACCCAGCCAGCTGCACAACAGTGTCACCTGTAGAACTTTGTGAACACATACTTTTATTTTAGGTATGTGCTCTAAAACTCTCGTTTTAACAATATGCCTCCTTCTATTAAATCTATGTGATATGATAATATACATTTATATATATGCAAATGAAGGGGAGGTAGAAGTGAAGGAAGGTAAAGAGGACTGCCCAAACAAAGCTGTAAAGAAGGCTTCCCATCCATCTTTCTATCTTCCTCATTCCCTTTCTACTGAGGACCTGGAATTCCCACTCAATAACTCTGTTCCCCAGCCCCAGAAAGTTTGCTCATGCTCCACCCCTCACTGTACCTGATCTGTTCTTTGTGCTTATTAGCCCCCAGGACCCCCAAGTCTGGTCTGCCTTTCCCAATACTGGTGAGTGCTGGCCTCAGGAAATAGAACCACAGCCCAGGTGGCTCTAGTGATAGGAATTTCAAAACCAGGTGAAAGACAGCACATGCTAGGCCCAGGGGCAGATTTTTGGAATTTTAATGCCCCGAAGTTGCTCTTAAATTACCCCTGCACAGGCAGTTGACTGCTCTGCCTACATGACTTAATCTAAGATTTTTCAAATATCTGTTTTTGAGCAGGGAAGAGCAGAATCAGCTAATGCCTACTCCTGAATACCTATTGTGTGCAACATGCTGAGTGCACTGTGAGGGGTAAAAAGATCGTAAGAAGCAGACATGGCCCCTGCCCTCAAACTTGCTTTGAATATACTTGTGGCAATGAACCTGAAAAACTGTTAGTCAGCATAAGCAGAGCGTGCCAAGCATCACATAAGGCCGCTGGAGTACTTCCAACCCTGGAGGCAGGAGAGCCCCTACAAGCTGGAGAGGTCGGGAAAGCCTCCCAGAGAAGGTGGACTGTGATCCGGTCTTCACGGCTCGGGAGAAGCTGGTTCAGTAGAGAGAGGTACACTCCAGGCTGAGAGAACAGAGTAGACCAAAAAAAAAAAAAAAAAAAAAAAAAGGGAGGCGGGGGACAAAAGAGGAAAAGCACAAAACCTGTTCAGAAGACAGTGAGTAAACTAGTTCATTGAGATGGGGTGGGGGTGGGGGATTGAACAGAGACAACAGATGTGATAGGAAAGAGAGGTTGGGCCAGACCAGTTGGGTCTGTAGAGGAATGGCACCCTGCAGGGGGACACTTTTAATTGCTTCAGTGATAGAGGGATGCAGCTAACAGTAGACAGGAGCCAGAAATGCAAGACATTGCCATGTGCGACAGGCACACACCGTAAAGAATGGTTTCTGGCCTCCTTCCTTGTTGTATCAGTTATCTATTGCTGTATAACAAACCACCCCAAAGCCTAGTGGGTTAAGGAAGCAACAACGGTAATTCTCATGTTTCTATGAGTAGGCTGGCTGTTCTGCTGGTCTCACCTGGGCTCTGTCTGTGGCTGTACTCAGCTGGCAGTCTGCTGGGGGCTGGCCCAGATGGAACAGCTGAGATGGCCAGGCCTCTCTCTCTATGTGGATTTTCCATCCTGGGCTTCTTTAAAGCTCAGTAGTCCCAGGGTTCCAAGAAGCTGAGAACAGAAGCTGCAAGGCCTCTTGAGACCTAGGCTCCAGAACTTGCTCAAAGTTACTTGTTCCCAATTCTATTGGTCTAAGCAGGTGAAGGGTCAGCCCAGATCCAAAGGAGTGAAGAAATAAGACTCCACCTTTTGATGGGAGGACCACCATCGTCCCATTGTAAAGGAATGTGGACACAGAGAGGCATGATTCATTGGGGACCATTATTATAACAAATTACCATACTTTTCTTATCCTAGTTTATTCATTACTGCTAGTTGCACTCATCTGTTTACTTCTTTATGTAGCTGAACCTGAATATTTACACATCACATTTTAAAAATATATGTTAAATATTATTATAAATTACTTTCCTTTTATTCCTACTTTCATGATGTTTAGGAATATGTATATAATATAAATATATGTATGTATGTGTGTGAGTGTGTGTGTATGTATGTTATGTGTGTCTGTATATGTTTATCTATGTACGGTTTGTTTTGTATGCCCTGGCTTTGAGGCATATAGCACCAGGAGGGAAGCAATTGAAGTGATCCAAGAGAGGTCTGACTAGGGCATGAGCCCCAGAGTAGACAGATGGGAAGAAAAGGAAAGAATAAATATTAGACACTCTGGGAAAGAGGGGCCTATAGGGCTGTGGTTGACTGACCGTGATGGGAGCCAGGGCTGAAAGGGAGAGGGCATCCCACACTCTGAGCTTTTCCTCTTTGCAAAGAAAGCAATGTATCCTGAAACACAATGAAGAAACAGATATCAGTTCCTCATCTTCCCAGGGAGCCATCTGCTTGTCATTCCTTGAACCAGCCTGCTCCCAGGAACATCTCTAAGTTGCTGAGGGCACCATTGTGGGACAGGTGTGACACCACCCTCTGAGATGGGTGGTGAGGGCTGTGGGCTGCGTGGGAACTGCAGGGGGAAGGCAGGGCTTGGACATCCCTGGCCTGCCAGGAAGACCCTAACCCTTTCTCTACTGTGCTTGGTCTCCAAGTACAACCCCCTTAACCTCACAGCGCTGGACTGGTCCCTGCTGAGCAAGAAGGAATGTCTGAGCTATGGTGGGCGCCTGCTCGGGAATTCCTGCCAGTTCATCCCAGACCTTGCACTCATGTCCTTCATCCTTTTCTTCGGGACATACTCCATGACCCTGACCCTGAAGAAGTTCAAATTCAGCCGCTATTTCCCTACCAAGGTAAGTTCACCCTACAGTTAGGAGGGGACTACAGACAGACCAGAAAGAAGGCACCGGCTGAGTTTCCCCAGGAAGATTCTGGTCTACTGAATAGAATGACACCACATCAACATCAGCCCACTGAGGTTTATAAAGTTCCTGTTGTAGCAGAAAGAACACAGATTTGGAGTCAGAGAGAACCAGGTTCAATTCCCCGTGACAACACTTGGTGTTGTCAGACTTTTATCTTTAGACTTTTGGTGTATATTGTGGTTTTTAAAATTTTCATTTCCCCAATGACTAATGAGGTCAAAAACCTTATCGTAAGCTTATTGGCCATATGGCCATTTGACTTTCCTCTTGGAAGTGACTGCTTGAATCTCTTACACATTTTCTCTTGGGTTGTCTGCCTTTTTTTTTTCTTACATGTGACCTTTTGTGGTCATATGTATTGTAAATATCTTCTACTCTGTGACTGGCTTTTTCATTTTACTAATGGTGTCTTTGATTAACAGAAATTCTTAGTTTTACTGTATTTTAAAATACCAAAATTTTCCTTAAGGGAAATATTAAACAGAAGATATTTGTTTTAGTTTGCTAGGCTGCTGAAAGCAGATACCATAAAAGGGGTTGCCTTTATATTGACATTCGGAATTTATTAGCTTACAAGCTTACGGTTTTGAGGCTGTGAAAATGTCCAAATCAAGGCATCGCAATGATGCTTTCTTCCTGAAGACTGGCTGCCGGTGATCTTGGACTCCTTTGTCACATGGTAAGGCACATGCCAGCATCTGCTGGTCTCTCTCTTCTGCTCCAGGTTTCATTGCTTTCAGCTTCTTGCTTCCATGACTTTCTCTCTGTCTCTATGTCTCTCTGTTTCTCTTCATCCCGTTAGTAAAGGACTCCAGTAAGAAAATTAAGACCCACCCTGAGCCACACCTTAACTGAGATAACCTCATGAAAACCTAATTAGGTGTAATAGGTTTACACCCAGAGGAATGGATTAGCTTTAAAAACATGATTTTTGGGGGTTACAAACAGTTCCAAACCACCACAATATTCTCCCACGTTATTCTCTAAAAGCTTCATTGGTTTCCATTTCATGTTAGATCTATGAGAATTGATTTTGGTGAACAGTATTAGGTTTCTTTCTTTCTTTATTTTTTTGCACGGAAAGCCAATTGTTCCAGCACTTTTTTAAAAAGACCATCCTTTCCCAACTTCCTTTTCCGTATATCAAGTGTTCATATTTGCCAGGGTCTGTTTTTGGGCTCCTTATTCAGTTTCACTGGTTTATTTGTCTATTCTTATACCAATATGACATTACCTTCATTTCTATAGCTTATAATAAATCTCTATATCCTTTAGATGAGGGGTTCTTAACCCTTTTTGTTCCACAGACCCCTTTGCCAGTCAGGTGAGAATCACGGACCCCTTACAAAGTCCGCACTATACTGTGTATTATTTAATAAATTTATCACACCTGCACCAACACGTCCCCACAAGAATAATGTGTTTTGTTTTTTTTTTTTTCAATCCAAGCTCACAGACCCCTTGTTAAGAACCCCTACTATAGACCAAACTTTCCCTCTTTGTTCTTCTTTTTCAAGAGTAGCTTAGCTATTCTGCTGTTCTTGGCCAATTGTATTTCCACATAAATTTTAGAATCTTCTTGAATTTCACCAAAACAAAAGCTTGGGATTTTGATAGCACTATATTAACTCTATATGTCAATTTAGGGAAAATTGAAATCTTTCAAATTTTGAGTTTTCCAATCCATGTATATGGATATGTCTCCATTTATTTAGGCCTTCTCTCTCTCTAAATGTTTTATAGGTTTTGGTTTTGAGATCTTGCGCAACTTTTGTTAGATTTACTCCTAGGGGGAAGCGGCTGTGGCTCAATCGGTGGGGCTCCCGTTTACCATATGGGAGGCCCCGGGTTCGGTTCCCGGGGCCTCCTGGTGAGGGCAGGCCCGCCCGCACGGCGTGGTTGGCTGACCCGGCGAGCACAAGCAGCAAGGGGGGGGGGAATAAATGAATAAATAAATAAAAATCTTAAAAAAAAAAAAGATTTACTCCTAGGTGCTTGGTTTTTTTTTATGCTATTGTAAATGCTAATTTCATTTTCTAACTGTTTGTGGCTGGAAGAAAACCTATACTAACCAAAACAGTATGTGCATATGTGAGGAAAAGCTGTTCAGAGGGGGTGACTATTGGAGGAATTTTAGCAATTCTTTCCCCCCATAAAACCCATGAACACTTTCTCCTACAGCCATCTTAAATAAATACTACTATTAGTACTAATAATGATGATGGTGATGATAAAAGTCTTTGATATGAACAGATGGCTTTTCCCCAATATTTTATGAAGACTAAAAGGCTCTTTAGGAAGCTTTGAAATATACAAACTGAGTAAAAAAAAAAAAAAAGTGTGCTTGCGACATAAATGCATCCTCAAGACAAGTTTCCTCCCTTCCTACTTCCAACCAGTCATATCCGTACATCTCCTCTTATACAGACATTCCAGAGGAGTGACTGTATCTGAGAATGTCTCTCTGTCACTTGCAAGATGAAAAATAGCTCATGTATTATGAAGTTCTTGTGCCACCAACTTTTTTTTTCCCTCAAATTATTTAAAAATTGCTCAGTTGTCTCCTGAAATTTGGTATTGCAGAGAATAATGAGGCCACATCACTTCCTACCTGTCAGATTGGTAAAAAATGTAAAGGTCTTGGAATACCAAGTGTTGGAGAGCAGAAGAGCAATGGGTGGGAGTGTAAGCAAGTGCACCCAATTTAGAAAACAACTTGGCACTCTGATAAAGTCAAAGATGAACATGATCTTTAACTAGCACTGCCACTCCCAAGTACACACCTTAGAGAAGTTCTTACACATATACAAGAATATTCACAGAAACATTAATCCTAGGGAAAAAAGGTGAAAATAATCTAAATTTCTCCATCAAAAGAAGAATGAGTACATACATTGAAAAATAATCATATGAACATCAAACTGCAATGAATATATGTAGATTACAGTTACATCTGTCCATGAAGAAAAATATCAAGCACTAGCACTGAGCAAATGAAGCAAGTTGCAGAAGATTGCAAATAATATTATACCATTTATGTAAAGTTTGAAAACATGCAAAGCATTGACATATATTGTTTAGGGATACACATATATTTAGTAAATTTAGAAAGACCAACATGGGAGTAATAAACTCCAAATTCATGCTAGTGATTCTCTATAGAGGGGCAGGGACAAGGGTCCAACTGGGTGACAGAGGTGGTATCAACTGAATGAGTCATGTTTTATTTCTTAAGGTGGGACTAAATACCCTGCTGTTTATTACATCTGTCTTTAAATTAAGTTGAACCATGTGAAATTGCCTCTATTTGACTGCTTTGACCTACAAAAAATGGCAAACTTATATGGCTTAACTTAATAATGTTTTGAGCTAGATGCTAGGAATAGGGTAGAAAAGAAAATGTAAATCTAGCTTGCTACTTGGTTTTGCTGTGGCCAATATTTATGTAGTCATAATATAAACCTGATATTGGATTTCAACTCTTATCTAGAATCAACTTATGGATAAAACACAAAAGACATGTTTACAGAACAGAATATGAATGTTCTCAGCTTTGACAATGTAAAAGTCAAAATGGAAGGTAGAAGGGGGAGAAAAATAATCACAGGGAGGACAAGGACAGCTGGCCCCACCTAACATGGTGGAGAATGAACGATATCCTCAAAAGTTAATGGAGGGGGAAGCGGCAGTGGCTCAATCAGTAGGGCTCCCGTTTACCATATGGGAGGCCCCGGGTTCGGTTCCCGGGGCCTCCTGGTGAAGGCAAGCCCGCCCGCACGGCGTCGTTAGCTGACCCAGCGAGCACAGCAGCAAGGGGGGGATAAATGAATAAATAAAGAAAATCTTTAAAAAAAAAAAGTTAATGGAAAGAGAAAGCAAAGTTTATATTACTTGAAAGTACAAAAGTAACCCAGAAAAGGATTTTTAAAACAACCGTCCAAGATTGGGAATAAGGAAAGGGCAGCAGGGGTAGTGTAAGTAAGCTAAATCCTTACTAATAGATTATGCCTTAAATTAGTAAATCCAAGTATAAAAGTGTAGTGACATGGAAGAAACCACCAGAACAACTGAATCAAGCATACATAAGTGAATGTATCTAGAAGCTAGGGCTATAGCAAGAAAGGGTGAGGTGAGGGACTTTGTTTTTCGCTATAAGCCTTTTTACACAATTTTGAGTTTTTAATCAAGTTACATGTATTATTTTAATATCAATTTTAAAGGGTAATAGGGGGGTAAAGGGAAATAATTCAATGTGCTATCACCTCCCCTGTCCTTCCTAACTTCTTTCCCAGTTGTTTCTCTGGAAATTGCTCACTGAATGGACTTTTAAAAGGTGGCAGGGTGGACGTCAGGGGACCCTCCTCTGCCTTGAGAATTCTGGAGGTTGAGCTGGTGTGAAAGGGCTGGAAGGCTTTGCTTCAGAAAGGGCAGGGAGGGGAGGTCCAGAACCTGGCCTAGGAAGGGCTTCCTGAAAACGGAGGAGCCCAAGCCTAAGGATGTTTAGTGGACAGAGGTCTGAGAGCAGCTAGGGGGGCCCCAGCAAGATTGGGGAAGACTCCCTCCTAGTCCAGGTGGGAGCACAACAATCTGTCACACATTTTAGGAGCTAGAATTTCCTTCAGAGTTCAGCCCTCTCCCTCACCACACCTGATGGGTGACCCACTTAAGTCTGGCATACCAAAAAAATGCCTTCAGCAATGGTTGCCCGTGGCTACATGAATAATACCGCTCCCACTCTCACCACTGTGTGCCAAGCACCCTTAATATGCCAGAGTTCTCTCACACTATGAGGTAGGTGCTATCATCATCTCCATCTTTCCAATGAGGAAACTGAGGCTCAGTGAGATGCTGCAGCTTCCCTAAGGTCACACAGCTAGCAAGTGGCCGAGCCAGGGTTTGCGCCTAGGTCTGCTGAGTTCAGAGACCAGGCTCCTCTCCTGCCTTGAGCTGGGCAGGTGCTTACCTCACTCGCTCATCTCCTTTCTGCAGGTCCGGGCCTTGGTGGCCGACTTTTCCATTGTCTTCTCCATCCTGCTGTTCTGTGGAATCGATGCCTGCTTTGGCCTGGAAACCCCCAAGCTGCACGTGCCCAGCATCATCAAGGTTTGCCCCTGGCCCCTGCGCTGCAGGCTCCCTCCGCCTGCCCACTAGTGGCAGGCCCTTTCTCCTCTGCACTGATCAGGCTTTCTTCTCCTCTCAGTCAAGAGTCCTTGGTGGTCATCTGTGCGTGCTCTATGCTCTCCTCCCCACAGCTTCCAGGGGGCGGTACTCCCAGATCTACATTCAGGGCAGGGGAGGGAAGTGGAGGGGTTCCCCACTCTACCCCTGACACCCCTAACTTCCTAAAACCTGGAGATGGGGGTGAGGACATGTTCACAGTGAAGTCCTGCTGTGTGGTCTTGGGATGGGGTAGTGCTGGGATCCAGCCTCTGGCCCTGCTGAATCCCCTCGACGTCCACTCCAGGGCCTCCAAGTCCCTGACTGATGGGCCAGCTGGGGTCTGTTGAAAATGAGCTCTTAGAGCAGTGGTTCTCAAAGTGGACCAGCATCACATCATCACCTGGGAACTTGCTTGTACTGCAAGTTCTCTGCCCCACCTCAGACCTATGGAATCAGAAACTGGGAGGAAGATGGGGGTGAAATAGCAGTCTGTGTTTTATAGCCCTCCAGATGATTCTGAGTCATGCTCAAGTTTGAGAACCACTGCCTCAGAAACTACCCATTAGTCCAAGGTCATTGCCGTTTCCTTGTAGCTTAGCTCTCACAAGGAGCACCCAACATCTAAACCAGGGTAGGGGGTCCAGGTTCTAGAACTGACCCTCCCCGTCTTTGCAGCCTTGACCTTAGAGATATTATTTCAGGGTTCACCTAAAGTGGCTTAAATATTCCTTATGTAACTTGTGCTGGTCTTTAAAAATTAAAGCACTTCTAAACTTCAGCCCAGCTCCTGCACAAATAATACCTTATTCTCAATATGCAGTTCTGAATTGTTGAAAATCTTTGGCATTTAACAGACAATTTTATGTTCCACAAACAGGTGACTCAGAGGTGAGGCAGAAGAGAAAGGGGCTGACTCCATTGAAGTTCTTTCCTCTTGCTTATTAGTCCTCATTTCTGCTCTTTGTTATTTTGCCATTAGGGACCGCAGTGCTCTCTCCAGCCACCGCTGGCTCCTCACCTCCCCGCTTCCCAACCAATCCCAGCGCTGCCAAAGCAAATGATTTCCTTAGTCCTGCAGTCACCCTCCTTGGTCTCTTTACTCTAAAGTTGCAGGTGCCTATTAGCTTTAAGGGGAAGGATTGCAGGAAGGGCAGGGAGAGCGGGGCCCGGGCCGGCCAGTGGACCAGACACGGAGAGCGGACAGGGCACCTCTCCTTTGCTCCTGCTCAGCCCACGCGGCCTGACCGCGGCTGGTTGGTGGCCCCCTTTGGGAAGAACCCGTGGTGGGTGTACCCAGCCAGCATACTGCCCGCCCTGCTGGTGACCATCCTGATCTTCATGGACCAGCAGATCACGGCTGTCATTGTCAACCGGAAGGAGAATAAGCTGCGGGTAAGGCTGGTGCTGGGAGCAGAGGCACAGCCTCTGTCTTCCCACAAAGTCAGAAGGAACGGGGGAGTGGATGTAGCTCAGTGGTTGAGCACCAGCTTCCCATGTGCGAGGTCCTGGGTTCAATCCCTGATACCTCCTTAAATAGAAAAGAAAAGAAAGAAAAGAAAAGAAGGAACAGAGGCGGGAGATGATGCTTCTTTCAGTATTGTGGGCCAATTGTGGAGGAAAATATGAGGCCAGAAGATTGGAGTTCCGACTTGGTGTGTGTGTGTGAGAAATGTGGCTTCTAGATGCAAGTAAAGCCAATGAGGCCAGGGTGACTTGATCCGAGGGCCAGGAGGGCTAGAGGGGCCCAGGACTGGGCCCTGGGCACAGGCCCCTTGCCTCTCCCAAAGTGACTCTCCAGCTCTGCACCTCCTGCCAGTGACCTTGGGAGTCTGATCAGATCCTGCCTGGGGGATGTTGAGCTTCCTCAGCCCTCATGGGCTCTGCCACTCCTTCCCTGCCCTTGGGTCTGAGGAGGCTCAGGCTCCCCGAGTCCAGAAGACTCTATGCTGGGTCTTGGGCCTGTCCCAGCTGGGGACCCTCACTCAGCAACCTCAGAGATACTGTGGCCACGGGGTGAGACTCTTCACCCCAAGGACCTCTCCAAGCCTGTATACCCCCCATCTCCTTACCTGTGTCCCTTTCCTCACCCACCCTTCCATCTGTGGGGTTGGTGAGGCCTATGTGTCTTTGAACTCCTTGCTAGGGGGCACATCAGGGTAACGATCCACTCAGGGTACCCTCTGGAAGGTGAGGTGAGCCCTTGACCATGTTCCACAAAAGGGCTGCCCTAGGGAGGCTTCTGCCTCACCACAGAGCTCCCTGGACAGCCGCTCCCCTCCATCACCCTGCAGAAGGCTGCTGGCTACCACCTGGACCTGTTTTGGGTGGGCATCCTCATGGCCCTATGCTCCTTCATGGGGCTGCCTTGGTACGTGGCTGCCACGGTCATCTCCATCGCCCACATCGACAGCCTCAAGATGGAGACGGAGACCAGCGCCCCTGGGGAGCAGCCCCAGTTCCTGGGGGTGAGGTAGGAGAGCTCATGGGAGCCAGAGCAGTCAGGTGGGGGGTGGGCAGGCCAGCTTTTCTGACCATCCTCAGACAGCCCAGTTCAAGAGTGATATTCCTGAGGGGGTGGTGGTGGAAATTCAGTTCTAAGCCGTGCTTTTTTCTGGTGGACTCCAAGCAGTACCGATGACAACCCCCCCTTCCCCACATGCACACAAGAGACTCTCACCCTCACCTGAGGAAGTCACTCAAGACCCCATAGGACCCTTTTCCGACCTGCCCCATTGTCTTCTTCTCAAGACACTCCATGCCTCTGCTATATCCCCATTGCCTTCCTTTGGGTTAAGATCCTGCTCAAGCTCCATTCTTCCAGAAAGCCTGCCTGTGGCCCATGGCCTGTCGCTTCTGCTCTTTCATTTAGCTCCTCCCATGCCCCATGTCAGCCTCATTTCAGGCAGAGAAGCATGTCTTCTGCCTCTTAGGGGCCCCAGAGTGAGCCCACAGCACACACTGGCCTTTTCATAAGCGGCTTTTATGAGAGCTTCTCTGCACTGCCATGTGGGGTACCCCCCGAGGGAGGCTTCTCTCCTAGGCTGCAGGGTTGCCAACTGGTCAGGGCAGTGTCCCTTCCCAGAGCCCTGAGGCCAGATGGCTGGCTGGGCCTGAGGCCCCGAGCACCATTTGGGGCTGTGGCTGGCCTGGGCACTCCAGAAAACATATACCTGCCCTCTGGCCCCTGCTCTCTGCCCTGACAGCCAGCCAGACCCCCTTCCCACCCCACCCCACCTGTCCTGAATCCTCATTAGTCATGCCTGCAAAAGTGGGGATCAGGGATAATAAGCACTTTCTGTTACAACAACCCCATGAGGTAGGTGCCATACTGCCTCTGTTCCTCGGAGGCCCTGAACACCCCTACAAAACACCCACGTCTGTCTCAGGGGCTCCCTGATTCCCATGCTTGGGTCGGCTGGGCTGCCCTCGGGGCAACAGGTTTACTTCCCTTAAGCAGCAAAAAAGAAACCAATGCAGGAGCCCCTGAGGCCAGGGCCTTGGACACAACCTTCAGGAGCCCACGGAGGGGTGGGAGGGGCTGGGAAATGCTGTCCAGCACCCCCCCGGCTCACCTCCCACCTGTGCTCTTCTCCACCAGGGAGCAGAGAGTGACCGGCATCATCGTCTTCATCCTGACGGGCATCTCTGTCTTTTTGGCTCCCATTCTAAAGGTGAGGCTCTCAACCCTCAGCCAGTGCCCCATCTGCCTCCTAGGCCGTCCACCTAGGAAAGCCTGGGGTTGGAGCCTCAGAGCTGGGGAGAGGTCCCCACACAGCCAGGGGATCGCCCATCTAAGGGCCTCTAAACCAAGGCAGGGCCTCAGGCCAACATATTTCACTTCCATCATCGTTTCCTGTAATATCACATCATTTATCATCACTGCCAGGCAATCTTCACTGCTCTTTCCCAATCCCTTCAAGTCCACCTTCACCTTTCTGGAGGACACACTTCTCTCAGAAATTATGCCAAGATCTTTCTCTTGCTGAGATCAGGAGCTTTCGGAGCTGGGCATATTTCCACTGCATTGTGGTCTATGGCTCGCTAAAGCCCTCTTTGCTCACCCATTTTCCGAGGTTTAAAACTTGCAGGGAGACACTTGTCTAGCTGTTTCTTGGAACATGTTCTCTGTTCCTCTGTCTTGCACGTCCTAGGCACACATAAGTAACATTTTCCCACACAATTTGAAGCTTCTCTTGCCCATGTTCCCCCAGACCAGCTGGAAAAGAGACAAAATCAGATGGGAGTACCTTCAAAGCACAAATCCTCCAGAATGGAAGACAGTGTTCCGACCAGGTTTCCCACTTCTCAGTTCCAGCCACTTACCCATCAGTCGCCCTTTCCCTTGATTGATGCCTACAAAAGTCTTTCTTAGATTAAGCTTACCTATAATTGTCCCAAGCTTTGGCAGATATTTCCCCCCTTTGAATATCTCAAAATGGCTTATTCATGTGTGACATTGTAAAAACCAAAGAGTAAAAAAACCATGATGCTAGTTGATTTATTTACAATGGGAAATATTTCTGGCTTGGGAACTGGAGCCAGGCACATTGGAACAGTATGTTTGAGCTTGGGTATTTTTTGAAGGGATATTTCTATTGCACAGAAAATAGATTACACACAAGTGGACAGGCATTTTATTCCAAGTTCATGTAAAGTGGCTAAAGAATATTTATTTTTGTGGAGAGGATTCCAAGGAACCATTGTGCATGTCAATCCTGATACTGTTCAACAGACAGGCAAAATTTGCATTAAAAAGCTATAATCTAATTTTTAAAATTACAAAAAAGAGAAAAAACAATCAAAACAAAAAGCTATAATCTAAGAATGGCAGCCTTTAGGGGCAAAAGCTCCTATAAACACTGTGCAGATAGCCAGGTCTTTGACCGTGTTAGGGAAGAGACCTCATGCTGTCCGGGCTGCTGAGAGCATTCAGCGATTCAGCCGTTTCACGCTAGCTCTTACTCATATTTGAATAGAACACAAGCAGTTAGAAAATTGCCCTGCCAGTTCTTCCATTTTGTTTCACTTGCAATGTAATCAATTATTTTATGCACACATTTATTATGAGTACAAATATTTTAGGCTTTTTGCACTCATATTTTGGCATTTCTGATTAGAATTTTTTATTTTTGCATCGATATTGTCTAACTTCTTAGTATCAATAGCATGGCCTATATTAATAGTATAATTAAGATAATTGAAATGAAAACAGTTATATGCATAAGCTTTGATATTGCCAAAGCCTTTGGTGATCATTCTTTAAATGATTATAGTCATATTGCCCGTTCTTGGGTGATATGTAACAGTTCTCCCTTTTGAGCAATAATGGAAATTCCCTCTGTTGCAGTTCTTGGTGCAAATATTGTAACTTTTCTAGTATTTCCATATTAATTTATGCATATTTTAAAAATAAGTGGGCTCTAAAATTCAGTAAGATGTTGGATATGGGGAAATGTTAATATTTGCTCTGTCATGGAAAAATTTCTGTGGGTCCACGTAGCTCTTGATGTTCTGATGTTCTCTCTGAACTCAATCACAAAAGGATTTGGAAAATCTGCCTGCCTGTGATGTGTTACAATAAGAGTGGACAAAATATAATGACATTTTAATTAACCACTGATTAATCTATTTGATAAAGTTGATAGCGGGGCAGACTTATCTGCATTTTTACTGGCCATGAGATTTAGGATTTTTTATTTGATCATATCACAGTGTATATACTGTTTTATAAAGATAGGTTTTCAAAAGTATTAAGTGATTAAAGCATTATCACCAGCTGACACCAGTGCTAAATATTGGAAAGATATTTTTATGTCTTTGGTATAGCCAGTTCAAGAAACCTATCACAATCCAGCTTTGAGGTCCTAGGTTTAATCCCAGAATTTATTTCCAGTCAAGAGAATTTTTCCATAAATCTTGTTTAACATTTTTGCAACTGTAAATTTGCCCATGTCTGTCAAATTAGGCCTAGCTGGGTGTTAGGGCCATAGAAAACTCACACTGGGGAACCGTCTACCCAAGTCCATACTTCAGTTGAACTCTTTAATTCTTGTTGATATAGCCAACAGTAAAGAGGTCCTCCTGATGCTACTAATTCTAGAGGGTGCAAACTGGTTGGTCGTTAGTTAGTGTTCCTGTTTTGGATAATGTTTCTATATCAGTTCTTTTTTTTTTTAAAGATTTTATTTATTTATTCATTTATCCCCCCCTTGCTGCTTGTGCTCGCTGGGTCAGCTAACTACGCTGTGCGGGCGGGCTTGCCTTCACCAGGAGGCCCCGGGAACTGAACCCGGGGCCTCCCATATGGTAAACGGGAGCCCTACTGATTGAGCCACAGCCTCTTCCCTCTACATCAGTTCTTAACTACACCTGTTTGTGTGTCAATTCCTCCAGTCCAGTGTGTCTCAAGTTTTTGTGTATATAAAACTCTCCCGAGGGTCTTGATAATTACAGCTGCCAGCTCAAAAGATCTGGGTTGGGGCCCCAAATTCTGCATTTTTAGCAAGCCCCAGGTGATGCCAACACTACTGGTCCCAGGCCCACACTTTGGGAAGCAAGGAGCTAAATCCTCTTTCTCTCGCTAACTATCAATGGATAGTCCACTGATATTCCACACTGCGATGTTTATTGTTAGAGGATCATTGATAATCTTCAGTCTTTCCATCAACAACTTGCAAATATTTGGTTATCTTGCCAAATGAGGGCACTGGGGCATGGAGTGGGCATAATTTTGATGAACAACACTGACAACGTCCACATTCAGCTCTGCAGACCCCCAATCCATCGCAAGGTCCTGAGAATTTGGGTGTTGTTTTTTTTTGGCCACAGCTCTCCAGATCTGTGGACATCTGCATTCTGCCTCAGAGGAAGCCTTAACAATGCCAGCAGCTCCCCTTGGGCCCCAAGCCATTCTTACAGCCTGTGTCTCAAGTTCAAGGCCATGGTGTCCTCCTTGTTGTGGGGCTGCAGTTACTGTCGACTGCTTTACCTGGCAGTGTAAAGCTGACACTAGAGGCACCTTTTTGCTACTTTACTGTGCTATTAATAAATGAAAAGAGCCTCTCCCTGGGGATTCAAGGAAGATTTATACTGATGAATCTAGAATTCGAGATCATGACCCAGTCACTGGTAGGAGTTTGATGTCATGGGTCTTTGGGATTTGCTGGGAAAGTTGCTGGAGCTTGCAAATGAAAGGATTGAAGACAGTTTCCTAGGCTTGATAACAAGGCAGCTTTATAATTAGCTTTTGGTAACTACAAATTATCTAAGACTTAGCCCAGTTCTCCTGTTTGATGTGGCCTTAATACTCATTAGAGCAAAAGGGAAGGTGTTTTTTTTTTTAAAAAAAAAACAGCTTTTTTGAGATATAATGGACATATAATAAACTGTACATAATGTTTACAGTTTGATTAGTTTCAACATATGTGTAGACTCATGAAATAATCACAATAATTGAGATAATGAACATATTCATAATCCCCAAAGGTTTCCTCATGCCCCTTTATAATCTGTTCTTGCTTCTTCCCCTGCCCCTTTTCTATCTTTGTCTCAGACCACTATTGTTTTTCTTTCTGTCACTGTAGATGACTTTATATTTTCTAGAATTTTTTATCAATGGGATCATATAATATTTACTATTTGTTCCTTTTCTGGCTTCTTCTTTCAATAATTCATTCAAAAAGGAAGTTTTTAAGCCATCTTAAATTTGTGTTATTACAGATTATAGCTTAATTTTTTTTTAATAGCTTAATTTTTAATTTATGATTGTATTTCTCTCAATTGTTCCCAGACTTTGAGGGTGATTAGGATAGTTTTGTTCACTGAAATTTTTACCTTGTTGCTTAATTGGGTAAAAATCTCACAAGCCATATAGAAGGGGAATGGCCCTATATTAACTGTTAGTCCAAATGTCTTAGAGTAAGTTCACAATGTATGGCTCCAATTCATGCTTTGTGTTAAAAAAATGAATACGGTCTAATTTATTTATAAAGGAGAGGCAATTAATTTAGTTGGATATATTGATATTCTCAAATGGCATCTAAAAGGTGGACACCTCATGTTGGCACAGTCATTTGTTTTCTCCCAAGGGTTCTAACACACTACCTTGACAGCAAGGTAGAGCAGCTTTTGTTCATGGTGGCCTGCTGTAGGTCCAGATACAGGAAAGGGTACAAGAAGCAGAAACACAGCTTAGACTGTGGGGAAATGCTTCAAAAGGCTTTTAAAGATGTGCAATGATGATTGTATAACAGTGTGAATGGTATGATTCCACTTTTGTAAAAGCAAACGAACTATTTGTGAGTATGTGTGAAAGGAAGGGTTCCAGCAAACCACTAATGGTTAGTTGGCAAATAGTGGCAGGTGGTGTATACACTTCTCTTTTGCTTCTCTTCTTCTGAGTGTGCATGATGAATGGTTTTTGTTAAGTGTCCTTGGTGCTACCTGCCCATGTAGATCAGCTCCCTTAAGGTCCCAGGCTCCCACTAGAGGCCCTAACCCTGAGCAGTGCCTTCAGCGGGAGCTGGAGCTAGTAGGCAGGGGCTTCGTTCTCCTACTTTCCAGAAGTTGTGTCTTCAGCCAGGGCACAGGGCTTCTGCAGGGCCAAATGGGGGCCAGTCCCAGAGAGCAGCTACATGCTGGCCTAGCTACCCCATTGGAGCCCCAGCAACCTGCATCTCTCACCCAACCAGCACTCTGGCTCCAGATCTGCTCTCAGCTCCTCAGCTCCTCTACCACACAGGGAAAGCCAGGGGCAGGCTGGGATGCCTCCGTGGGTTGGTAGACACCATCAACAGGCCCCTGTCCAACAGCTCTGCTTGCTTCCATGTCTCTATTTCAGTACATCCCCATGCCTGTGCTGTATGGAGTCTTCCTCTACATGGGCGTGGCCTCCCTCAATGGTATCCAGGTAAGGCTCCCCTCCCCAGGTGATCTGAGCCAGCAGTCCACCTTCCATGTCTGGTTCCAGCTCACCAAGACCCCAAATGCTTACTTTCCCAGTTCAACCAAAGAATATTAGAAAAAATAATACTACCCTTTACTATGTGCCAGGCAAAATAATTTAGTGGGTGCTTTACAGACATAATATAATTTCATCTACATAATTACTGCCCATGAAATAAGGTCCTCCCATCCCCATTTGACAAATGAAGAAACTGAGGCTCAGGATTCAAAACCCATATCTGGTGGACTCCAATGAGCATATCATTATCCCAACTCTCTCTTCCTTTAGACAATTTCTGCAGAAGAAAACATTTAGTTTAGTTAGTTTTTTGATTGTTTGTTTGTTTACCAAGATACCCCAGGATGTCTTGGACACTTGTGTTGCAATTAAGTTGTATTTGCCTTAAATGTAGACAATGTTCATTTGCAGCCAGGTCTAGAGCTGTACCCTCACCTATTACATGTCCCCCTAGCACCTCCTGAAGGCCTGATCTGGGGTCCGCCTGTGCTGGACCCCCGTTGAGGTGCCCCTGCAGGCCCACATGGCCGCAGCTGCCTGGCTGAGACCCCTCTCCCCTTGGCCAGTTCTGGGAGCGCTGCAAGCTCTTTCTGATGCCGGCCAAGCACCAGCCGGACCACGCCTTCCTGCGGCACGTGCCCCTGCGCCGAGTCCACCTATTCACCCTGGTGCAGGTCCTCTGCCTGGCCATGCTCTGGATCCTCAAGTCCACGATGGCCGCCATCATCTTCCCCGTCATGGTAGGTGGGCCCGGGCTTCCCCTTCCTGCGTGTGGATTCGGCCTGGGCAGTCGTTCACTGGAGGCCCATGCGGCCCAGCGCCTCCCCTCCCCATCCACCCTCCACCTTCTCACCATGGCAGCAGGCCTGACGTCCTCGGCTCACAAGAGCAGACATAGAACAGGATTTGAGCTGTGAGAAACGGAGAGGAGGGGGGAGGCAGGGATGTCTGTGCGGCGGGCCAACCGTGCTGTGACACCCCCATGTCCCCCACCCCCAACCCCTAACTAAAGTTGGGGTTGCTCAATGAGAATGGAAAAGCCACCCATCCCCCTGGGAAGCTAGACAAATTCAACCAGGAGACCAAGTTCCCACAGCCAGAGTTCAAACCAGAAATAGATCCATACCAAATATAAATCTTTTCATCTTTCAAAATAACCAAGGCAAATTGAGGGAGGGAGGGAGGGAGAGAGAAAAGGAAGAAGGAGGGAAGAGAGGGAAAAAAGAACTAGGATCAGAAAAGATGGTTGGTGATGTTGGGGAAAGGCACGAGGGGTTCTTTGACTATTCTTGCACGTGTTATGTAAGTTTGAAATTATTCAAAAATAAAAAGTGAAAAGACATAACAAAAACAAAGCCAACAACATGATGCATCTGGCCCCTAGATGATCCCCCCGGAGGGAGATGGCCCCAGCTGGTACCAGGGCCTGGAGCCCTGTGCCTGGGGAAGGCCCTGGGTGGGCTACAAAGCTGGAGGCAGGAGCTGCATGAGGGGCTGAAGGGAGGACAAAGAGGTGGAACTTGCAACTCAGTGCTTCTTGACCCTGATGCTCTTTAGAATCACCTTGAGCTTTTTAAAACTACATATGCCCAGGTCTCATCCAGATTAATTTAATCAGAATCTCTCGAGGAAGCTTGGCGTGGGTGTGAGTCTACAGGTGAGCATAAATGTACAGCCAGGGTTGAGAACCATCTCTCCAAAGGAAGCTTCCTCCAACAGTGTCCTCATGCTTCAGTGAAGATGGGGAGTGTGGTGCGGAAGGAAAATAATAGTAATGGTTAGTTTTTACTGAGTGCTGTTACGTTTAGTCCCCATGCCAACTCCTGAAGTACTATTAGAACCCCATTTTCCAGATAAGAAAACTGAGGCTCAGAGAGGATGTGTGACCCAAGCTATATAACCAGGAAGGGGCAGAGTCAGGATCTGTTGAACTCCTCCCACTCATTGATTTTTTAACAAAATTCATAATACTCGTTGTTGTTCTATGAATTTTGACAAATGCATTCCTCCACTACAGTCATGATATAGAACCCTTCCATCATGCCCAAAATTCTTCATGGTGCCCCTGTGTAGACAACCTCTCTCCTCAACCCTGCCCCTAGCAACCATATTTGTTTTCAGAGCCAGGATTTTTAAAACCCAAGTCTGTCGGAGTCCAGAGCTCTATTTGCTCCCAAGAAGCAGTGTCAGTGGGGGGAGTTGAATCCAGCTGAATGGTTTTCTCCCTGACTGACCATTTAATGGCCAGTTCTTGATGGTGAAAGGACAATATTTATAGCTAGCCATCCTGGGTCCATTGACCTTATTAAAAGATCAGCTATAAGTGTTCCCCTTTAATTTGGTCATCCTGAACAGAATCAAACTTTCTAGATTTTCCCTTAAGAATTCCAAATACCCAAGTATACTTTTCAGATAGTCAGTCTTCATTAGCAGAGAGATTGCAGCTCTCAGAATTGGGGGCCAAGGGCAGGGTGTGTCAAAGCAGTGGGTCTTTAAGTGCAGTCCCTAGACCTGCTGCACCGGCATCGCCTGGTAATTTATTTTATTTATTTATCTTGCATCTTTCTTTTTTTTTTTTTTAATTTTTATTTATTTATCCCTCCCCTTGCCACTTGTGCTTGCTGTGTCCATTTGCTGCACGTTTTTTTTTTCTATGTCTGCTTGTCTCCCTTTATTGCATCATTTTTTAAAAAGATTTATTTATTTATTTATTTTATTTATCCCCCCCCTTGCTGCTTGTGCTCGCTGTGTCCATTCACTGTGCGCCTTTGCCTTTCCGTGTCTTCCTGTCTTCCTTTGTTGCGCTGTCTTGCTGCACCAGCTCACCGCGCTGCGTGGGCCCTGAGCTCACTGCGCCACATTGGAGCTCCTTCACCAGGAGGCCACGGGAATCAAACCCAGAGCCTCCCATATGTTAAACGGGAGCCCAACCAATTGAGCCACAGCCACTTTCCTGTTGCATCATCTTGCTGCCCTAGCTTTCCGCGCGGTGACGGACAGCTTGCCTTCACCAGGAGGCCCTGGGAATCAAACCCAGGGCCTCCCATATGGTAGACAGGAGCCCAATCACTTGAGCCACATCCTCTTCCCCCTGGTAATTTGTTAGAAATGCAAATTCTCAGCCCCCACCCCCACCCCGACCTGCTGAATCAGAAACTCTGGGGATGAAGCCCAGCAATCTGTTTTTTTTTTGTTTTTTTTTTATTATGGGTAAAAATCAAAATTCTCACAATACATACAAACATTTGCAAAATGATTTATAAATATATATGCATATATGTGTATTTGCTTACAAAAATGTTATTTATATATATATATATATACATATATTTTAAGAGGTGCTTAGATTACCAGCAATCTGTCTTATAGCAAGCCCTTTGGGTGATTCCAATGCAGGCTCAAATTTAAAGAATATCTGCCATTCCCCTGCCCATGTTCTCCATGCTGGCTCCCCACCTCAGTTGAGCACGTCCTGTCTCTCTCAAGTACTGGAAGACATGCTGGCTCACCTGAGGAAAGGCTGGGTGAGAGCAGCCAGCGTGGGGAGAGGGTGAATAATGGTCTGTGGGAGCTTTGAGATGGCTCCAAGACACCTGACCAGAAAAGTCTCTGAACTGAGCTGACTGAAGGAGAAAAAACCATTGTGTCCAAGGCTGGGCATTGAGCCCACAGTTCTCTCTGAACTCCCACAAAATGCCAGCCTCTCTATCTTCCCACCACAGATCCTGGGCCTCATCATCGTTCGAAGGCTTCTGGATCTCATCTTCTCCCAGCATGATCTGGCCTGGATTGACAACATCCTCCCAGAGAAGGAGAAAAAGGAGACCAACAAGAAGAAAAGGAAAGGGGCCCATGAGGACAGTGATGAGGAGGTGGGGAGGACATGAGGCCTGGGCAGAGGGGAGAGAGCAAAAGACCCTCCCTCCACTTCATCCAGGGCCAGGGAGCGGGTGGCTTCTCGTGGCCTGTGGCAACTCCTGGGCCCAGTCCAGGATGCACTGAAGATTCTGCATGTCTTAGTCTGGGGTGCTGAGAGCTCATCTATTCATGTGACTATCTTTGGAGTGGGCCAGAGTGAATGGAGCCCCTCCTTCCCCAGGAAAAGCTGCTTGACTATGCCTACCTTGTCCCATTACTGTGGGCTATCAGGTCCATTTTCAACAGCAGCACAGGTCCCTGAGGGAACCTGACGGAAGACTAGGCTCCATCCTGGAGGAGGCTGTGAGGACTGACCTCCCAAGAATGGAGTGAGCCTGGGGGAGGGGTCTGGTGGGGACACATAAGTAGATAGTGCATGCACCAGACTCCTGGACAGGTGGGAGGAGCCAGGGACAAGGACTGCAGGGGCCAGTTCCTAGGGTACTGGGGGAGAAGGTGGGGGAAGAGGCTGGAAGGAGAGTGGCTCCATTCTCCAGAAGCCTAGGACCACCTGGTTGGCCCATCTCCCCACCCCAACCCCTGCTTCCCCCATGCTTCCTCCCCATCCCACCTCCAAAACACTCAGGGAGTCAACAGACAAGGAATTACAGTAAACCACAAAATGTTAGGCTGAAAGACGGTCTAGTTCAAAGTGAAACTGTCTGCTAAACTTGACTTACCCAAGACAGACAGCTAGCTAAATTTTTAAAAGGGAAAATAGTTCCCACTTTGAATCTAATGGCTGTCCTTTCAGTCTACTAAGCTGCTTGTGCCATCTCCCAACATTGTGCCTGGCTCCCACTCTCCCTGTTTGACCCAAACCGACATTCCCTACATCCGCCTTGTCCTGTTCTCCTCTTGGTCTTGCCTTTTGCAAATGAAAACCACTCATGGGCAAAAGCAAACCCTTGCTGACTGATTGGTCATGACTGAACCACTCTTCTGATGGTGGTGACTTGCCAAAACTCCCCTGGTCCTTAATTACTGTCCTCTTCCAGGAAGGAAAGAGTCCCATAATTCATCCATATGGTTTTTTCCCCCAGATGATTTGCAAAAGTAGATTCTGGAGAAAGGAAAGAAACTAAGAGTCGAAGTGCCTTTTAAACACAATTATTTATTCTCTCACTGATTCCTTCAAAATATATTTGAATGGCTGTCATGTGCCAGAAACTATTCTAGGATTGGGAACAATCATATCTGGATTATATGATCTATCAATGGAAAAAACAGGATTCAATTTACACAGATTCATTTTACACGTTTTTAAAGTCTAAGATGTCAGTAGTTCTAGCTATTGTGTGAAGTTCAGCCTCAAGTGACTTGTTACTGTGACAGATGAAACTGTTCTGATGAGTGGCATCCCTGGAAGAGTTCTGTCCTGTCCAATGGAGTGTCCAGAACAGTGGGCCCCAGTACTTGTAGCACCCCCAAACCGTTCAGTCTAGATGTGAAGAGGATGGTGGCTTGCACCTGTGGATGTTTGTATTTTCCACCTTGGCAAGAAAGTCACAGCTGTTGCATCAGTGGTGTTCATCAGCTTTTCCCAATGTTTCTCTCCAGCCCCAGTTTCCTCCTCCCTCAATTATAAAGATCCCCATGGAAAGTGTCCAATCAGATCCCCAAAACGGTATCCACTGCATTGCCAGTAAGTAAAACACATGGTGTATCTTCCTTCCTATTTATTACTAATCCTCCAACTCTTCCCCCCAAACAACTTTCGTCTTTCAACTCAGGGGATTTAATGGTCTTAGATGCTAGAGGACTCCTGTGTTGAGTTCAGAGAGAACTGGGCCATGAGGATGGTCACCATTCAAAAGGAAATCCCAAATCAAAGCCCACAGAGTCAAATGATCAGTCTTCACTTTAGTCAAAAACACTCATTCCTTCCATTTCCCTGGAGCCTCCAGTATGCTTGTGGTACCAGCTGGCCCTCTTGGACTTGTTTCATACCACATCAATCCAAACATGACCAGCTGGGCTTACCCATATTCTCTAATGGTGGTTGGAATGATTGGGAGCTCCAAATCAGAGCTGAATTGTCCCCTATAGAGAAACAAGCAGCATGTGGTTTATAAATTAATCAGAGCTGAAGGTCCCAGTGGTTGGGCTGATTCTGTAGGAATTGCAAGCACCTTCCATCTGCTGAAAGGGAGGCTGCCCGGAGAGGTCAGGCCTTGCTTCTGAACATCCCAGGAGGGTCTGTTGCTGCCTCAGCTCCCTTTGGCTAGTCCTGTCATCAAGGCACATCCTGTCCTGGGAGCATTCTCAAAGATCCCAGCCTGGGTCCCGAAGCCAGTGCTAACATAGACCCAGATTAGGGGTGGGGAGCCAGGGGGGTCCCACCAGCACCACCTAGAGCCCTTGAAGGGCTTCCCCTCTCTACTTTGCAACATAGGTGCCACTTCCTTTTTGAGGTTCTCAACCCCCTTCGCCCTACCCATCATCCTTTCCCACTTTCCTGGTCCGTCTTGAGCTTTAAACTCACCTAACCTGGCGAAGAACCCTCTGGGTGAAGGGGTAACTGAACAGAAGCCAGCTATCTCTGTGAGGCCCCAGCATTCCTCTTGTTTAATGTTAGTCATAGGGTTGGAGAATAGAAGAGAATAAATGGGTGGGGGAGGCTCTGGAGAAGCAGGATGTTCTCCAGGATCATTCCCAAATCTGCATTTTAATTTTCCTGCCAGGAAAAAGATCTTCCAGTTGGAGTTATTCACTCTGATTCTTCCTTCAGTGACTCAGAACTTGATCGAAGGTAAAGGCCATTAAATATCCTCCTTGGGTATTAGATAATGCACTAAGCAATGACCAGGAAGGTGGAGGGACTAGGATTTCCTAGGATTTCCTAGGCTATATGTCTCAGTAAAAGGCTTCTGTAGGTTCAGCACAGGAAGACAACAGGAGACAAAGGCTGACAGACCTGATTGTTGGATACCAAGTAATAAGTTTGCCCTCTTGCTGACATAAAAACATGGTTACAACACACAGTTACTCAATTTTAGAAAAGGAAATGATTACAAAATATTGGGTAGAACAAAAATTGAAAGTAAATATTGAAAAAAAAAAAAAAAAGAAAAGAAAACATGCGGAACAGGTGTAGCTCAGTGGTTGAGCACCTGCTTCACATGTATGAGGTCCCAGGTTCAATCCCTGGTACCTCCTTAAAAAAAAAAAAGAAAAGAAACAAAAGAAAAGAACCTAGAGGAAAACTAGACAGGATTAAGTATATATTATTGAAAGCCAGGATAAATGAACTTTAAGGTACTCTAAAAGTCTAAGGAATAAAACAACATCAGTTAATTAGCAAAAGTCAGAAAGATTACCAAGGAAAGCTAACAACATCAAAGATTAAGAAGAAAAAGGAACTAGGCAGGAAAGAAAGGATTGAAGGCCCAGTTTCCAGGTGCCCCCATGCCAACAATGAGAGTACTTGGTATTTTTAATGAGCAGCCACCCACCCAAAGTGGGGCCTCTTGGAGGTTACAAACAAGGGGGCTCAAAAATGGAAAAGAGGAATTCAGAGGCAAGAAAGTCTTTGCCTCAGTCAGTACTAGGGAAGATGGTAGGGGCAGTCCCACTTCCACAGCCCCCTAAAATGGACAGGAATCACTCTCTACTGGCCCAAACAGCAGTAAATGCACAATTCCAAGTCTAGCAGCAGATAAAACTCCAGACTGAGATGGCACTCACCAAGAGTTTTTAGGAAACACATATGGGATCTTCTGAATTACAAGTCAAAGCTGCTACCACAATGCCAGGATGAGCAGACAGTCTTCACCAGTACAACCCTCCCAAAGCCATGGGCCAAGGACGCTCTAGCTCCAGCCTCCTCCTGCCTAGAAGTGTCACATGGTCACATCCATCCATCTCTGCCTCCTTCTCACCCCTCCTCCCCTATCAGGGCTCCTATGCCCTTAACGCATCTTATTATGCCCTTATTAGATCCTTATATCTAAATGTGTTAGGACAAGACATTTGTCTTTGGAGTCTGTCTCTCCAAATTCAGTTTCATTTTTAAATAACCTGCACTAAATTGCTCTAATTTCAGGCAGTGGAGAGAGAATTTGGACTAGGAAGGACCTTTCTAAGTCTCTTAAATCACACAAGATCATAATACACGGTCAGAAATGCACAAAACTTGATAACTAGAGAGGCCACCTCCCAACTACACTGATGTTTGACCAAATCTATGAAAATAGACAGAAGCAAAGATCAATAAATAGCAGGATTCAATTGCCATGAAGAAAAAGGCTCAGAAGTATTTAGTTTAACAAAGAGTAAGCAGTAATGATCATCAGACATGATGCTCAATCCTAGGGGTATAGAAAGGTAGACATCTAAGCAAAGAGAAGCACACCTTGTGCCAACAACAGTAATGGAGCACCCTCGTGAAAGGGGGGGATTCGCCTCATCTGGAGAGGGTAAGAGTCTTGGAGGTAGGTCTTAACCTGAGTAAAGTTTGGAAGGATAGATGGCATCTGCTAGGTGGACATAGTGAGGCAGAGTGGAGGAAAAGAAAGGGCATATCAGGGAGTGGGCTTGAAATAACACTGGAAAACACACACAAACACACAAGGAGCAAGGAGTGGAAAATGCTGGGATGGGTGGGGAGTAGTTCACCTGCAGCCAGACCAGAGGAGCCCACAAGCATGCAGGCACAGACAGCCCTGTCTTGCCAGGCTGAGGACCATGGATTCTATCCTTTAAATACTGGGGAACCTCAGAAAAATTTAAGCAGGGGAGAAACAGATTTGTGATTTAGAAGGTTCACTTTGGCAGTGGTGGGAAGAGTAGGTTGAAACAGGGTGAGACCAGTTAAATAACTAGGGATGAAGCCAAAGCAAACAAGAGGCTACTGCTTGCTCCCATGATGAATTCATAAGCAAAGAGCTATTTGCATTAGAGCCCTACTTAGGGTAGTGTTAAAAACCCCAAATACCAGGCAAATCATTTTTTTTCCCCTCCTTTTCTCCCTCAGCATCACCTTGCACTTCAAAATCTCCTGCCCAGCTTCACCTGCTTTCAACTTCTCGCAGAGCCCAGTCTTCATGATGCCACAGGTGAAGATAGAGATGGAGTCAGACTATGACTTCACAGACACAGACCCATATAGAAGAGAAACTGACGGCGAGACCACCCTCTAGGATTACACAGCTTTTTCCAGATAGTGGACAGGGTGAGGACATGGTTTAACCTTAACTGCAAGTCTGGGTCAAAACCCTTAACCTCTCTGTGCGTGTTTCCTTCTTCATCCAAACAGAGGGAGTCATTGTGCTTGATAGAGAACTGGCGATCTGTGAAAAGTACTGCTTAGATGAAAAGCTCCCCTTTTCCCTTTGCAGTTATTAAAATAACCTTAAAGCTAAGCTTATTTTAAAATGAGATCCAGAATAGACATTATAATACTTATTTTGAAATGAAAAAAAAAAAAAAAAAAGCTTGCCTCCCAAAACCAGACCTAACATAAAGGGGTGAGAACCAATTTTTATTTAAAATGAATACCAGTTAAGATTTTTACATGTTAAGAAGTGCTATAAAGGTCCCATTTTTCTCTCCATCTCATTCAGTTTTCTAAGGGTCACAGGAACAGCTTGAACCATCTGTATTATAGCTCTTGCTCTAGCACAGAAGTATAACGGTGCTTTGCCAAGTTGAAAGCCAGTTCCAAAAGTCCGTTAAAGAAAATCAAGGGCACATTTTGAGTGGAAAATGTTAAAATAGTTCTTGCTAAAGTGAAATCTCAAACTGCATGTGAAACAAAATGATCCTTAAATTAATATCACTTATTTTTCATGCCCAGAATCAAATCTCTTTATGCATTTGAGTTGGTCCTTCTTGCATATTTTCAGTGGCTTAATTTCCAAAGTCATGAATGTTATGTTAAGCAGAACAAATGTCAAATTTTGGAAGAGTATAACTTTGCAATATTAATCAAATTAGTACTTTAAATGAATAAGAAGCAATTTGGATAGATTAAAATCAGTTAATAATGATGTAAACCCTTTCCCCATGAAACTTAATTATCAGTCATTTTATCTTCAATCCACATTTATCAGATCCCAGCCTTGTTTAATAATGCATCTGCCATGTATTTTCTCCAAAACAACTATGGATTTGAGTCTTGAGTAAATCGTTTTGGTTAGAGTAACCACATCAACCTAGTATAGTGCTTGGCCCATAGAAAGCTCTCAATAAATGTTGACTTAAGTCTCAGAGCTCCCTTCCAGGGATACTGCCAAGAGGTAAAGCTATAAACCTCTACCACTTCTACTGATAGCAGAATCACTAAGCTGTCCACCAATCCAGAATCATTGCTTGATCTTAAGTATAAGTTCTTTATCTTCATCTACATCAATCCTGGGAGAGTTAACAATCGACCCTTGACATTTCAATTTTAAAACCTGGCTGATTTGGAATAGCATTTTATCCAAATTAAATTTTAGAAATGTTATGGGTTCAGGAGTAATACGCTTGATTAATCAAACAAGCTGAAAAACTATGATGTTAAATTTTTTTGGGGGTAAATTGATCACTGTAATTTTCACCTAACATGCCATTTGTATCTTGTATATACATGAACATTTTCATTTCAGTAGCTTTTAACAAGTTGCCACTTGTCAGTAATTTTTCCATTTGTAATATAACCATAATTCAATAAAACTTAATCCTGTCTGTTCATCTTGCTTTAGGTTAAGTCAGAAGGCATGGCTTACAAATAAGAGCTATGAGTCACCTACAAAAACATCTCCAGCAAAAGCTAACATCTTCTTTCCCCTCCATAAAACTATAAAAAAAATAATAAAACCAGCTGGCAGAAAAACAAGGAGGGAGTAGGGCAACTCCCCTAATTGTTCCCTTTTTTGCCTCAACCTGCCTAGAGCAGGAGCTACCTCAGCCCATTCATGGAAGCCAAAATATATAGTGGACCTACCCCAGACTCATAGTATGCACAGCAAAGACCTTCCAATCTCTCAAATCAAACTAATGCTTTAAATGTGTGTACACACACACACACACACACACATATGAGAAAGAGAGAGAAAAAGAGAAAGAGAGAGCAAATAGACATGTTGAGAACTTGGCAAGCACATCAAGAAGTCCTTTGGGAACGGATGTGCCTCAAGCCATTCAGTGCCCGCCTCCCACAGGGAGGTCTCCGGTGCCTCCTGAACAAACAAAAACAACAAGCAAAACAAATGAAAAAACCAACTCTGGGAAGTCGATGTGGCTTAGTGGTTGAGGGCCGGCTTCTCACGCATGAGGTCCCAGATTCAATCCTCAGCCCTGATACCTCAAAAAAAAAAAAAAAAAAGAAAGTCCTTTGTAGTAAATAAACACATGGTTTAGAAAACACTGAGAATAAGACTAACCACCTGAATTAGTCTGACAAATTAAGCTCATGGCTTGGCACAACCTGTTGGGACACAAGGCTAAAAGTACTATGCTGGTTTCTCCACAGTTCTTTCAACCAATTTGTTTAAGTTATAGGATTGGCTGTTACCAAATATAGGAATATCTAGGTTGATTACATCTAATTTGAAAAATTAACTCTGGTTAAATCACAGCTAAGACAGCAATAGGACGATGTAGTATTTCAGAAACTCATTCCACATCATACCAAAATTGTTTTATTAAAAAAAAAAAAGCTTTAATCAGAAAGCCTGATTAAACTCAATATTAATTCAAGCTCTTAAAAACCTTTTAGGAAAATCAACAGGTTCAAAGAGGAAAGCAAGCAAGTACTGACAATTCTTTGGTGGAAAAGTAAGTTGCATACTTATACAAGCTGCCTTCATGATTTATCAAGTCCAACTCTGTATCAGTTTTGTTTTTCAAAAATAGGTTTCAAGATACACCAAAGAAACCATATAGATACTCTTTAGTAGTAAAAAATTTAACAATGAAATTTAAAGATATAGCAAAAGCCAAATATGACAACATATATGAATAATTTATAACATAAGCCTTTTCTATCCCAGAAAACTAAAATGGGGAAATCTCACTGAATGATAACATACATAAAAACAGGAGCTAATAACAAATAGAATCCTAAACATTTTCCCAGCAACTAAGCCACAAAATGGCAGCTTAGCAAACTATTAGCATATGGTTTTTCTTCTTTCTCACCCAATTGTTCTATTTAGATAAATCTGGCTATCATTGAATATATGTATAAATCTGGTAATTTTTTTTCTTACTCCTTTTACCAATCCCTTAATTTTCTCTGGCAACATTCTTCCTTTGGTTTGACCAGTTGAACTCAACAGGTTTGGAACCTAAAGTGAGTATCAACTCTTATTGGAATAGCACTTGGGTAATGCAATCTGAGAAAAGGCAAATTTTAACAACTGGAGTGGCATGTCGAGGTGAAGCATCCGTTTGCAAGGTGACAATGCCCCGTGTTACTTGCTAGGAAAATGGCTTCTTTTGGGTCCCCTGGCTCAGCAGGATGCTGGAGTGCTGGCTGAGAGCTGGCTGAGAGCTATGTGTGCCAGCACCCACCTATTTAAACTTTCAATAAATACAAAGCACCATTTTAAACCATTTCAGAAGAATAAAAAAATATTGCATTTCTATTGGCCTGTTTTGCTTCTTGAACTGGGTCGGAAGGCTGTTCATAAAAGAGAAGATAAAACAGTTAATTGGTTGCTGCCCCGAGCTCTTTAGATTTCAGCACTTCCCGCTCTTCAAGCCTCAGCAGTTTCTTTGCAGCAATGACAGTGTTCTTCATGAGCATTGCCACTGTCATGGGACCGACGCCCCCAGGGACTGGAGTGATGTAACCTGCTTTCTTCCTGACTTCTACACAGAAACAAAAAGGCAGACTGCGTCAATTCTGACAAAGGAAATATAGGTACATATGACAAAATAAGCATGCACAGAAAAGATCTTCAGAACTCTCAAACTCATAAATTAATACCTGCTTATGCCGTTTCTTAATTTTTTTTTTTTTTTTTTTTTAAAGATTTTATTTATTTATTCATTTATCCCCCCCCTGCTGCCCGCGCTCGCCGGGCCAGCCAACCACGCCACGCGGGCCGGCCCGCCCCCACCAGGAGGCCCTGGGAACCGAACCCGGGGCCTCCCATATGGTAAACGGGAGCCCCACTGATTGAGCCACAGCCGCTTCCCCGTTTCTTAATTTTATGTACAGTTTGCCCAAAGCACTAAGCAAAGTAATTTTTCTGGCAAGTGAAAAGTAAGATTTTTTTCTTTTAATTTAATCATAAGGGAAATCGCCTAGATATCCAGACTTAGGTCTTCAACAGGAAAAGAAAGCTAGAAATAGAACTATCAGCATGAAATCCAGATAAACATTATACCTTAACATCAGAAAGCAGAAATCTATTAGCATATCCCCACATTTCAGGAATATGGCTTTTTCCTGGACTGTTTTAACATTCCAGGTCTGTCATCTCTATTCTCAATCTGAAAATGAGAAATCTGTAACACTTTTGAGAAGGATCAATGGCTTAGAAAAACCACTTTATTAAATTTTCTAACTTGTTAAAAGTCAGGAAGTTGTTTCAATTATGAAATAGGCCTAAGAAAATAAATAACCCCCTGAAAAGTTTATACCTGTTCGCCATAGTTTTATGATACAAACATCTAAAATAATTCTAGAATGGCTAGAATTTTAAAAGATTTTTCTTCATTCTTGTGGAAGGCATTTTAAACAGTATAAGAGTGACATAAGTTCAAAAGGTAAAGGTAAATGATCTGTCTTAGATATTCATTAAAGGTAGCATTTATTGATTTTTATATTTTAAAAAAAGTATACCATTTACCTTCAAAATCCACATCTCCAACCAACTTGGGCTTAGCAGTTATGGGATCTTCAACTCTATTTATTCCCACATCAATGACTGCTGCTCCTTCCTTGATCATATCTGCTGTTATCAGATTTGGAATGCCTGGCAATGAAGAGAGGAATGGTCAGTTTACTTAGCACTGAAAAGAAGATTTCACCTCCCAGATTCTTGTCTAATTTCCATTCCAAGAAACCTAGGAGAACAAATTAACATGTTTCATAAAAATTTTTTTTTAATTTAAAATTTAAAATTAACCAAGGAACCATTTAACAAAGGTAACTACTGTTTAAAAAAAAAAAAAAAACAGTAAAATTATTAAAAAAAAAAAAAAAAAAAAAGTGCTAGCATCAAATAATAACAAATGTTCCACACCAATGAAAGGTGATGGTGGGGTAGTATACGGAAATCCTCTATTTTATGCATGCTTATTTTGTAAACTCACAACTTCTCTATAAAAAACAACAAAAACAACAAAAACCCTATTAAAAAGCTATTAATCAAAGAACAATTTAAACTTCATAGAGTAGATAGAAATATTTTGAAGCTTAGACATAGCACCAACCCACCCAGTCTATGGTGGAATACCGGGAACCAGCATTCCAACCACAACTATGTAAACAGGCCAAGTGTCATTCCCAGGGGAATGCGAGTAGACTGGCAGTTAGGCAGGCACATTCTGGACTCACAGATAAGAGGTATGCCCTCACCCTTCTGAGGTTAGGTCCTTCTTTCCCCACCCCTTGTGTTCTTACCTGCAGCAGACACCACAATATCTGCAAGAATTGTATGCTTCTTCAACTGTTCTTTGGGAGTGTAGCGATGAGATATTGTAACAGTGGCATCACCTAGGAAGAAAAAAATAGGCGTCTTACCTGTTGGTCCTAGCCTTACCTTTTGGGTCATTTCTAAATCAATGCTGCCAATGTTTGTTTGTCCAATAACACACACCCCCACACCTCAAATTATCTTTTTAAATAGCTCAGAAATGCAACATTTTTTCCTTAGTTGCCTTGACTCTGAGCAGTAGGTCAAGGAGTCAAAGCCACTGTAGAAATTCAACATCCCTGAAAATAACTGACTTTATGTTTGTACCATATTTTCTAATTGTGATTTACTTTTTACAATATAAGCAGTGAGCCCTAATTTTAACTATGGACTATAGTTAATAATATAATTATAAAAATATTGTTTCATCAATTGTAACAAAGGTACCACACTAATGCAGTGTTAATAATAGAGAAAACTGTGTATGATGGGGTATACAGGAACTCTGCATTTTCTGCATGATTTTTTGTAAACCTATACTTCTCTAACTGGGGGAAAAAAAAACCTGAATTTTTGGTATTTTTACCTGTTGGTCCTAGCCTTACCTTTTGGGTCATATATGATTAAATTTATTTCTTATCCTATTTAACAGCATTTCAAGGATTACCTTTTTTTTTTTTTTTTTAAAGATTTTATTTATTTATTCATTTATCCCCCCCTTGCTGCTTGTGCTCACTGGGTCAGCTAACCACGCCGTGCGGGCGGGCTTGCCTTCACCAGGAGGCCCCGGGAACCGAACCCGGGGCCTCCCATATGGTAAACGGGAGCCCTACTGATTGAGCCACAGCCGCTTCCCGAGGATTACCTTTTCTAAACAAAAAACCACTAGAATTACTCAAGGCTTTAAAAAAAAGTGTACTAAAAGATATTATTTAGAAATAATTTTGCTCTTATTTATGTTGTAACCATCTAAGGTGTTGTACAAATTAACATGACTTGATATAATCACATATTAGTAATATCAATTCAATCCTTCGCAGTGGTCTAAGATTTTTTTTCTAGCAAATGATACAATTGGAAATTGACTGAATAACTGTTTCAACTTCAGCTATTAAAGCCACAACTGAAAATTTCTAAATGCAAGCCTAACTAGGTCCTCATACATGAATCAAGGGAAATTCTAACTGTCTACAAGCATGCTTACATGCAAAACTTGAGTTAAATTCTAAGGCGCATCCATTTCTGAACTAATTCCATAATAAATGAGTAATAAACAAAACTCCCTGGTGACATTTAGTAGAGCTTCTGGAAATAGATTCCTCCCCAAAGGTCTCTATTACAGAGTGAACCAGCCTCTGCGGGTTCTCACAGGGGGAGGAGAGGACACTGCTGTAAAGGCCATTCTCTCACCTCCAGGACGTTCGTGGGCACCATCTGTGTGTAGTAACATTGCAATGGGCATTCCAACGTTTTTTGACCTCCCAGCCACAACCACATTCTTCCCTAGAGTTGGAATTCCTATGAAAAAAACATACATTTGCATTAAAAGTAGTGCCAAACTGTCTTAGGATGAGCACCTCAGGAAAAGAAAGTCAGAGAGCCTAGAACATGATAATGAAGGAAGTCACTAAGCTATTGCCTCATCAGTCAACTAGAGCTCTCACTTGCAACATGTCATAAGGGCTAAAAGAAAACAGGAGGAAGCACCCTGGAAAATATAAAACGTCATATGAATGTGCACTGTCACCACTATTAAATCTTAAGTTTCTTTCACAGAGGCTTCTGGATCAAATAGCAAAAACAGTCATAGGAAACTGTTAAGAGTGGTTACCCCTGGGGAGTAGGACTAGAGGATGTGGGGTGGGGGTTTCCACTCTTTGGTACTGTATGGATTTTTACCATTTGCAAGTACTACTTTTATCTTTATTCTTTTTTTTTTTGCAAGTACTACTTTTATGATACCAACACAGACAGACAGCTATGACAGATACCTACCAGTTCGCTTAATTATTTCCCACACACCCCACGGGGTAGCGGGGAGCATGGAACACTGGTCCAAACACATCCGCCCTACATTAATTACATGAAAGCCGTCAACATCCTTGTCTGGAGAAACAGCATTGCAGATCTTTCTCTCATCAATGTGCTCTGAAAAAGAAACTACAGCATTGGCCTTCAATCACATATTTAGCACCACTTGACTCTGGCTCATCTGAGTTATCATGTAAATCTGTCCCCTCTGCAACTTGCCTCTGTGATTTACTGCTCCATCTGCACTTCACATCAAGCAAAACCAGCTGCTGCTATCAAAGCTAATATCCTCTTGTACAACTGCTTCCCTCCACTGTCCTTTGCATAAAGGCTGGGTTTATAAAGCAACCAAGGCTCTCTACTCCTCAGAAATCATTTTAAATGGTGTGAATCCAAAACTCACCTGGAAGAGGCAGCTGAACAAGGAGGCCATCTACACTGTCATCATTATTTAGCTTATTGATCAAGTTCAACAATTCTTCCTCTGAAATAGAAGCTGGTTTCAAAATTGTTTCACTGATGATTCCTATTATAAGAAAATTTCAAGGTTGAAAAAAAAAATACTCAGGCATTGAAGGAGCACTACCGTTTTGCCTGCTGTGCTCTTCTGGTGTAGAGGTTTTTTTTTATCATTGCACCCATCCTGGTAGCTGGAAAGCTGAATCAGCTCACAAGGAACCAAAAAAAGTAACTCCACAAATATATGCATTAGAGAATACTAGCTTGACATGTTTTATATATTATCCCATGCAATTATTAACCCCATTTTACAGACAAGGAGACTGAGGCTCAGAGATGAAAAAACAAGCCAGCTAGTGACAAAGCCAGATCTTTCAGGTTCAAGTCCATGTGCCTTCCATGGCACCATGCTATTCCAATGAGTTTAAAAAGTGGTGACTCACTATATCCTAGAGGTCCCTAAAGGTTTTTTCAATTAAAAGGACAGGAGGCCTTGATCCCACAGTGATAAAGAATAGAGGGGATATCAGGGGCTCATCAGCCTAGTAATTCAGTCCAGTCACACCAGCGGCTTTTCACAGCCCTCTGGAACAGACCGATTAGACCACTGACGCAGATGAAAGGGCAGAGGCACCTTTTATCTGCACTCACACAGTCGTCTGCCGTACAGCGAGACCCAGAACACAAGCCTTCCATCACTCAGACCCACGTCATCTATGCCGTCTGCATTCAAAAACCCCTACGTGATCTAAGTGGCTTTGGAACCGTTCAGTGAAGAAACCGAAAGCTATTTCCCAGAAGTCAGAGTCATTTCCTCTGAATCTCTAACTGAAGGGTGCCCCAGGCCACAGTGTTGAGGTCTCTTCCATCTTCCCTCCTAACACCCCATTGCCATAAACGGCAAACGCCCAGACACGTCAGTCTCCCATCCCCGCTCAGGGAATGTCACCTGTCAAGTGTCAAGTGACATTCAACTCTAAAAACAGAGCTTATATTTCAGAAGACACCAAGATCACCAACCATAGTCTTCCTGTCTGAGTTAAACCTCCCAGAAGTTATAGCTGGATTTCTTTATGACAAAGTTTTGGACACAGTTCAATCACAATGGCTTCCTGTTTGTGTTTTCTAATCAGTAACAGGAATGATCAATCCCAGCGGAGTCTGCCTGAGAGAAACCTCCGTGTGACACACTCAGGGACTGAGCGGGACACATACCCACATCCGCGGCCGCCCGGGTCTTGTTGAGGACATAGGAGTGGCTGGCAGGGTTCTCGCCCACCAAAACCACGCTCAGGTGTGGTCGCTTCTGGCCCAAGGCCACCCACTCTTCCACTTCCTGCCTCACTTCCTGCTTGATCTGCTGGGCAAGTTTCCTTCCAGAAATGATAACAGCTTCATTTCTGCAGAAGGCGAAAGAATCACAAAACCAAACAGCTTGACTTTTTGCAAAAAGACCAGACAACAAAATGTTGCTATTAAATACCAAAATTTTAAAGTTTAGCTTAAAATACACAGGTGCCTAATCTGAAGGGCAAGGGAAACCTATATATAGACATTTTTCAAAGGGGTAAAGTTGTGTCTGGCTACACGGTTGGAGGGATAAAGTTGATTGAAAGAGTTGAAGCTCACAGAGTTGAAGCCACTTGACAGCTAGCAGGAGCTGGGGTGGCTATCCTGAACTGAGCCCAGAGTTCAGGCTCTTAACTGCTACACCACCCTGCCTCCTGATCATGGCCAAACAAGAGAGTAAAAAAGGTCTTTCACTGGTTTGATTTGCATTTCTTGGACCCCCTCCCCACCATGAGGTTAAACAGTTTTTCCTACATGCTAATAATATGCCACCTGTGGTTTGTTGCAGCATTGAGGCATGTTTCCAATCACTTCCCAGTCAACTGGCTTTTCATCTTTATGGTGCTTTTAATGGATAAAGTATCTTACAAACAATATCCTGAACAGGTCAAACCTTAAAATTCCTCTCATTTCCCACAGCCCCCTGCAGGAGAAAACCATCCTGGTGAGGAGGAGGGAATAGGGGAACCAGAGGAGGTCCCTCCTCTTAGGTGGCAAGTGTGCTGTACCCCAGGGCCCCACTGCCCCACCCACAGCTGACACAAAGCCTAGCCCAGCAGGAGCAGTGGTTGCTAAGTGGACCTGTAAGAGTGCCTCTTCAAGGGAGTTCAAACCAAACCAGCAGAAAAAGACACAGAAAGAGTCAGATCAGTAGTCACAGTAATGGGAGACAATTAGGGGGAGGAATCAGAAAGCAGCAGCTGGGGGAGGGGGCAAGGAGAAAACTCAGGCTCTAGAACAACCTTCCAGTTTCCAAACCATGTCAGCTCTTCCCGTAAGTACTGGTGTAGAAGAGGATAGTGGGAAGACGGGAGAGGATTGTGGGGTAGGAAGCGCCAGGAATCAGTCCCTCCACCAAAACAACGGCCCGCCCAACTGGCAGGAACTATGTAAATCAACCAGTTTGAAACTCTGGGATCCACAGGAACACTGCGCAGCATCCAGGAGCTGGAGGAAGAGGCTGGTAAACTGTGATGACCAGGTAAGTTTCACCTCCCTGCAGCCCACCACCCCTCTTCCCCCAGCCTCCTGGTGGGCAGCAGTGGAGGCTGGAGCTCTGGCTTCTGGTGCAGCTTGCCAGTGTCAGGGTGGGACATATGACCTGATCCCATGTCTCTACTTTTTTTGTTTGTTTTACTGAATGAGTGAATCTTTATCGTGGGCTTTCTGCAGGTCAAGCATTGTTCTAAGTATTTTCTCTGCATTTTTTCAGCTAATCACAAATCCCTTAAGAGGTTTTATCTCTATTTTACAAACGCATAATCTGAGACCTAAGAGAGGTTAAATACCTTGGTCAAGGTATTAGGCAACTGAGGTGTGCCTGGCCAGATCTTTACTTCTGATCAGCTACTGGAAGATGGCTGGGAGCCAGCTCTGAGGGCACTGTTCCAACACCCCTCGGACAAAGGCAGCACTGGGAAAACAGTTAAATGGATGCAATTAACCAGGCAGGTGCTGGATCAAGATATGCAGCTGCAAAGATCACAGAAGAAGCTCCTGGCACCCCTGCTGGCCTCTCCACAACACCAGGTGGAGCCAACTTGCACTCCCAATGTGGGTCCTCAGCCTGTTCCAGAGGGAGCAGAGCGACCCCATTTGCACACAAGGGTGCACGTGTGTCAGAGCCAATCTACTGGGTGGCAGTCTGAGAGCCTAAACTGGTCTCCAAGTTTGTCCTGAGGACAGACAGCTGGGATAGTATGAGAAACAATTAAGTTGAAGCAGCCAGGAGCAAAGGACTTTTTGTCAGGAGAGAGTCCCCAGATAGGGGAGGAGGTCAATTTCAAAGGGAGTAGAGGGGACCTTCACTGGAACTCTGACAAAACTGTAAATGGACAATTCTTAAGGCCCCTAGCAAGCACAAGCCCAGGAAAAGCAGCAGGCTCTGGGGCTCCACTCAGGCTTGGATAACACAGAGAGGACCCTGTACTTTCCATTGGCCTCAGGCTGATCTTGATAGGGCTAAGCTCCGAAGGAAAGCAGCAGCCAAAGCAGAGCCAGTTGGCAAAGACAGAGAAAAGTGCTTTTTACTTTGGTTTATTTTGATTAGCTCCTGGTATTAAAGAAATCCCTGTCATATCACGAGCTGGATACAAACTTAAGAAACAGACAGCTCAGAGACTACATCCCTGAGTTTACACTTGAAAATACTAAAATGTACAGTGTTCGACAAAAGATTTCCAGACAAAGAAATAGGAAATAATGGTCCATCCAAAGGAACAAGATGAAAATCCAGAAACCATCAACGAAGAGGACCAGACTTTGGATTTACCGGATAGAGAACTTAAAAAAAATAAAAGATCCCCTAAATTCTAAAACCACTTTGAAACTAGAGTCTGAGGGAACTCAGTGAAGCAGCCAGGAGGATCCCACTGAAAGCAAGTATTTCCCTTTAGATTTCAGACCTTGGTGTCAGAACTTTCCCAACCTCAAGATCAATGAAATACCAATTTCCCCAAATAGCACATATTTAATTCTCAGGAACACTGGATTATCTGTGTGATCAGACATGATTAATTCTCAAGGCTATTTTAAAGCTTTAACAATCAATTTTTAAGGCTTTAATGCCTGCTTGTTTTCATTATGATTAAATACCAACCTTTAACCAAATCTCAATGTCTTAGATATAATGCAATGATTTTATATCTAATCCTTATATTAATCTGTATTTGCAACTTATAAGATATTAAGAAGGCCTCATAACTTTATGGCAAATCAAATACTTTTACCCTGATTTTATGTAAGGATGCTAGCATGGAACAAAATATATAATACATCTAATATATATCCAAGATACATCAAGGAATTGAAAACATTTTAATATTTCAAATATATTTCAGAATTGAGTTGAAGGGAACATCATAGAAAGGATTTTGCTGAAACAAATACCCATGGCAACATTCCTGATATATTCCAAACCCTGGAACACTATAGGATGAAAGACTATTTAAAAAGAGCTTGGGGCAGTCATTTACATTGAATGAAATAACATTTATAAAGTGCCAGCTGTATATGTTCAAGAAAAATTAAATTTTTAGGCTCCTCCCTTGGTTCAATTCATATAATATAATAGATATAATAACTGACTGTATAGTAAGGAGGTATATGTTTGTGTCTATATAAAATAAATACTCAGAAGGGCTTAGCTGGCACTTCATAAAAAAGAATTTCTTATGAAGCCAAAAGAACTTAGGGAAAATGGTAGCAGCAAATTTAGGCTGAAAGTGATATAGGAGAATTAAGGACATAGGGTTCTGGGAGAACCTGGTGTTCCAAGTCCCAATCCGAGTTTCCAAAGGCAGGTTCTGGATGTTATGCCAATTTTCTTTAAAAAAAAAAAAAAAAAAAAAAAACCTGCCAAAAAGTAACAAGAATCAAAAACCAGAGTCACAAGTTATTCTTCACAGTATAACTGCATTTCAGCCCTCCTCTGCAACATGGTAAGAGTGGCACTACCTAACTCCCCAGTCAGCCCTTTTGCCAAGGGGCAGATAAGGTAACTGCCACTCCAGACAGAGTAAACAGGGAAATGGAGACTCAGTACCAAAGGGAAAAAAAAAATTACAGCTACATTAGCTGACATTTATTTAGGAATTAAATGTTTTCAGAGATGGGCTTAGAAAATTTTCCATTAAAATAACCAATCAACAAAGAATAAAAAAAAAAAATAGTCAACAGACTATAAAGGACTGTTCAAATAAAATTCAAAATAAAAATCCAAGTCTGGGGAAGCGGCTGTGGCTCAATCAGTGGGGCTCCCGTTTGCCATGTGGGAGACCCCGGGTTCGGTTCCCGGGGCCTCCTGGTGGGGTGGGCCTGCCCGCACAGTGTGGTTGGCTGACCCGGGGAGCACAGGCAGCAGGGGGGGGATAAATGAATAAATAAATAAAATCTTTAATTAAAAAAAAAAAAAAAATCCAAGTCTGCAGCATCTTCACTTTCCTCCCAATCAGTAGCTGACAGTATTATAATTTTCCATGAAAAATTAATATCAGGGGCATTTTATAATTATGATGGAGTTATTTTGGAAAGAGCTCTGTTATCTACTAATTACTGAAACCAGTAATGAGTGAAGATGAAAATGGAGATAGAACTAACATCTATTAAGCACTGGATGTTTTCGTGAGAGTTTTTTATGTACATCATTCTCAAAACCACCTTGGATCACCAGGCCCCCATGTGTGGGTGAGCCAGGCTCCACCAAGCCACGCAGCAGGATGATGACATAACAGGAGAGTGACACAAGGCAAGAGCCAAGATGAGACGCGCCGAAGAACCAGGAACTGGGGTGGTACAGGTGGCAGAACGCCTCTCTCCCACATCAGAGGTTCCCAGGATCGAATCCTGGTGAAGACTGGAGGAGAAGGATGAGAGGAGAGGGCAGGAAATGGACACAGAGAGCTCCCCAGCAAATGGACACAAAAAATAGCAAAAACAGGGTGGGGAAGGGGATGAACCTGGAGGACATTATGTTGAGTGAAGCAAGCCAGACACAAAAGGACAAATACTGTATGAATGCATTACTATGAACCAAATATATTGTGTAATATATTGTTTGATTCAAAGAAAATTTTTTTACATGTATCCATTACATTTAATTGAGAAATGTATATATTTATTCATCTGTGTTTACTTTTTAGTTTTTAATTGTTTGTGTTTTCAATTATTAAATGTACAAAATAAAGTTAAAAAAACAACAACAACAACAACAAAAAAAAAAACACCTTGGAGCTATGATAATAACCAAAGATGGTAGAAGCAAAACACAAACAAATCTCTGCCTCCAAATTCCATTTTTCACAATATCCCACTGTTCTATACTCCAGTACTATCTCTCTAGTGGTGAGGTTTATATTCCTGAAACTTGTGGTATGAAATACCCTCACAACAACCTAAATACATGCAGATTCATATTTTTTAAAGTTACCACTGTCTTACATGCATGCAGCCAGCAGTAAGGAAAGCAGTACACCTAACAATCCAGAACCATGATTCCAGTACAAAGTTTTGCCTTCAGGGATGTGGAAGACTTTCATTCAGAAAAGCAAGCAAAAGAAAAGCATTTGTTATTCGAGGGTGTGAGCAAACCCGTCCAGTTCTTGAGGCAACGAGGATCTTTATACTTGAATGCCTCCCCAGTCTTCCTTAAGAACTCAATAATCCCCGTTCTATGCTCCAACAGCCTCTTGGAAAGGTCCCTTATAACACTTTTACACTGAGCGAAAATTAGACACCTGTTCGCTCCCTTGACAAATAACTGAGTTCCACTAAGGAAAGAGCAGCTTTCGCTCATCTCTGAATTCAGTCTAACAGTGCCTGGCACGCAGGTAGCGCTCAGTAAACGTTTGCTGAGTAAAGGAATGAATGGGCTGCTGTCACAGGACTTGGAACTCGGGCAATGCTAAGATTCTCAAGGCTGACGGAAAGGGAGTGCACAGATGTGGGGAGAGAAATCAAAATCCTCCCCTCTTCCCCAAAGGAGTCTTCAACTTAGGTTTAAGAATGGGAGTTTGTGGTCCAAAAGGATCAGGAGAAACCTACTGCCTGCCTATGGAGACGCTTCCCCTTCCTCCTCCCGGGCCTGCATCACCTCGAGTCACCCACGCCTGGCTCTGACCAGCTTGAGAATGGGGGCTGCAGGCACAGCCCTGGTGACGACAGATCTTTTATTCTTCTTTGGGGAGGAAAGGGGTGACTAGAAGCGCAGCGCCAGCCACACCCACCTCCCGGAGCATTAGGGCAGTGCGGGTACCCAGGCAGCAAGCCGGCGCGGGGATTTCATCAGACTGCAGCCACCCCCTCCGCCGCTAGGGTCCCGGCAAGGCCGATCCTGCAGAACCTTCCGTGTCCTGGCCGAAGAGTCCGCTCCGCCTTCCCCAGGGCAACTCTCGGCATCGCGGCCACGGGCCGCCCGTGGGGTCTAGCCAGACTTGGGCACCTTCGCGGGTTCGCCTGTAAAATCCGCGTGCCCCGGGCCCGGCCTGCGCCCTCCGCACCGTCGGCTCGGTCCCGCGGGCGGACAGCCCCGAGACAGGGCGACGCCCCGAGCCTGGGGGACCAGGGGAGCAGCCCACCCAGTGGAGCGAGCGCCCAGGCCGCCCTCGGCTGCACGTCGCCCTCCACACTCCTTTCGGCGGCCACCAACGCCGGGGCTGGGATGCTCAGGAAGGACCGCCCTCGGCACCCCTCGGGGGTCCCGGCGCCCCCCGCCCTCCGATCCCCGCGGCTTTCCGCGCTGACCCAGCGCCCCGACCCTCTCACCGAAATGCCGAGGGGTGGAAGGGGCGATGGCGGGGGCGGCTGCTCTGCGTGGGCCCAAGCAGCCGGGCGGCCAGCCTGGGTGCAAGACAGCACGCAGCCATGCGGGTACCGGTGCCCGCGCCGGGAGGAAAGCGCGCCCGCGGGCTCTAAGGTTATACCGCGGCCGCGTGGCAGGTCCCGCCTCCCGCCGGCACCCATTGGTCTCTGCCCCACTGTCTGTCGGGCCTACTGGAGCTGAAGTAGCCAATCAGGCATCTTCCTTAAACGTCAGCGGAGTAGAGTACAGCCAGGCTTCTGACTGGAGCAAGGAGGGACAAGGAGCCATGCCCTGGAAGGCTTGGAAGCCTCTGTCTCTGCAGTGATTGGCTGAGACAGGCAAGCCCCTGCCCCACGCGTCGCGTATAGCCGAGGCCGTGTCCAAGGGAGAATTGGTTCATTCATTGAGCAAATATCTGAGCGCCTACTGTATGCCAGGCACTGTAAAGAGTGGATGAAAAGACAGGCAGACTAGGAACTAGTAAATATAGAAGGAATGGTGGAGTTAGAAGACCTCCATTTGGCAAAATCATAGTAAAAATTGATTCAGGCAAGAATTATGAGTGTCAAATCAACTGGGTGAAAGTTTGATCAGGAACAAAATATTTACATGTCCGGTTGCCAGATTTAACAAAAATACAGGAAAAGACCCTTTGTGCTTGTGGATGTGTCACTTCCCAGTCATACCCTTGTTGCTCGCTTTCCAAAACTCAGGAACCCGACAGGCTGAGAACGTGACGGTGCCGGCAGCGTGGCTGGTTGTCTGCTTCCAAAGACCGTGAGCCCCTTGGAGAGGCAGGGGCCGTGGCTCGTCCAGCTCTGGGTCCTGCCGAGCCTGCGCCCTTTCATTCATCCTTCAAGAACTTCATCCCATCTCCCTCCCTTCAAGAAATAATTCCGGAGCCCTGCCTTTGTGCTTGGCGAGGGAGGACAGGGAACAGGAGGGCTCAGGCTCTGCTCTCATGAGGCCTGGACCCACAGCAGATTTGGGGAGATGCTTGTTTGAAAAAGCAGCTTCGAATATCCGAAGAGCTCCGTGGAAGCCAGAAGGCCTTTGGTCTGTGGGGCCGAGGTGTGAGGCACCAGGCTGTCTGGGATCAGAGAAAGGAAGGCTGATTCCAAAGAAAATAAAGAATCCTTTCGAAAGAAAGAAAGGAAGGTAGGAAGGAAAGAAAAGAAAAGAAAAGAAAAGAAAAGAAAAGAAAAAAGGAAAGGGGAGTGGGTGCAGCTCAAGTGGTTGAGCGCCTCCTTCCCATGTAGGAGCTCCTGGGTTCAATTACATGTACCTCGTAAAAAAAAAAAAATGCAGGAAGCCCAGTTTAATTTGCATTCCAGATATATACTTTTGGAGGGTCATACTTATACTAAAAAGGCATTCGGTGTTTTGGCAGTATCATTCAGGAGATACTGGTGAGTCAAACTATGAATTACAGCCTGTTTAATGCCCTCTTCTGTTATCCATCCATAGGTAGGACATAATCCTGGGAGGGAGGGGCCCGGGGTCGGGGACCTCTCTGTTGGCACTGCGGGCCAGATTGGTTAGAACTGACTGGGGCCAGGAGGGTGGAGGCTCAGGGAGGGAGGGGCTCAAAGCAGGGCCCTGCCTAGACAGGAGTTCCTGGCCCAGCTCTGGGCACAGCAAAGACACTTTTTAAATCATTTTTAGCAGCCGTAGGCTTTGCCCCCAGGCCTAACTGCCACCGCCTTCTCCCTTCTCTTCCCTCTGAGGCAACAGGCAGGAAGCAGAAGCTGCGGCAGTGGTGGAAAGCCCTTAACCCTTTCCCCAGGTGGGGTCCCAGACAGGGGCTGTGTCCATAATTAACCTTGACTCCCCATTTAATCCCTTCCTAATACATTTCTCATTACCCGTTTGTAAAATGCTTTGGAATGTCTTAGAAATTGAAAATGCATTTGCTGGTGAAGTTCTGGTTCCGCCCATAGCACCAGAGGTTATTGCTTCAGGATGCCCTAGGGTCCCAAGGCCTTTTAGCTGGAATGATGATCTCTAATCTCTTAATGGGCTTTGATGGCTTGTTTAACAGGGAAATTCCCAGGCAGTAGAGACATAAAGTAAGACTGCTTTTTGAGACCTTTGTAAGAATAGGTGGAAGAAGAGGGGGTTTTCAGCCCCTTTTCCAGGAAGAAGCAACGGGCAGCTTGGTATCTCCCAAGGGCTCTGTGATTCCCCAGGTGGTGGAAACCAGAGCAGCCAAACAGCCCCTGAGACTTAGCTCAGGTGCTTCAATTTGGGTAACAGTGAAGTCAGTCTTGGACCCTGGAATGCCAGGGGTGCCAGGAACCAGAGCAGTAATACTGAATGTCCCCCAAGACTTTAAAGGCCTTGGGCACTTCGGTTCAGAGAGCAGACAAATGCACCCTGAGACTTAGCTCGGTCACTTCAGTTTGGGTAACTGCTCCCAACGTCTCCCATCAATTTGGCTTGGGTGATTTGGTATAAACTTCAGGGTTTTCAGGCATCTCCCAAGACCTAGGTAGGCCATGGGGACACCCGTTGGCAGAGCTCTGGATTAAATTCTCAGGATGCTGAGACCAGAGCATCAGCTCCAAACTAGAGTGGTGAAATGTCTTAGTCAGACTTGGACTCTCAGATGCCAGGTCAGTCTACTAAAAAGCCCTTCTTTATTCTTCCTAGCATAATGGGCATAGTCTCTAGCCTACCAGTAGACTCGCCATAAAAGTGTCTTCTCAGGAATGGGGAAAATTTGCCTACTGCTGCTCTATGTGTCCACAGTATAGCCAAAAGCAGCCTCTGTTTGGGACCCTGAATTCCAGTTAAACTAGTATAAGAGAGAAAGAGAGAGAGCTCTGAGGGCCAAAAACCATGTGGTCATGTCTCCTTAAAGAGATGAGAAAATGTACCTCAAACTTCCATTAACTCCCTTCCAGAAACAGCCTTCTCAATTTTAAACTAGATTATGCCTAATAAGGGGAATGAATAGGGATCTAGATCTAGACCAGTTACTAAACTCCTCGTATGACATCAGTTAAGATCAAAAAGTTCCTAGAAATGCTAAGGGTATAGAATCCTCTCTTCTGTTTTAATCTGTGCTTAACTTTATTCAACTCTGAAATTTGTATTTAACTTTGTCAGTTTGCTTGTGCTTAGGAAATCAGATTTGGGGTTTGCTGGTTACAAATTGAATAATGGTGAAAGATAACCTAAAAATGAGTCTTTAAATGTCAATACTAGGGGCGGATGTGGCTCAAATGGTTGGGCGTCCGTCTGCCATATGGAGGCACCTGGGTTCGATCCCCGGGACCTCCTGGTAAAAAAAAAAAAAAATGTCAATACTGTCTTGCAATTAGATTTGATGTATAAATCACAAGTAGAATTGGTTCAACTGCTAGCAAAGCAGAAAACTTAGCAAAGTTGTTACTAATAAAATTCTTGTGGCTTAGTTAAAAAAAATGCTCAATTTACTTTAAAATAAAAACTGACTAGAAACTGTAACCAAGAGTTAAGATCATTATATAGGTGCCTTTATATTATAAAATAGCATGGGAAGTGGATGTGGCTCAAGCTACTGGGCTCCCATCTACCATATGGGAGGTCCAGTGTTCTATTCCCGGGCCCTCCTGGTGAAGGCAAGCTGGCCCAAGCAGAGTGCTGGTCCACACAGGAGAGCTGGCGCAGCAAGATGACGCACCAAAAAGAGACACAGAAGACAGACAGTAAGAGACGCAAAAGATTGACCACCTCTCTCCACTCCAGAAGGTCCCAGGATCGGTTCCTGGTGCCACCTAAAGAGAAGACAAGCAGACACAGAAGAACACAGAGAGCAGATAGCGAGCACAAAACAATGAGGGGGGTGGGGAGAAATAAATAAATAAATCTTAAAAAAAGAAAAGAATCAGTTTGTCCTGTAATTCACAATTTAAACCTTTTAACAGTCTTAAAATAAGGGTGGTTAATAGTCCTATCACCAAATTTCAATAAGTAAAGGAAAAAGTCCTGGAAAGCTATGGAAAGATATTTCAAAATAAATTAAACAATTATAATTATTTCTAGCAGTCAGTATGCTTTTAAGATTATTCAGTCTTAGAGTTTTATTTTAAAAGTTTTAGGGCTTTTCTCTCTCTTTGTCCACCATCATTGGTACATGTGACTTCCAGCTTCGCCATGTCTTCTCATAAGACTTTTAGAATGAAGCAATTCCTGGCCAAGAAACAAAAACCGAATCGCCCCATTCCTCGATGGATTCGAATGAAAACTGGCAATAAAATCAGGTACAACTCCAAGAGAAGACATTGGAGAAGAACCAAGCTGGGTCTGTAAGGAATCGCACATGTGATAACTCACATACATGTTTATGCTGTATCAAGTTCACTTATATTTTGCGATATGAAGTTGAAAAAGATGCCCTTTCTGAACAGTTGGACTTAGTTTATTGGAGGAAAGTGCTGGTTTTTTTCTTTGTTTTTTATGCTTTGGCATAAATAAGTTGGTTCCGTAATAAGTATGTGAGACATTTTGTTTGAAAAAAAATTTTAAAAAAATTTTTAAAAATTTGAAAAATAAAAAGTTTTAGGGGAAGAGGCTGTAGCTCAATTGGTTGGGCTCCTGTTTACCATATGGGAGGCCTGGGATCGGGGATCAAGGATTGAACCCTGGGGCCTCCTGGTGAAAGGAGCTCCCCCTGCGGCACAGAGAGCTCAGGGCACAACAAAGGAAGACAAGCAGCAAGTGGGGGATAAATAAATTAAAAAGAAAAAAAAAAAAGTTTTAGCCTCCTGTAAAGGAAGGAAAAAGAACATTCCTTGCATAAACTATAACAATTTCAATTTTTTTAGCTTAAGTGATATCTCCCTAGGTTTGTAAAATATCATGTAAATGAATTAACATTACATGTATTAATCTTTAAGGTGATGAAAGTTAAGTTCATGTGTAATGAAATTAAGTTAAAGAATGTAGATCTGCCCTCTTTTACGTGGATAAAGTAAATTTCATTGGTTGCTAATTGTAATTTAAGGTAACCAGTCTGTATGGTTATGGTTAATTATAAGGAGTTTTCTTCAAAACTGAAGCATTTAAATGACTAATTCCAGGAAGCCATTACTAATTAGGAAACTAATGATATTAATGGCATAGAGCGACTTCATAGCAGGGAAACCTGTTGCAGGCCACCTCAAACTGCATATTCAAGTGGTGGTAAGGAAAGATAATCTTGATTCCATTGGGAATCTTCAGTTTTCATAAAATAATTAAGAAAGTAGTTTTTCCTGTACTGCTAAAGCAAAATACCTGTTAATTAACATCATCGTGGTAAAGATCTAGAAGTAAAAAGCAAAGTATTAAAAAGTTAAGTTTGTTCATTTGATATGTTACACATTGCATTGGAAGTGTTTTGGAAGTGAATAAAGATTAAATAAAGATCAGCATTTTCAAATTCTCTTGTGCATTCAAACCAGGCCTTCAATACACTGCATGTTGCCTCTCCATTTGAGTTGTTGGCTAGGTTGGTCACTGACCCCTAAAACAATAAAGGCATCTACTACATCTCTGTTGTGCTCCTGAAGTGGAAGGAAACTATGTTGCGGTTTTGGACTTTTGCAGCAGCCAGCGATGTCTCGATATGGCCAGATGTACAATAGACATTGCCTCCAGACTGGCACTGTTTCATGGTGCCAAAGGCTCCAGGCTGGTAAAATACTGGAGCCTTAACTTCCTAGCTTCACTCTAGGGTCAACCATGCCACAGCATGCTGGCTGTGTGAAGGGCATATCAAGTGGAGCAATGATTAACACAGTAATGTAAGCAGAACTTAAGCGCAACTGGCATTATGGCCTGCTCCCACGGAGAGATAACGTGCATGGAATTGCACACCTGGAGCTTAGATCTATTTAACTACAGCTCAAAGAGAAACTTAAGCATTGGTTAGTGCATTAATTAGTATTAAGTACTGTATCTATGTGCCTGATGATTATGATGATTATGGTGATATCTTTTCTATTCTAGATCATATGCAGAGGGATATTGTACATGTTAAAAGTCCTGGAAACTTAATTTTCTAAGTAGTCAATGAACGTGTCTGTGAGATAAAGGAATAGTCACCTTGCCTGAGAGCAGTGGAGGCAACAGCGCTTTTAACTAAAAAGCCACCAGTTAACTCGGGGGTGACCTTTTACAGTCTTCACCCACACCAGGTGAGAGATGTGCTTAGGCCAGGTCTCCCTCCTGGCCCTTATTCCAGAACCTGTCCCACTCACACCCTGGGGAGGACTGGCAGACCCACATGCCATCCTGCCAGGGCTAAGCATTTTCCCACCAGGAGAGAAACAGCTAACGAGGTGGCTAGGACCCACTTCAGCTTAGCCCCTTCAAGATGGTCTACAGGTAACCTTTCCTCACCCAGGACCTGGAAACCAGGTTCTGATCAAAACCTGGCAAGAAAACAAGCCTCACTCTCATTTAGAGCCAAAATGGAAGGAACCTTATTCTGTGGTCCTGATCACTCCCACAGCTATTAAAGTTAAAGGGATTGCCAGCTGGGTGTGCTTATCCCGAGTGAAGCCCGCTGTCCAAGGAAGTGCCAGCTCACCAGAAGCACCTGATGGGGCGTTTGCATGCCAGTCATTGGACAGCTTGAATACTTCTTCCAGAGACACAGCTAAGTAGTGTCTGTGTCAAAGCCAGCTGTTCCCTCTAACTCTAGCCCAAACACCTGTTGCTAGGGGGAAGGCAAACCAGACACCCCTTAAGAAATCTTATCTGTTTTCATGTCCTGTAGTTCCTCCCCATACAATAACAAAAAGGGCAATGCCTCTTCTCACTCCTCTCCTCCACCATAGGAACTGGGATTGGCAGTTTATACCAAGCCCCGTCATCTATTGTAATCTCTTCCTAAAGCTAACTAACAGTATAGAAGAAACTAGCCGTGCCTTAAAAGCTCTAAGACAGCAAACAGACTCTTGTTGCTACGGTGCTGCAAAACCGCAGGGTGCTTAACATGCCAACAGCGGCACAGGGAGGGACATGTCTTTTCCTTAAGGAAGAATGCCATCTCTATGTAAAGCACTCTGAAATAGTCCTAAACAGCTGCAAGATAAAGCCCAGCTTCGGGAAGATGCAGCTTTTATAGGCACCTGGCCTCTCCTACTTTTGTGGTCCAGTATCCTTTTAGTGAAACCCCATATCCTCAAAATTCTAATTAAATTTATTTCTTCCAGAATCAACACCTTGTTAGCCATACGGGGATTTCATCCAGCTCTACCCACAATGCCAGATTCATCTTCCTCCAACCACAATAGAATAGCAAGAGGATTTTATACCTTGTCAGGTAGGGCCTACTGCCCCTAACCAGCAGGAGGTAATTACAGAAGAATGACCATCGTCCTTCAGCACCCCTTTAAGAATAAAGGTGTAAACCCTCTGAGGAGTTGAGGCAGGCTAGTAGATTAGGAATCAATAGGTAGATCTGGAACCTGGTAGAAAGCCCACATGGTCATGGCCAAGATGGCTGATGGAAGGACCTGTGAGATCCCCCATTCAGAACGAGATTTCCTCCGGAATCAGGGAGAAGCCCTGGATAGTCTCCAGGGGCCTTATCATTGGGCCCTCCCGGGGGATTGAGGGGTGGGGTAATCAATCAAAATAGGAAACAGCTGGGACTCCTCCACCGACATTAGCAAAGGGGCAGAATAATAATGGTTTAAAAAGGAAGCACGAAATCCAAATCAGCCCTGTTCTTTCTCCCCCCACTGCCTGAATCAGCACACAAGTAAACCTGGGGATTAGTAATCTGTAATGGGGATTTGTAGTCTGTAAATCAGCCCTTTTAATCTCTTTTCCCTTTTAATCTCTTTTCAGCCCCTTTCCTCTCCATCTGGGCCCCATAATCTGTTATTTTCTCCCATTTCTCTTCTCTCTATTCCTCTGTAAATTACTGGCCTAACTAAACTGGCTTGCACTTAAAATTCATTTTTTTGTAGCTTAGCCAAGAACCTAGAGAAAATCCGGCAACAGGTGTTGAAATTCAAATTCAACTGAGCAGCAACGCTATTTACATGGTCTCAAAGTATTTCCCCCACAAAATACTTATTAATTACAAAGGGGGAAAATAGAACATTTACAGTGGAGAAATCTGACAGACATCACCTTAACCATGTGATTAGAGTTAACAGCACAACTCACATCCCTGTGACCCACTGATGAGGACACGGCACTTCAGGACTTTAACAAATCTGAGGGAAACGGATGTGGCTCAAGTGATTGGGCTCCCGTCTACCATATGGAAGGTCCAGGGTTCAATTCCCAGGGCCTGCTGGTAAAAGGCAAGCTGGCCCATGCAGGAGAGCTGGCCTGCACAAAGAGCTGGTGCAGCAAGATGATGCAACGAAAAGAGACTCAGAGGAGAGACAATAAGAGACACAGCAGACCAGGGAGCTGAGGTGGCGCAAGAGATTGAACGCCTCCCTCCCACTCCCGAAGGTCCCAGGATCGGTTCCCAGTGCTGCCTAAAGAGAAGACAAGCAAATACAGAAGAACACAGAGAGCAGACAGCAAGTGCAAAAACAATGGGGGAGATGGGGGAGAGACGGGGGGGACAGGGGAAAGAAATAAAAAAAAAAAATCTTAAAAAAATTAAAAGTCTGAAAATTTCATGAAGTGATTTTTCTAAACCATTGAGTCTTCCAAAAAGTATTACAGATTTCTCATTTTCACATCAAAAGAAGAAATCACACACTTAGAATATTTAAATTGTCTAGGAAAAAGCCATATTCCTGAAACTTCAGAATGTGTTAATAGATCTCAATCTTATCATGAGGAAACATCAAACATGTATGTTTGGTGGATATGGAGTGTGTGTTAATAAAAATAATAAATTTAAAATAATTGTTTTTTCATTAATAAGGAGACCTCGACTATGTCATTGAACTAATCTGTGTTTATCTGTGTATCTTTCTGAACACTAGAGGAAAAACTGAGTGAGTAGTTGGAATTAGATGAGATAAAAGTTCCTGAAAAAGAGCTTTTTAGGAGTAATATGTCCATAACTTGTTAAGCTGCCTTTTTCTGTTCTTTTAATTTTTGAAAAAATTTGAAATAGTAATTAAAAAAAAAATAAAGATACATGCCAGACAAACACAAGTTGAGATACATTCTATAAGATAAGTAGTCAGTATTCCTCAAAAATGTCAAGGTCATAAAAGACAAAGAATGAGGAACAGTTCTTAGGGGAGCGGCTATAGCTCAGTGGTTGAGCACCTTCTTCCCATGTAGGTGGTCCTGGGTTCAATCCAGGACCTCCTTTAAAAAGTACCTCCTTAAAAAAAAAAAAAAGAAAGAAAAAAAGGCAATACAGAGGAACTGTTCTAGATTAAAGGTGACTAAAGACATGATGTGTGAATCAGGATTGGATTCTAGACCAGAAAGTAGAAGTAGTTCGTTCCTTCCTTCCCTCCTTCTTCCTCCTCTTCTCCCCTCTACTCACAGCCCTCTACTTCCTTTTTCTTCTCCTTGCTGTAAAGGATATTATGGGACAATTGGCACAATATGAATGAGGCCTGTAATTAACTAAGAACATTGTATCAACATTAATTTCCTGATTTCGATAACAATGCTGTGACTGTGTATGTGGTGTCCTGGTGTACGTGGTTGTGTAAGAGAATGTACTTGGTTTTAGAGATAAAGGAACACCATGTCTGCACCTTACTCTCAAATGCTTCAGAAAAAAAAACAATGTGTATATACATTAAAGAGAAACTGATAAAGCAAATGGCAAATGTAAGATGTTAACAATTGGGGAATCGGAGTGAACAAGTATTCTTTGAGCTTTCCCAGCAACTTTTCTATAAATCTGAAATTATTAAAAAAAAAAAAAAAAAAAAAAAAAAAAGATTTCTGCCCTCATGGGACTTGAAGGTAAAGTAGACATACAATGAACCAGAGAAAAGAAAAGAATATGGTCTGAGAGAACTGGAGACAGTACCTGTGAAAGGTCACACAGCTCTGAGTATGCTCTGCAAGCCTTGAGACTGGACTCTGATGTGTCACTGCCTCTGGCCCCAGCAAGCCCTGCGGCCAGGAGGCACCCAGGCCCCACAGTTCTACGGATCTTGCGGCAGAGGCTGTGAAGAAGAAAAGGAACCAGACATGCCCTGCTTTTTTTTTTTTTCAGATTTTATTTATTTATTCATTTATCCCCCCCTTGCTGCTTGTGCTCGCTGGGTCAGCTAACCACACCGTGCGGGCGGGCCTGCCTTCACCAGGAGGCCCCGGGAACCGAACCCGGGGCCTCCCATATGGTAAATGGGAGCCCTACTGATTGAGCCACAGCCGCTTCCCAATGCCCTGCTTTTAAGAGCACTAACTCACCTACCTCCTCTGCAAAATTTTGGAAAGTCTAGATTCCCAAAATATGAACTCTTAAAAGTGAAACCATGAGGACATTATTTTATATATTTAACATTCTTAACAGAAGGATCTGCTTCTATGCATCCACAGTATTATATTCAAATATCATTTGGTTAACACACATATTTTATGCCCCAATTTTCAGTCCATGTTCTGTAGGTTGGGAACCTTTTACACTCCAGCTCCAACTGGCCTTTCAGCCAACTCTTTCTTTGCCCTGCCGCCACGGAGCACGTCGTGTGCTGCACGGTGTTTGGTTGCCTCTCTTTTCCTAGCTGGAAATGTTCTCCCTCTCTGCTGCCCATCAGCCACAGCTACTGGAGCCTCCACCCGAGACTGCCTGACTTGAAAGCTTTGGCTCTAGCCCTCCATTTAAATGGGCCTGAATGTGTGAGAGACTGCTAAGAAGGAATGGGCTCGCACACAGGCAAAACAACCTTTTGTTCCAATGCAAAATGGGTCGGCAGAATTAACTTCCCTCTCCTGTGGCCTATCACAGCATCAAAGAATTCTATTTCAGCCCTTAGAGCAACATAGAGATGATATTTATGCACCTGTCTGTCTCCCTCAGTATCTTGTGGGCTTATCTAACCAAGACCACACATATCTGATGACTCATAGCTCAGTGATCTTTAACATGCAAGCACAAAGTACATAAAGTACAGCTATTAATAATAATCCTAATTATCGCTTGTCTTTATTGAAAACTTAGAATGCTTCCAGCACTATTTTAAGGATTTTGTGTGTATTATTTATTTAACTCTCCTAAGAACCCTATCAAGTAACTGCCATTCTTATCTCCATTTGACAGATGGGGAGATTGAGGCACTGGAGGCTGAAGAAATGAGTCCGAGGTCACAGAGCTAGTAATGGAGGGGCACAAATTGGAACCCAGACAGTCTGACTGCAGAACCCATTGTCTAATATTAGCTGCCTTTTCTTGAGTACTTATTCTATGCAGCCACTGGGTTAAGCATCATTTTCTTTAATCTCAAAAGCCCTGTGAGGTAGGTACTATGTTTTCCATTTGAGATGAATGAACTAAGACTCAGAAATTTGGTTAAAGTCCCTCAACCAGCGGGATGGGGTAGGCTCCACCCCCAGATCTGCCCGACTTAAAGCTGTCATTTAGCCCCCAACTTAGAGTGGACCTGAGCGTTTCATAGACACATAAGGAGGTATTGAGGCCACACACAGACAAAATAACTTAAAACTACAAATGGGTGGAAGATAACAGGTGGGTGGGGGCAACCGTGGCAGGGGAACCCATGAGGAGGCAGTTAAGCCACAACAGCATTCCACGTCTAGAAGGAACCACAGAGCTTAGGAACTCCAACTCCTTGCACAGACTGCTCAGAATCCCATTGCAATCAACTTGCCTGAAGAAATCAAAGAACCTTTATTGTCTCGGAGCATTTTCTGAGTAAGGATTGTGCCAGGCACTGAAGGTTCACCTCTTATAACCTGGAGGTCATTATTGGCCAACATGCATCAGTAAGTACAGGTATACTGAATGTAAAGATATTGAAATCTTTCTGTACCATTTGGTAAAAATCTGCTTCCCAGGCCCCTCCCCAAGCACCCCAATCTCCCTACCATGTAGACATCAGGGCCTCAACGACTCCACTTCTGTACTAGGCCAGCTTGGGCCATGCCCATTGCATCCCCCGACTTTCATCTCAATATAGGCCTAGTTCTTGGCCAAGGTGACTCCTATTTCAATACCACTTAAGCTAAATACTAAAGCAGGGCAGCCCAGTTTCTGGAACACCCAGCCAGAGAGAGCTATGCTTTTTTTCTTACCATAAAAGCAATCTATGTTCTTTGTCACATTATGCCCACATAGGTCACTTGTTGAAACTACCAAGAAGAATAAGAAGCAGAAACAAAATGACACCCACTGCATCATCTTTTGGAAACACCTAGAATTAAATAAATGGACTTGTGCTAGGAACTGAGGATATGAAGAAGTACCATAAGATGCAGATTCATCCTAAACAGGCTTCAAGCCCTGGGATGGAAGACAAATCAAGTTAGCAGTTGGGTTTGTAAGTGACAGAGATGTGCCCAGAGGACTCTGGGAGAGCCATGGAGGGATACCTGACTCATAGCAGTGTCCTTTCCTTACCTTTAGACTAGAATCATCTTAGATGCTGTCCAAGTGAAGGCTAGAAACTAAGGCCAAGAGGTATGTTCAGCCTTTTTGGCAGAGTATGATAGTTAATTTTATGTGTCAGCTTGGCTAAATTATGGTGTCCAGTTGTTTGTTCAAATACTGGCCTTACCTTGCTCCAGAGTGGCTGTCCTTTTCAGTCTTGTCTTTTATATAGATAGCAGAGGGGGGAGATTTAGAGGCTTTGCACTTACTAAATAGATTAAACAGAGCTTACTTGTTTATTGAATTGCTCCAAAGTCCAACACACACACACACACACACACACACTGAGCAGGTGCTTTATACTCACATTCCTTTTTTTTTTTCTCCTTTAAATAGTAAGTTGAGGTAAAGGTTTATACAACAAGAAAGCACATTTAAAATAATTTGAGATCCTAACAGTTTGTTAAAGATGTGTAGAGGTTGGGGCAAGGATCACTGTGCCTCTGCTGTATTCAGAAAAAATAGTGGGTGCTGGGGGATGGTTAATTGGCTTCGGCGCTGTGCTTCAGAATGGTGCCCCCTTTGCCAGAGCAAAATGTATTTCGATATAGCAGTCTTTCCTTTATTACATTATTGGTAAGGTTATACTAACAAACTATACTTCCCATTGTACATCTATGCTATATTTTTAAAATATTTACCTACGTGTTTTTATAAAAGAAAAATATTTTGTGCTTTTGACTTAAGAATAAAGTTTGCTAAAGGGAAAAAAAAAATACTGGCCTTACATGTTGCTATGGAGGTTTTTTGTTTTTTATTTGTTTGTTTGTTTGTTTTAGGAGATACTGGGGATTGGCCACAGGACCTCATACATGAGAAGCAGGTGCTCAACCACTGAGCTACATCCACTCCCCAATGAGAGTTTGTTTTTTCATTTGTTTGTTTGTTTTGTTTTTAGGAGATACCCGGGATCGAACCCAGGACATCGTACATGGGAAGCAGATGCTCAGCCACTTGAGCTATGTCCACACCCCTGGAGATATTTTATAGTCAGGATTTGCATCTACAATCAGTTGACTGTAAGTAAAGTGGTTACCCTCCATAATGTGAGCAGACCTCATTCAATCAGTTGGTTTTTCTCCATTCCAAACCCAAGTTTTTTCAAAAAATAGGCTTGAGTTCTATCTGATTCAAGACGAGGCATTTAGGCGAATGTTGTGGCCAGAATGCAGAACAAAGAATCCCTGACAAGGTTTCCAGAACACTTAAGGAAATGGATTCCCCCTGAAGGTTATATTCTTTTTTTTTTCTTTTACCGGGAGGTCTCGGGAATCGAACCCAGGTCCCTCCATATGGCAGACAGACGCCATTTGAGCCACATCCGCCCCCCCTGAAGGTTATATTCTAACAAGCTTTCTTTGTTCTTTCTTTCTTCCTTCCTTCTTTTTCCCCTTCCTTCTTCCCTCCCTCCCTTCCTTCCTTCTTTTCTTCTCCTCTTCCTCCTCCTACTTCATTTTCTTCTTTTCGTCCTATTGCAAATAACTTCCGTTGAATTTTTACCATTTAGAAAACTTTGGTATGTTTTTTTTTAAAGGATAAAGAAGATGTTTTACCAAAGTATTTAAAAATAAATGATTCTGACAGGAGCTCCAAAAGCTGCGATGGAAAACATTGTTCATCTTCTTTGATATTGGCATTTAGATGCCAAACTACCACACTTCTGCTTATGTTCTTCTTACAATTAATTACAGATAAATTGTAAACCGTATGTATATAATTTTTAGGAGGTCCTGGGGATCGAACCTAGGATCTCATATGTGGGAAGCAGGTGCTCAACCACTGAGCTACCTCCACTCCCCAGAAGTAGTACTATTAAGGGGGAAGATTTGCAGCAGAGAACAGCACGGCTAACAGCACTTTCCGTGGGCCAGGCCCTCTCCTCAGGGATTTGTGTTTGATCAATCACTTAGTTTTCACAATAACTCTATCAAGTGGCATACGAATATTATCCCCATTTTGCAGAAACTAAGGCACAGAGAAGTTAGTAACTTGCCCAAGGTCACACAGCTAGTGAATGGGAGCTCTAATTTTCAAATCAATTTCCTTTCTTTTTTAAGACACACAAAAAATAATTTTTGAACTTTAAGAGACAAGGAAAGGATTCAACCATACAAACTTTAGTTCCTGAGGCAAATAAGAACAGCTAACATGTACCAGGCACTGCTCTGAGTGTTTTACATGTATTGTTATTAGCTAGTAATGATCTCATATCTGTCCTAGTATCCCTATTTTACAGATGAGGAAGGGGAGGCACAAAGAGGTTAAACAACTTGGCTGAGGTGTGCAGTTAGAAAGTGGCAGAGTTAGATAGCAAGGGAAAATGGCAATAAAAAAGAAGGAGGAGGAGGAGGAGGAGGAAGAGGGAGGGAGGGGAAAGGCATTAAAAACACATTATGGGGGGAATGGATGTGGCTCAAATGGTTGGTTGTCCGTCTCCCATATGGAGGGACCTGGGTTCGATCCCTGGGACCTCCCGGTAAAAAAAAAAAAAAAAAAAAAAAACATTATGGGGAAGCGTAATGTAGCTCAAGTGATTGGGCTCCTGTCTACCATATAGGAGGCCCAGGGTTTGATTCCCGGGGCCTCCTGGTGAAGGCAAGCTGGCCCCTGCAGCAAATTGGTCCAAGCGAAGAGCTGGCCCGCACAGAGTGCTGGCACAGCAAGATGACGCAACAAAAAGAGACACAGAGGAAAGTGGATGTGGTTCAAGTGATTGGGCTTCCATGCACCATGTGGGAGGACCCAGGTTTGATCACCGGGGCCTCCTGGTAAAGGTGTGCCTCCTTGTGGCAAGAAATGCAGCAAGATGATGATGCAATAAAAAAAGAGACACAGGGGAGAGTCAAGGTGAGACGCAAGAGAAACCAGTAACTGAGGTGGCGCAAGCGACCTCTCTCCCACATAAGAGGTCCCCAGGATCAAATCCCGGTGAAGCCTAGAGCAGAAAAATAAGAAGAGAAGACAAAAGAAACAGACACAGAAGATCACACAGCAAAGGGACACAGACAGCAAACAACAGGGTCGGGGGCAGGGGAGAGAAAAATAAAAAAAATAGAGACATGGAAGAGAGACAATAAGAGACACAGCAGTCCAGGGAGCTGAGGTGGCACAAGAGATTGAGCACCTCTCTCCCACTCCAGAAGGTCCCAGGATCGGTTCCTGGTGCTGTCTAAAGAGAAGACAAGCAGACACAGAGGAACACACAACAAATGGACACAGAGAACAGACAGCAAGCACAAATACAATGGGGGGAGGGGGGAGAAATAAATCTTTAAAAAACAAAAACATTAGGTGTAACTTATGGACTATAATTGCAATATTCTTGCATCAATGTCAAAGAAGGTACTATATCAATACTAAGGGTCCACAGTAGGGGGGTATGGGATTTTTTCTTTTGGACTAAGGAAAACGTTCAGTGGTTTACTGGGGCAATCACTGCAAGACTCTGTGATGAAGTGAGAGCCACTGAATGTACACGTTGGATAGAATATACAAGGCATGGGACTGTGTAACACAGTGAACCATGTGGTAGAAGATGGACTGTGGGGGGACGGATGTGGCTCAAATGGTTGAGCGTCCGTCTCCCATATGGAGAGATCCGGGTTCGAACCCGGGACCTCCCGGTAAAAAAAAAAAAAAAAGAAGAAGATGGACTGTGACTAACAGTACAAATATGAGTGTTCTTTCATGACCTATAAAAATGTACAATACTAATACATAGCATTAATAACAGGGGGTATAGGGAAAAAATATACCAAGTATATTCTATGGCCATAGTTAGTGGTAGTAGTCTGATCATGTTCTTTTATAATCTGTAACAAATGTTCCACAGCAATGTGAGGTGTTGGTAGAGGATTGATGTATGGGAATTCTGCATATTATGCATGATTGTTTTGTAAGCTCACAACTTCTCTAAAAAATAAAAATGGGAAAAATAAACACATTAGGGTTAGTGGCTGAAGGCAAGATGAATTGCATTTTTGTCACCATTTCCTGCTTAAGTATACACTTTCAGAGAACCCTGCCCTCGGGTGAGGGAACGACAGGTCTCACCTGGGTAGGAGAGGTTTCCATTCGTACATATGGTCTTGCTTGAATCTCCTCCCACACACTGAGGGCATTTACCAGGCTTCACTTCTGCATGACTGCAGTGTGAAGGTGAGAAGGCTGTCAGAAGATTTTCCCACGATCACCACATTTACAAACTTGCCCTTCAGCCCTCGTCTTACTGGAACTTTCAAGATCATCCAAGCGAGTTGAACTCCTCTCTTATTCTTTTATTTATTTATTTTTTAAAGAAGCTTCTTTAGCACGTCTTTTATTTTATTTTAAAGATTTTATTTATTTATTTATCCCCTCCCCTTGCCGCCTGTGCTCACTGTGTCCATTCGCTGTGCATTTTTCAGTGTCTGCTTGTCTCCCTTTGTTGCGTCATCGGGCCATCAGCTCCCCGTGCCGTGTGGGCTGGCTTGCCTTCACCAGGAGGCCCCTGAAATCAAACCCGAGGCCTCCCATATGGTAGACGGGAGCCCAACCACTTGAGCCACATCCACTTCCCCTCTCTTATTCTTAAACACTCTTCTCTTGCTTTTATAGCAATGAAGTTTCTCTCCTACTTCTCTGGCTGTACCTCCTGTATATTCTTTCTCCAAAATATCTCTCAATTCCTTTCTCCTTTGCCCTAGTCCAGGGCAACCGTTTCAACTCATTAAAATGTGTATGGTATCATCCTTCTCCTCAAAACCTTTCAATGGCTGACCACCTGGCTTCAAATAAGACCTAGATTCTTGGTGACTTCTTTGAGAAAACACCAAATGGCAGATGACAACTGTGCTGCAGGAGGCCAGGGAGGCCCAGGAGGCCACGGAGCTCACAGAGGTGATGCAGAGAACAAGGAGAGCTCAGTGTCACTAAGCTGGGCCGCCTGGTCAAGGACAGGAAAGTTTTCAAATGACAAATCAAAGGCAAATTAGTAGATGACAGCATTTTATTCAGGGCAACAAAGTTTTGCTGTAGCAGAGGAAGCCAGATCACTTGCAAGAATGGAAGTAGCTTAGGGGTTCTAGGGATGGCAAATGATTTTTATAGAATTAAAAAGTAAATTAGGGGGTCAGATGTGGCTCAACTGGTTGGGCGTCTGTCTCCCATATGGAGGGACCCGGGTTCGATCCCGGGACCTCCCGGTAAAAAACAAACAAACAAAACAAAAACAAAAACAAAAACAAAAAAAAAAGTAAATTAGCGGGAAGCGGATGTGGTTCAAGTGGTTGGGCTCCTGTTTCCCATATAGGAGGTCTGGGTTCGAGTCCCAGGGCCTCCTGGTAAAGGCAAACTGGCCTGATGGCCTGCGCAGCACGGTGAGCTGACAGTGAGCTGGTGGCAGCAAGGTTACGCAACAGAGGGAGACAAACAGACACAGAAAAATGTACAGCAAATGGACACAGCAAGCACAAGCAGCAAGGGGGGAATAAATAAATAAAAATAAAATAAAATAAATCTTAAAAAAAAAAGCAAATTAGCTAGAGAGATGGAGGGGTGAAGAATTTTCTTGTTAGTTTGTTTTTTGTTTATTATTATTATTATTGAAATAATGAAAATGCTCTAATGATGATTGAGGTGATAGATGCACAACTATGTGATTATACCAAATACCATAGATTGGAGTTTTAATGCTGGAGCCCAGGGAAATAAGCACACGGGGGAGCTTGGTCATGAGGAAGAGAAAAGGCTCTGGGAAAAGAGACTAGCTGTTTGCTTGATGGTCTACAGCTGGTCTTGTGGAGCGACACAAGCCTTAGCCCAGAGAGAGGCAAGCCTGGGGAGGAGAGGAATCAAGGAAGTCTGAACTCTGGCAGACGTCTGCAGCCATCTTGCTCCAACACTTGGCAACAGACTTTGGTGAGGGAAGTCACTTATGCTTTATGGCCTGGTAACTGTAAGCTTTACCCCAAATAAATACCTTTTATAAAAACCAAAAAACAAAACCAAACAAAAAAAGCGAAGAAAATAAACAATAAAAAATAAGCAAAACAATAAAAAATAAATAAAACAAAAGAAAAAAAGACAAAAACAAAACAAAACAAAAAACCCCACCAACAACAAGAAATACCATAGATTGTACACCTTGGATGAATTGTATGCTTTATTAATATGTATCAATAAAATGGATTTGTTAAAAAAAAAAAAAAAGTAAATTAACTTGACTCCTACTGATTGGCCTAGGGTTTGTCTGCCTTTTAGGGATGGGTTTAAGACCCGTGGGCTTTATTTTTAACAGGTCATACATAAACCAGGAGCTTGATGGTCCTGCTGGGACAGCTGCCTTTCTGGGGATTTCAAATTTCAAAAGATATCAAGATGGAGTTCAAAGAGGAAGTAGGGCACTTTTTTCGTGTATGGCCCTGTGGGGTCCCCAGGGGGGGCTTTCTCTATATCAAATCTTATCAAGCTCAAGTCCCTGGAGGAGATCTTTCTCCTCTGCCCATCAAAGAGTCTGAGATCACTACTTCCAGAGGACATCCCTTAAGGACCAGGTGTTGAAAACGATGCCCCTGCAAAAGCAGACCCACGCTGACCCGGGGACCAGGTTCAAGCCCTTTATCACAGTTGGGGACTACAGCGGCCACGTCGGTGGCGGGGCCACCCTCGTGGTCAAGCTCTCCGTCATGCTCAGGGGATATCCTGGGTGCCTTAAGGCAGCGGTGGCTGCGCTAGGCTGGGGACAGGCGGCCTCCACTCACCCCTGGGCCCAAGCAGCCCGAGGACAGCCTCACCTCCGCCTGGCAATGCACAGCCTCCGGGGCAGCTTCACCGAGGCCACCTTGGATGGCTTGGATCTCCAAGACCTACGGCCATCTCACCCCCGATGGAAAGGGACCATGTTCACCAAGTCTCACTCTCAGGAATTCCCCCGCCATCTTGCAAAGTCTCCGTGGGGAGGACCCAGGCTCCTGCTGTGGACGCCAAGTATGGTTTTATACAGGAAAAATAAAGCCAATTAACGAAAAGACAAAGAACCTCGGCAACTGGCCTCATCTCCCTTCACTTTCCCCTTTGCCTAAAAAAACACTCTCATCACTCTGGCTTCTTTCGGTTCCTCAAAGCCCTTCCTTGCACAGGCTGTTTTGATCCGACTCTCTTTCCCTTTCCTTTTTTCAGCAAACTCAACCTCTGGGGTCTCCACTTAAATGACATTTCCTCAGAGAGGCTGTTCTCAACTCCCCTGTCTGAGTTAGGTCTCTCCTATTATACTCTTTTATTTATTTATTTATTTATTTTTTTTTTTTTTTTTTACCGGGAGGTCCCGGGAAAAGAACCCCGGTCCCTCCATATGGGAGACGGATGCCCAACCAGTTGAGCCACATCCGACCCCTATTATACTCTTTTAATGCATTCTGTGCTTTCTCTCCTAGCAGTCACCCCAATTTGCAATTATATGTCTATTGGGGTGATTATTTGATTGATAATATATCTTCTCCACCTGAAGACAGCTCCATGAGGACAGGGACCATGCATTGTATTCACCAGTGTGTATGGCTGACATACAGGCTGAGACTTAAGACATTTCCAAAGTGGAAACTTTTTGAAAATATAATAATACTTTTTTATTCCATTGATTAGGCTATTGAAGTCATCATCTCTTAGATTGTAGGGTTGTTTTTTTTTCTTCAATTTATTCAACAGCTATTTACTTATTTTTAGGAAGTACCAGGGATTGAACCCGGGACCTCGTACATGGGAAGCAGGTGCTCAACCACTGAGCTTCACACGCTTTTGTATGGAGTCTTTGCTGAGTGAGCTTTTGGTGTATGATAAATTGGGCTTTCTCTTTCACAGCCTGTGAACTGAGTTCTGAGATATTAGGCAGGGACAGTTTAGCAACTTTAGTGTCTGTCTCTTTCCATCCACTTGTGACCGAAAGCACCGACAGGCCAGGAGGGGCAGGGCCCCTGCTTGTAACCAAAGTGAGAAGAGTCCCTGCCTCATGAGGGTGTTACGTTATTGTAAAGCGGTAGTTTTTGCAAATGAGGGGAAAATGCAAGGTTGCAAATCCTGCTTTTCTGAGCTGGAAAGGGGAACTGTGTGATGAATGAAAACTCTGGAGGGGGGTGGAGTGGGGAGGTTCAGAAGAGGCAATTCTGGTGGCTTTAAAATTTACTGCTTAGCTTCTGCTTTCAGCATCTGCTTTGGCCAGATGGTGTGCAGGGATCTCTCTGGGCCGCTGAACCAAGGATGGAATAAAATCTCCCTTGTCTTTGTATATTATAAACTGGGAAAGGGGAGAGGCAAGAGTTTTACCCTGCAGTATTTTCTAATTCCCTCTGTTTTTAACATCAGATCTATGGGTTTTATCTCCCAAACGGAATTTTAAGTATTGCTGTCTTATTGGGAAATGTCTTTATCTTTGATCCCTAAATGGATTACCTTGATATTCTGGTCAATATTGATTTGTGATCTTTCCCTAATCTCTGAGGATTTTCCCCTCTGAATCTAGCCATCCTGATCAATTTTCCTGGAAATTAGCTTGACCTCTTATATTTTCAGTGATTCTCCAACTTGGGAAATAATCCTATTAATTAGATTAACAATTTCATGCATTCCTTCCTCATGTTGTCTGAAAATATTTTTGTGATCATTATATTATTTAGATAACAAAAATTATTATAAAGGTAGAAATCTATAACTCTCTTTATGTTTATACCTTTTATACAGCTATAAAATCACACAATTTATAAACACCCACAAAACAACAAAAATTAATAAAACTCAAAACGAACATCATTAAATTAATGTGGCATGTAATATGGGGATGAAATAAAATCATCTGCAACGTGACTATGTAGTGACAAGTAGTACAGGGCAAGTTCTTTTCCACTGGACATCCTACACCACCATTTGCTGAGCTATGACTCAGTTTTCCCGCCATTTTTCTTTTTCCATGGTTTCTTCATTTACTGTACTATCATTTGGCTGTCTCTTGACACTAACACATCATTTTCATATTAACTTTATCTCTATTAATATTCCATTAGCTCATAATAATTAACTTGGCTCTTTGGTACCAAAAGATCAAGCGCAAATGGATCCATCAGCATGGAAATTGTGTTATCAGGGGATCATATGGATGGTCTAGAATTGCACAATCCAACATGATAGCTGCTGAACATATGTGGCTACAGAGCACTTGAAATGTGACTAGTCTGTAAAATATAATTACATCATACTGTACTGTCTAGGTGTAAAATATACTTACATCATATTTTGATGGCTTGGAATGAAAAACAAAATCTCATTAATATTGTTTTGGATAGTTAAATAAAGCATATTATTAAAATTAATACCACCAGGGACTTTTTATTTTTGTTATTTTTCACTTTTAACATAGATATTAGGAAATTTAAAATTACATTCAGGATTTGGCTCACATTATATTTATATTGACATCACTGGTCTAGAATAAGTGCATATGAAAGAGAGTGTATACAACAAACTGAAAATACCATATAAAAATTTCCCGTAGAAAACACATAGGTATAGTGGTGGTTTGGAACTGTATGTACCCTGTATCCTTTCCCCCTTGCTACTTGACTTTGCAGCACCTCTAACTAAAGAGGTGGCATCTATTTCTCCCTTTTAAGTTTGTGATGTTAGCAAATGTGATGCCTTCAGAGGCTGGATCAAGCACTTGCTTGTTTCTGCTTTTACTTTTCCTCCTCTGCAATTACCTTAAAAATGTGCCTGAAGTTCCTAAGGAAATTTAATATAGACTTGCCACATGACCTGGAAATACCACTACTAGGTCTATACCCAGAAGAACTGAGAGCAGTGACACAAAGAGACATCTGCACGCTGATGTTCATAGCAGCGTTATTCACGATTGCCAAAAGAAGGAAGCAACCCAAGTGTCCATCAACCGATGAATGGATAAACAAACTGTGTGATGGAGTATTAAGCAGCTGTAAGAACAAATGAAGTCATGAAGCATATGACAACATTGATGAACCTAGAGGACATCATGTTGAGAGACACAAAACAGACACAAAAGGACAAATACTATATGATTGCACTATTACGAACTAAATATATTGAGTAATCTTGTGGAGTTAATAACTAGAATATGGGTTACCAGAAAATAGAATGAGGTTAGAGAATGGAAAGCTGAGAGTTAATCTGTGCAGAATTGGTAAAAAAGGTTTTTTGTTAATCTTTAGAAATGAATAGAAAAGGTGAAAGCACATCATAGTGTTTGTAATTAGCAGAGCTATTATAGGGGGATGGCAGTGGTTGAAAGGGAAAGTCTAAGGTCATGTATATTACTAGAAGGAAAGCTAAAACATGTAGCATGGGACTGTATAGCATAGTGATACCTCATGTGATAGATGAATGTGGGTAATGCTGCATATATAAATCTGTTTTTCATTGAAATTGAACAAATACATGTTAATGTTACAAGAAGTAAATATCAGTCAAGAAAAAAAAAAAAAAAAAAAAACCCAAAATCATTATGCTAAGTGAAAGAAACCAGACACAAAATACTACATATTGTATGATTCCATTTATATAAAATGTAAATATAAATCAATTTATAAAAATGGAATTAGATTAGTGGTTATGTATGGCTGGGGAAGGATAGAGGGATTGAGAGGTGACTGCTTAGGGGTGTGGAGTTTTTCTTTTTAGGGTAATGAAGTTGCTCTAAAATTTTTTGTGGGGATGAATGCACAACACTGATTGTACTGAAAGCCACTAATTGTGCACTTTGGATAAGATTGTATGGCACATAACTATATCTCAATAAAAGTGATTTTTTAAAAAAAGAATAAAAGAGTGGACTGAAAGCAATCTCCCTGTTTAAAGAAAGGAAAACGTGCCTGAGCCTGCCGGCTGGAAAATGAGTCAGGCCCAGTTTCCCCATCCCTTTGGCCAACCCCACGGCACATGAGCAAGGCTGTCTGTGACCAAAAGACCTGCCCAGCCACACACACACACAGCCTAAAGTGCTGACCCACAGACTCACATGCTAAATAAATGTTTATTACTGCTTTGTGGTTGTTTTTTACCACTCTTGTGGCACTAGATAAATGAAACGGAGGCAACCCCAAAAGACTGAATGGCACAGAGGGCCCCTTGCCACCCCACCAACAACCACGTGGGACTCTGATGTGAATGAGCAACAAACTTTTTTTGCATAAAACCCCTGAGATTTTAGGGTTTGCTTGTCACTACTGCAGAGTCTGGCCTATCATGTTTAATACACAAGGAGTCAGGTCATAGGCCTGCTCCCTGCTTGACAGACCAGAGCCAAGGGGAGACAGGAGATGAAATGAACAGAAGGAACTGTGGCTACCCTCTAGTTCGGGGACATGAAGGGCTGATGTATCTTCTGAGAGTCGAGGCCCTGCTAGAGGGCCAGGGCGGAGCAGCGCAGGCTGCGGCTGCACAGGACGACTTCATAGCCCTGGTTCTGGGCAAACTGGGAGACCGTTCTGACCACGGTGCTCCAAGGACATGAAGAGGTGAAGCTATTGCAGCTGCTGCTTTCACAGGCCGGGACTCTCGGGTGGCTGCCTGCCCACCAGGCCCAGCACCTGCTCCTAGGCTTAGCCGCTCAGAGGCAGGAGCCGCACTCACAGAGGCAGGATTTGGTGATGGCAGCCATGTCCACGTGCAAAGTTATGACTTCAAACTGAGTCCAGGGGTATTTGGCAACGAGGAGCGTGAGGCTGAGCACCAGGGCCAGCAGCCAGGAGCCCGATGCCAGGAGGAGGGCGAGGGGCCCCCAACTAAGAGCACAGGATCCAGGGCAGCTTCAGCATGTGGCAGCAGGCGGTGGGCATGTGCTCTGCCAGCACCTGGGGGAACGAGCCCAGGCCCCCTTCGCGGTCATTCCCCTGTGTTTGCAGATGGGATAAGGAGCCCTCGGTAGAACTCTGTGTCTGAATTCTCAGAGGTGACAAGACAATGAGGTGTCCCTGCACACTTCCTGGAAGCCTGTGGAGGAGAAGAGCCAAGTGAGAGCCCCCCTCTCCCACCTATGGCCCCTGCCTCCCACGAACGGGGTAGACCATGCTCAAAGGTGTTCCTTTCTGCCTTTTCCTGGAGGAAGCAGGTCCCTACCACGGAGAAGCCAAAGCGTCAGGAAGCCCTGCATTTCACTGCTGACTCCTTCCCTTTCTAGTAAACCTGCCTCTAGGGTTGGTTAAGGATTTAATGGACAACGTGTGTAAAGGGCTGGCACAAAGGCAGTGCTTACTGCTTCTAGCACACTCCGTTCCATCCTCCTTCCCATTTTACTGGCTCTCTCGGCTGCTTGGCATGTTAGAGTGACACTGCGCAGTACCCAGACCACATGTCCTCAGCCCTTTGGTCCATCTCCCAGGGACCATGCACCGCAGAAATCTGTGATCCCAGGCACAAGTTTCAGCAAAGGTTCCTTCCCCCACAATTGCAAATTTTGAGGCTGCTGCCTCAGGGAGACTCAAAGAGCCAAATACCAAAGATGGCCCAGCCTTGAGCTTCAGAAGGTCTGGGACTCCAGGCCCACACTCGGAGCACCGCCCTGCCCCCATGGCCTCTCCCCTGCTGTCACAAGAGCCTTGAGTGTCCTCAGCCGAACCTCTGTCTGCAGCCTCTGACTGGCACCCAGGAGAGATTGTCCAAAGCCAGCTGTGCCTCTGGAGAAGTGCCGTCTGGCCGCCTCATTGGCCAGCTCCCAGATGTTTGCTGATCATCAGCACCAGGGCCAAGGAGCTGCGCTATCACAGAGCAAAGAGCCCGTTCTCCCCCTCCCTTTGTCATCCTCAGAGTTAGCCGAGAGGGGCCAGCAGGGTCTGGCACAGCTCAGGGGGCTTTGCCCTTGGGGAGGACCTGCAACCCCTCTCCCCGCTTGCCCATCACGGTTCCAGCCCTGAGCATCTCCCAGCTGGCACACCCAGGGTCTCCGTTGTCCACCCTCGTCCCCTCTGCACAGCTGCTGGGAGCCTGGGGAATGAACCCCTCTCCCTGGGCTCTGTCACCACAGGCAGAGCCCAGGTTCTAGCCTGGCACACAGCGTCCTTCACAGCTGGGCTTCTCCCTGCCCAGGCTTGATCAGGTCTGAGAACAGTTGATGTTTGTAGTTCCCTGTACTTACCTTGCCAGTCTCCTCCTCCATCCCCACTGCCCTTCCTCCCGCACTCCCTGTGATGTGTTTGGCTAATTCCTGCCCAGTCATCAGGGCACAGCTCGGGTACTGAGTTCCATCTCTGCAGGCTCAGCTGGTATCCAGGCATCCCTACCCTAGCCCTGGGCATGGAAAGGCGTATCTGACAGGGACCTGAGCATGCCTAGCACTGTGGGCATCCTGGGGAGTATGAGAAAAGTATGGAGGTGTGTGATGTTTAGTTTGCTTTTTTTTTTTAAGAGAAAAATACTGAGGGAAGCAGCTGTAGCTCAATCAGTAGGGCTCCCGTTTACCATATGGGAGGCCCCGGGTTCGGTTCCCGGGGCCTCCTGGTGAAGGCAGGCCCGCCCACACGGCGTGGTTAGCTGACCTAGCGAGCACAAGCAGCAAGGGGTTGATAAATGAATAAATAAATTTAAAAAAATCTTTAAAAAAAGAGAAAAACACTGAAATATGTACAGTGTTTGCTTAAAATAATGCCACAGAGGTAAGGGTGGGAGTGGAGATTAGAGATCAAACAAGTTTGGCTGGAGTTGACTGTTGTTGGAGCTGGGCAATGGATCCTGGGAATTCATTCTACTCTTCTGCTTTTGTATTTGCTTGACAATTTCTATGTAAAAGTGATATAAAAGGAAAGGAGGAATAAAAGCACCAAACCATGAATGCCCTCACACAGTGTACCCCAGACCTGTCTGTGCCTGTTTCCCCATCATCCCTGAGGCTCTTAGGGCAAGGGCATGCCTTATCCATCAGTAAGGTATCAACACTGCACAGGTACATTTAAGAAATGTGTGGGAAGCAGATGTGGCTCAAGCGTTTGGACTCCTGCCTACCAACATGGGAGGTCCGTGGTTCGGTTCCTGGTGCTTCCTAAAGAAAACAGCGAGCTGGCGTGACAGGCAGGCGCAGCAAGCTGACACAACAAAATGATGCAACAAGAGACACAAGAAGAAAAACATAATGAGAGACAGAACAAAGCAGGGAGCAGAGGTTCCTAATGCCTCTTAAAGACTACGAGCAGGATGGCAAGCTGGCGCAACAGGCAGATGCGGTAAGCTGACGCGACAAGATGATGCAACAAGAGACACAAGAGGAAAAACATAATGAGAGATGCAACAAAGCAGGGAGTTTTGTGATTAAGTGCCTCCCTCCCTCATCGGAGGTCCCAGGTTCGGTTCCCAGTGCCTCCTAAAGAAACAAAGAAGACAGACAGACACAGCAAGTACAAATAACGAGAGGGTGGGGAGAGATAAATAAATTTTTTAAAAGTGTGCATTTAATACGTTTGTTAAATGAACAGATGAGTCTACCCTATCTCTGATTTTTCAAATCAGAAACAACTTTACTTATTGGCCTGGAGGCTGACTTGGCAGAGCTGTCTCTGGGGGCGACCTGGCTCAGCAGCCACAGCTCTACTTTGGTGAGGCCAGCATGGGGTGCAGAACCCAAGGGGATTGTGGGTAGGAAGGAGCTGGCCCAGAAAGAGGGTGAAGCCAGGGCAGGAGGCACCTGTGAGATACTCCCTGAAATCTGGAGCACAAGTGCAGAGACTACAGCTACAGAGGAGGCTTGTAGTGGTCTGAAACTATGTACCCCAGAAAACCATGTTCTTAAAGCTAATCCATTCTTGTGAGTGTGAACCTATTGTGAGTAGGACCTTTTTTTTTTTTTTTTAAGATTTATTTATTTATCCCCGCCCCTCCTGCCGCCACCGTCCCGTGCTTGCTGTCTGCTTTCTGTGTGTTCTTCTGAGTCTGCATGCCTTCTCCTTAGGCAGTACCGGGAACCAACCCTGGGACCCCTGGAGTGGGAGAGAGCCGCTCAATCTCCTGAGCCACCTCAGCTCCCCTGCCTGCTGTGCCTCCTGTTGTCTCTCCCCCATGCCTCTTTTTGGAGCATTATCTTGCTGCTCCAGCACTCCTACATGGGCCAGCACTCTGCATGGGCCACCTTGCCCTGCAGGTCAGCCTACCTTTCACCAGGGGACTCCAGGAATCGAACCCTGGACTGCCCACATGGTAGACGGGAGCCCAATCACTCGAGCCACATCCACCTCCCATGGACCTTTTAATAAGGTTACTTGAGTTAAGGCATGGCCCAGGGCAGGTCTTAATCCTCTTACTGGAGTCCTTTATAAGACAATGAGATTCAGACAAAGAGAGAGAAAGCTGCAGAAGTAAGAAGATGAAAGCAACAAAACCTAGAAGCAAAGGGAGAGACCAGCAGATGCCCCCACATGCCTTGCCACCTGGCAGAGAAGCCAAGGATTGCTGGCAGCCATTCTTGGGGAAGAAAGCATCACCTAGATGATGCCTTGGACATTTTTCTCAGCCTCAAAACTGTAACCTAATAAATTCCCATTGTTTAAAACCAACCCATATCATGGTGTCTGCTTTCAGGAGCTTAGGAAACTAAAATAGGTATACAAAATATACACATAGACCTAGTTTCCAGTTTTAGAATTTAGAACTGCTCTAGAATTTAATGGCTGCATTCTTTCTCAGAAGCCAGTGGTACAGAACTAGCCCAGGACTTACCGTGTGGCTCTCACTCCACTATCCTAGTGATATGATAGCCCTGTGATTTTCCCACATGACTTCTTTGTAGAAATGTTTTAGGGAAGGTTCAAGACACTTCCACCCATGCCAGGAAATAAGCACTGCCAAGTCTGGTAATTCCATTGCCATTTGATCAAAGATTGTTCTTACTGGGGAAACTGGAGTAGATAAAGGACACCCCCACCCCAATAAAAATAGTGAATATGTACTCTCTGGGCAAACATATGCAACTAATTTCCAAGCTACACCAAAACGGCTGAAATTCAGGGAAAGCATCAGTTAAAAATTATTCTAGGGGAGCGGATGTAGCTCAAGTGGTTGCATGCCTACTTCCCATGTACAAGGTCCTAGGTTCGATCCCTAGTAACTCCTAAAAACAAACAAACAAACAAATGAACAAAACCAACTCTCATTGGGGAGGAGATGTAGCTCAATGGTTGAGCGTCTGCTTCCTATGTACGAGGTCCTGGGTTCAATCCCTGCTATCTCCTAAAAAAATATATATATGTGTGTGTGTGTGTGTGTGTGTATTCTAAAATAATATTTAGTCAATATACAATTGCATTCGTTTAGCAAATATTTACTGAATGCCTACTCTGTGCAAGCCACATTAAGCACATATAAACTACAAAGATAAATAAGTCAGGGACTCTACTTTCAGGAAACCAGTCATTTAATTCATGTCACAATTTCCCACCTCTTAAATAACAAATATTGATTGAGTTTATCTAATGTTCCAAGCAATGCCTAATTGCTTTGTATACCTTAATCCATTTAATCTTCACAATCCTATGAAACTGCCTTCATTTTACAGGTAAGAAATCTGAGGCAAAAAATTATGAAACTAAGATCATTTGGTTATTAGGTAGGACTGGCAGGGTTCAAAACCTTACACTGAGTTCTAGTGTTTGCGTTTTTAGCCACATTCTATCTTGATTCTCCTTTAAAAAAAAAAAAAAATGAAATCCTGGAATAAAATTGGAATTTAGAGAAAAGTAGAAAAGATCATAACCATAATAAAAAGAAATAAACCCTCAAAAGCCTCCCCTGCAACACAACCGCTGTTTATCATGTAAATACTACTTTTAAACCTGAATTATAATTCTATGTGGTAAGGATATAGATGTAAAAGTTCAGAGGAAGGCAAGATGGTTTCCCTCTGGGTCCTGAAGGACAGTGCAGGATGTGCACGTCGGGGCATTCGAGGCAGAAGGAATTGCAAGAACAGCCTGAATTTTGAGAGGAGAAACAGCAAGGGCTAGTTGGGCAAGAGTACAGCCTTGGGCAGTGAAACTAGAAAACTAAGTTAAGGTCCAGTCATAAAAAGCCCAGCATTTCTCCCCCTTTCATTTTAGTAATTCTGGGTTGAATACCATTCACACCTGTGACAATTTCCTCTGACGGCTGGAAATTCCTCAAAGGTGGAGTCAATGTCCACATCCACGCAATAGGCATTTGTCGCGTAGTTTCTGTGTACCAGGTGCTGAGCTGAGCGCTGGGGGGTGACAATGAACAAAATCTGTCTCTGCCTCCAAGGAATTCAGTCTAGTGGGAGAGAAAATATATGACAGGTCTGATGGAAATAGGAACCATATGGGAGCTCCGTCACTTGCTACCCAAAGAAACCGGGCTAGGGGTGGGTGTAGCTCAGTGGTTGAGCGCCTGCTTCACACATTCAATCCACCGTACCTCCGAAAACAACTACAACAACAAAAACCCTAACAGTAACCCCAAAGAAACTGAGCTAGTGAAGAGTATTATCAACATATCTGGCCATCATCTCCTCTTCTCCGTGGTCCCCCCTCTCACTTTGTAGAAGTCGGATTATAGGGAGTAACAAAGATGCTCTTGAAAAATATAATCGTTGTGATCAAATGAGGAGTCCAGATAGAACTGAGTAGCTAATGGTGCAGAAAGGTTAAGTAAGAAAAGGGCTAGAAAGTTCCATCGGACTTAGAAACTAGGACACTGGTGACTTTGGTGTGAAAAGTTTCTGTGGGAGGTCAGGCAGGGTGCAGACTATTGACTGAAGCATGCATGTTGAGGAACAAAGGAATGATGACAGAACCTTATTGGGCCAGAATCTCTTTTTGAGTTGTTGGATGGTCCTTTGGAGGCCCAAGTAGATAAAAACAAACCTGGCTCTAGAGACATCCAGACACTATAAGCAGGGCTGACAAACTCAGGAATTCAGCACCCTGTCAGTGGGCCTTACTCCTGAATTTATGCTCCCCAGTATAATACAGTTAGACTCATTTATAGCTTCCCTACACATGGCTCTTCTGCCCCTTTGATTTGAACCTATAATTAGCACTATACTTGTTAAATATATGCCTCAGAGACTTAAATCTTTGGTCTGTTCATGTGCCAGTTGAGCCCTGAATCTCAGCAGAGTTGCAACACCTACTCTCCGGTTCATTGGACTTACCCAGGACAATTAACAAGGAGATGATGATGGACAACACAGAGAGTGTCTGGAACTGCAAACAAGATAGTTCTACCTATCTGCCCCATGGGACCTAAACCCCCTCCTCTCAATTAGAAACAGAGTGGGTATCACCATCCCCAAATCCTCAAGATTGGGGAATGAACGATGGACTAAAGTAGACTTATTATTATTCTAGCAATGGAATAACTTTTATCATTGATTTAAAGCCAGTGGCCACCAGAGGTTCTGAGGGCAGGGAGAGGGAAGAATAGGTGAAATGTGGGGGCATTTTCGGAACATTGGAATTGTCCTGCATGACATTGCAGTGATGGATACAGGCCATTATATGTTTTGTCATAATCTACAAACCTGAGCGGGATAGAGTGTAAATTATAATGTAAACTATAGTCCTTGGCTAGTACAATGCTTTAATATGTGTTCATCAATTATAACAATGTACCTCATTAATGAATGATGTTGTTAATATGGGTAAGTGTGAGAGGAAGAGAGGGTGGGGCATATGGGAGTCCCTTATATATTTTATGTAACATTTATGTAATCTAAAACTTCCTTAAAAATAAAAATAAAAAAAACAAACTTGGTACAAATGATGAATAAGCATATAAGAAGATGCTCAATAGCATTAGCCACAGGGGAAATGCAAATCCAAACCATGAGCTACCACTTCATACTCACTAGGATGGCTACAATCAAACAGCCAATAATGAGTGCTGGCAAGGATGTGGAGAAATTGGAATCATGCTGGTGGGAATGTAAAATGGTGCAGCAGCTTTGAAAAACAGTTTGGCAGTACCTCAAAAGGTTAAGCATATAGTATCATATGAACCAGCAATTTACACTACTAGATATATATCCAAGAGAAATAAAAACACACCACACAAAAACTTGTACACAAATATTCATAGCAGCATTATTCATAACACAAAAGGGGGAAATAATTCAAAATAGCAATCAGCTGATGAATAAACTGTCATATATCCATTTGTAGCAGTTTGATATGGTTTATGAATTCCAAAAATAGATATTGGATTATGTTTGTAAACTGGTCTGTACCTGGACATGATTAAATTACGATTAGGGCTTTGATTGGGCCACGTCAGTAGGACATTGAGATAAAAGTACACGGCAGAGCAGAGGGGTTAGTTGGAGTTTTGTTGTTGGAGTTTTGAGGCTGGAGTTTTTGAACTGGAGCACTGGAAGAAAGCACACAGAGGAGCAAAGCAGCTGAGCCCGGAGAGAATTGAGCCTCGGGGAGAGAGGCAGAGCCGGTTGCCTGATAGTCTACAGCAGGCATTGTGGAGAGAGGCAAAGCCTAGAGAGCCTCAAGGTCTACAATTGACCTTGTGGAGAAAACAGAGGAGCTGAGCTGGGAGAGAAATGAGCACTGGGAAGAGAGGAACCCAGGAAGCCTGAACCCTGGCCGACGTCGGCAGCCATCTTGCTCCAACACATGGCTATAGACTTTGGTGAGGGAAGAAGCTTATGCTTTATGGCCTGGTAACTGTAAGCTTCTACCCCAAATAAATACCCCTTATAAGAACCAACAGGTTTCTGGGATTTTGCATCAGTACCCCTTTGGCTAAGACACCATACAATGTAATATTATTCACCCATAAAAAGGAACGAAGTACTGATACATGCTAAAACATGGAGGAACCTTGAAGACATTATCAAAAAAGGTCACATTTTACATGACTCCATTTCTATGAAATGATCCAAAACAGGCAAATTCAGAAAAGCAGAAAGTAGACTAGTGGTTGCCAGGGGAATGGGGAGTGACTGCTAATGGGTAGGGGGTTTCTTTTTTGGGTGATGAGAATATTCTAGATTTAAATAATGGTTATGTTTGCACAATTCTGTTACTATACTAACCAACCTCTGAAATGTACATTTTCAAAAGGTAAATTTTATGGTATGTGAATTCCAATTCAATTAAAACAACAAATTAAATTTAAAAAGGGCAGAGGTGTACAACGCTCATAGACACCTACTGCCACCTAAGGAGCAGGGACGGAACCCTGCAGACCTAAGGAACCGCAAAGCCAGCCGCTCTCCAGGCGGAGGACCACAGGGTACCCCCGAGAACGCTGATTGGCTTAGCCCGAAGTGGGGGCGGGGCGAGAAGAGGCGCTCCGAGTCCCCCTCGGCGGGGAGGGGCAGGACGAAGCCTTCGCTCGCGAGATTTCGCTGGTTCCGCATTTCGGGGCGGCGAGGTGGGGGTGTCGGGAGAGCCGGACCTAGCTGCTTGCAGCGACTCGCACCCGCTCGACCCCGGCTCGGAGCAGCGGCGGCCCGGGCTCTCCCTGTCCGCAGGCTGAGGACCGTCCCTTTCCTCTCGGTTCTCGCGCGGGCCCCGAGTCCCGGCCGCGGCGGGAGCCTGTGGCCTCTCCCGTCCCCTCTGAGGACCGAAGATGAGCTTCCTCTTGTGAGTAGGACGGACGGGGGTCGCGGAGGCCGAGGGCCGACGTTGGCGAGGGGGCGAGCGAGGCCTGAGGCGAGGGCACACCGCGGGGTGCGAGTAGCCGGCGCTCGCTTTGCGCTTGCTCGGAGGGTGGGACGAGGGGAGAGGCCGCGGGAGATGAAGGTCGAGGCAGAGGAAGGGGAGGGAGGAGGTGGGGGAGTCGAGAGGCTCGGAGGCCGGCATCGCCTGCAAACCTTTCCGCCCCAGCGCCCCTGAGGGCGGAGCCCCGGGCCCCGCCGCGGACTCCCAATTTCTTTCAGGTCTCGAGCTTATTTATATTGATGACCCCGACGAACTTAGCCGTTTACTCCATAGATCCAGTTCTATTGTCAGTTTTTAAAAGACCCCCGCAGAAAAAATGCTGCCCCAGGAAAATAGCGAGCGCTGCCGTTTGAGAAGCTCGAAGTTAAGATGCGGGCCTTGCTGGCAGATCGTACTGTCCAATTCTGACTGCTCACTTACGGGCTTTGTGACTTTGGATAAGCCAACTGCCCTATTTCCGAGTGAGGCGTAAATGGAAAAGTGTATACAGTCTTTGATTATCTCTGTGCACGTTAAGGTTTGAGAAGCATTGCTCTCTAGCCCCGTACTCTTAGGTGGCACTCTCTACCCCATATTATTACTTAAATATATATTATAGGATTGAAAAAAATATTCATTTTAGTTGAGGACACAGTCCATATACTTGTCATTTTTATTCATTACATATTGTTTAATGAAACTGCTATACCAGAGTTTATTTACCGAGTACTTTATTGTGAGAAACTTGGAATCTTTCTGGTATTTTGCTATTATAAAATGGCACTGCTGACGATATCTTTGTCGAAGTTGCTTTTTCCCTCCTTTGGGTTATTTTCTTAGGGGTATAGTCTCCAAAAAGTATGATTGTCTTGGTCAAAGAATCTATGATTTAGACTTTAAAGAATAATCTTCTAATGGACTTTATTTTTTTTAGAGCAGTTTTAGGTTTACAAAAAATTGTACAGAAAGCACAGAGTCCCTATATACCCTCCTTCCCCCACCCAGTTTCTCCTATTAATATCTTGCACTACTGTGGTACATTTATCATGATGTGTGAACTAGTAGTGATACATTATTATTGACTAAAGTCCATCGTTTATTTATTTATTTATTTATTTTTTGTGGCTACCTTCTTTATTAAAAAATAAAAAAATTAATTGATCATAAATGTAAGGCTTTATCTCTAGACTCCCAATTCTGTTCCATAGATCTATATGTCTATCCTCACGCTGTCTTGACTAATTTAGCTTTGTTGTAAGTTTTGAAATTCTGAGTTCTCACTTTGTGTGCCTTTTTTTTTTAATGTTTTTTTTTTAAACTTTATTTTGTACATTTAATAATTGAAAATATAAACAATTAAAAACTAAAAGTAAACACAGATGAATAAATATATACATTTCTCAATTAAATGTAATGTATACATATAAATTTTTTTTTTTTTTTTTGATCAAACAATATATTACACAATATATTTGGTTCATAGTAACGCATTCATACAGTATTTGTCCTTTTGTGTCTGGCTTGCTTCACTCAACATAATGTCCTCCAGGTTCATCCATGTTGCCATATGCTTTATGACTTCATTTCTTCTTACAGCTGCATAATATTCCATCGTGTGAATAGACCACAGTTTATTTATCCATTCATCTGTTGATGGACACCTGGGTTGTTTCCATCTTTTGGCAATGGTGAATAATGTGGCTGTGAACATCGGTGTGCAGATGTCTGTTCATGTCACTGCTCTCAATTCTTCTAGGTATATACCCAGTAGTGGTATTGCAGGGTCATGTGGCAAGTCTATATTTAACTTCTTTAGGAACTGCCAAACAGTCCTCCATAGTGGTTGTGCCATCCTGCATTCCCACCAACAGTGAAGAAGTGTTCCTATCTCTCCACATCCTCTCCAACACTTGTAGATCTCTTTTTAATAGTGGCCATTCTGATAGGTGTGAAATGATATCTCATTGTGGTTTTGATTTGCATTTCCCTAATCATGAGTGATGTTGAGCATTTCTTCATGTGTTTTTTTGCCATTTGTATTTCTTCTTTGGAGAAATGTCTCTTCAAGTCTTTGGCCTATTTTTTAATTGGATCATTAGTCTTTTTATTGTTGAGTTGTAACATCTATTTATATATCCTGGATTTTAAACCCTTATCAGATATGTGATTTCCAAAAATTTTTTCCCATTGAGTTGGCTGCCTTTTCACCCTTCTGACAAAGTCCTGTGAGGTGCAAAAGTGCTTAATTTTGAGGAGGTCCCATTTATCTACTTTTTCTTTTGTTGCACGTGCTTTAGGTGTGAGGTCCAAGAAACCACCACCTACTACAAGGTTTTGAAGATGTTTCCCTACATTTTCTTCTAGTAGTTTTATGGTCCTGGCTTTTATATTTAGATCTTTGATCCATTTTGAGTTGATTCTTGTATAGGGGGGTTAGAAAGGGGTCCTCTTTCATTCTTTTGGTTATAGATATCCAGTTCTCCCAACACCATTTGTTGAAGAGACTGTTTTTTCCCATTAGCGTGGGCTTGATAGGTTTGTCAAAACCAGTTGACTATATAGGTGGGGGTATATTTCTGGATTCTCAATTCTATTCACTGATTGATGGGTCTGTCTTTATGCCAGTACCATGCTGTTTTGACCACTGTAGCTTTGTAATATGTTTCAAGGTCAGGCAGTGAAATTCCTCCCACATTGCTCTTCTTTTTTAGAATACTTTTGGCTATTCAGGTGCACTTACCCTTCCAGATGAATTTGGTAATTGCCTTCTCTAATTCTGTAAAGTAAGCTGTTGGGATTTTGATTGGTATTGCATTGAATCTATAAATCAGTTTGGGCAAGATTGACATCTTCACGATATTTATTCTTCCAATCCATGAACATGGAATGTCTTTCCATTTGTTTAGATCTTTTTAAATTTCTTTTAGCATTGTTTTGTAGTTTCCTGCATATAGATCCTGTACTTCTTTGGTAAAATTAACTCCTAGGTATTTGGGTCTTTTTGTTGCTATTGAAAATGGAATTTTCCTCCTGATTTCCTCCTCATATTGTTCAGTACTAGTGTACAAAAACACTACTGATTTTTGCATGTTGATCTTATATCCTGCCACTTTGCTGAACTCATTTATTAGTTCAAGTGGCTTTGTTGTGGATACTTCGGGATGTTCTAAATACAGGATCGTGTCATCTGCAAACAGTGAGAGTTTTACTTCCTCTTTTCCTATTTGGACACCTTTAATTTTTTTGTCTTGTTTAATTGCCCTAACTAGAACTTCTTGTACAATGTTGAATAACAGTGGTGACAGTGGGCATCCTTGTCTTGTTCCTAATCTTAGGGGGAAAGCTTTCAACCTTTCCACATTGAGTATGATGTTGGCTGTGGGTTTTTCATACATGCCTTTTATCATATTGAGGAATTTTCCTTTTATTCCTATCTTTTGAAGTATTTTTATCAAAAAAGAATGTTGGATTTTGTCGAATGCCTTTTCTGCATCTATTGAGATGATCATGTGTTTTTTTTCCTTCAATTTGTTAATGTGGTGTATTACATTGATTGATTTTCTTATCCTGAACCAGCCTCGCATATCAGGAATAAATCCCACTTGGTCGTGATGTATAAGTCTTTTGATGTGCTGTTGGATTCGATTTGCAAGTATTTTGTTGACAATTTTTGCATCAATGTTCATTAGAAAGATTGGTCTGTAATTTTCTTTTCTTGTGGAATCTTTATCTGGCTTTGGTATTAGGCTGATGTTGGCTTCATAAAATGTGTTGGGTAATTTTCCCTCCTCTTCAATTTTTTGGAAGAGTTTAAACAGGATTGGTGTTAATTCTTTTAGAAATGCTTGGTAGAATTCACCTGTGAAGCCATCTGGTCCTGAACTTTTCTTGGTTGGGAGATTTTTTGATGATGGATTCAGTCTCCTTAATTGTGATTGGTTTGTTAAGTTCTTGTATTTCTTGTTGTGTCAGTGTAGGTTGGTTATGAGTTTCTAGAAATTTGTCCATTTCATCCAGGTTGTCTAGTTTGTTGGCATATAGTTTCTCATAATATCCTCTTATGATTCTTTTTATTTCTGTGAGGTCATTTGTAATTTCCCCCCTTTCATTTCTGATTGTATTTATTTGCATCTTCTCTCTTTTTCTCTTTGTTAGTCTAGCGAGGTGTTTGTCAATTTTATTGATCTTCTCAAAGAACCAGCTTTTGGTTTTGTTGATTTTCTCTATTGCTTTTCTGTTCTCATTTTCATTTATTTCTGCTCTAATCTTTATTATTTCTTTCCTTCTTTTTGCTTTGGGATTGGTTTGCTGTTCTTTTTCTAGTTTCTCAAGTTGTTCAGTTAAATCTTTGAGTTTAGCTCTTTCTTGTTTTTTAATATAGGCATTTAGGGCTATAACTTTCCCTCTCAAGACTGCCTTTGCTGTATCCCATAAGTTTTGGGTTTTTTTTTTTGTTTTTTTTTTTTTAGGAAATTTATTTTATTTATTTATTTTTTTTCTTTTTTTTTTTTTTATTATGGGTAAAAATCAAAATTCTCACAATACATACAAACATTTGCAAAATGATATATAAATATATGTGCATATATGTGTATTTGCTTACAAAAATGTTATTTATATATATATCCATAAGTTTTGATATGTTGTGTTCTCATTTTCATTTGTCTCAATATATTTACTGATTTCACTTGCAATTTCTTCTTTGACCCACTGAATATTTAGGAGTGTGTTGTTCAGTCTGAACATTTGCAAATTTCCTTTTTTCCTGTCTGTTATTGATTTCTAGTTTCATTCCATTATGATCTCAGAAGGTGCTTTGTATAATTTCAATCTTTTTATATTTATTGAGAGCTGTATTGTGACCTAGCATGTGGTCTGTCCTGGAGAAAGATCCATGGGCACTTGAGAAGAATGTATAACCCTGAGTTTGGATGCAGTGTTCTGTATATGTCTGTTAGGTCTAACTTGTTTATCATATTGTTCAAATTCTCTGTTTCCTTGTTGATCTTCTGTCTAGTTGTTCTATCTAATGATGTGAGAGGGGTGTTGAAGTCTCCAATGATTATTGTAGAAATGTCTATTTCTCCCTTCAGTTTTACCAGAGTTTGTCTCATATATTTTGGGGCACCCTGGTTAGGTGCGTAGATATTTATGACTGTTATATCTTCCTGGAGGATCGTCCCTTTTATTAATATATAATGGCCTTCTGCATCTCTTATCACTTTTTTGCATTTGAAATCTGTTTTGTCTGATATTAGTATAGCTACCCCTGCTCTTTTCTGTTTACTATTTGCATGGAGTATCTTTTTCCAACCTTTTACTTTCAGCGGTTTGTATCCTTGGGTCTGAGGTGAGTTTCTTGTAAGCAGCATATGGATGGCTCATGTTTTTTTATCCATTCTGTCAGCCTGTATCTTTTGATTGGGGAATTTAATCCATTCACTTTCAGGATATTACTGAAAATGCACTTTTTATTTCCTCCATTTTATTCTTTGGTTTTCATATGTCATCTTGTTTTTGTCTCTCTTTTTACTCTTTTGGTTATCCTTTCTGCTTTTCTTTCTTCTATACTCTCCTCCGAGCCCCTCTCTCCTGTCTTTTTCCTTCAGGTTCTAAGGCTTCATTTAATATTTCCTGCAAAGGTGGATTCTTTTTTGCAAACTCTCTTAGTTTCTGTTTGTTTGTGAATACTTTATATTCACTTTCATATTTGAAGGACGGTTTTACTGGATAAAGAATTCTCGGCTGGCACTTTTTCTCTTTCAGTTTCCCAATTGTATCATACCACTGTCTTCTCACCTCCATGGTTTCTGAAGAGAAATTTGCACTAAGTCTTACTGGACGTTCTTTGTACATGATCGTTTGCTTCTCTCTCGTTGTTCTGAGAATTTTCTCTTTATCTTTTACATTTGATGTTCTGAATAATATGTGTCTTGGTGTCAGTCTATTTGGATTTATTCTCATTGGGGTACGATGTGCTTCTTGGACTTGTAAGTTCATTTCTTTCGTGAGAGTTGGGAAATTTTCAGCTATTATTTCCTCAAATACTCTTTCTGCTCCTTTTCCTTTCTCTTCCCCTTCTGGAACCCCCATGACACGTATGTCGTTGCGTTTTGTGTTGTCATTCAACTCTGAGCCCCTGCTCAATTTTTTCCATTCTTTTTTCTCTCTGTTCTTTACTCTCTTCAATTTTAGCTGCTCTGTCTTCGGTATCACTTATTCTTTCTTCTATCATTTTGAGTCTGCTGTTGTATGCCTCAAATGTATTTTTGCCTTCACCTATTGTGTCTTTCATGCCCATGAACTCTGTTACTTTTCTGTTCAGGATATCAAATTCTTCTTTGCATTTGCTCAATGACTTATGTCATTTATCTCTTTATATTCTCTTTCATCTCATTAATTTGATTTTGGAAATTTGTGTGCATCTCACTGATTAGTTCTCTCAAATTCTGCATCTCTTCTGGGACTTTGCTGTATTCCTTTTCTTGGGCCCTGTCTTCTATTTTCTTAGTATGGTTCGTAATTTTTTGCTGGTGTTTAGGCATCTGGTTAGTTTGTATTTTACTTAGATGCTCTATCTCTTTCTTTTTTATGGGGTTTTAGTGGCAGGAGGCTGTGATTTACCACAGCTCTTTGATCTTTGGCTCAACCTTGATTGTTAGAATTGTTCTACTGGTTGCTCAAAACTGGGCACTAGACCCAGTAATTGGTTGTTGAGGCGTTTCCTAGTTCCTTGGGCAGGGAGGCTATAGAGGCCAGGAAAGGCCTCTCTTACTTATAAATTTTCTTATGTGCACTTCCTTGGTCTGCCAGGAGATGGTGCTTGTTGGCAGCTCTCAATTCAATGCCTGGTCAGAGCATATTTGTTGGGACACAGGCCAGATCAATGTGATAGAGCTTCTGTCTGTGGGGATAAGAGCCCTGTGGTTCAAACTTTCTGAGACAGTTCTCCAGACTTCTCTTGTAGCGCCCCCCTTTTCTCAGCTAGGAAATATTTCCATTCCCTTCTGAATCCTCAACAATCAGTCCCTGTTAGTAGAGGAGGAGATTGGGAGGTTTGTATATCTTTAGCCCCTTGCAGACTCCAAGGCAAACAATGGCGTAGCCCGGCCTGGAAGGGCTCTCGGGACAGGGCAGACCAAACCTGGGAGTCAAAGGCAGGGTCAGCCCCAGGCTCTCTCTCCCCTGGAGTCCTCGACAATTAGTCCAGGCTAGAAGAGAGGGAGGTTGCAAGGGTCGAATTTCTCCAGTGCTTCCTAGGCTCCCAGAGCAAACCACCTTGTGGAAGGGTCCGTGGGGCCTCCGCAGCCCAAATTTACAGGTCAGAACCTGAGTCAGCCTAAGGCTGTGTCCCTCTCTCTCCCCTTTCCGGAAGTGGTAGATCCCTGGGGCCCCCTTTGTCTGTGGTCCCAGGCCCAGAAGCCCGAGAATTCTGAAGAGTGTTGGGGAAGGTGCTGGCAGCAGCAGAAGCTGCTACTTCTAACTCACGGTTCTGTTGTCGCGATTTCCCTCTTCTGTCCCTCTCCCCTCTGGGTGGTGTGCAGCCTTCACCTGCTGTCCTAAACCTTAGAAGATCTTTTTCGGGGCTGTTTCAGCTTGTCCTCTAGCTATTTTTCTGGAGAAGAGATTCCCGTGTCTTACTAGTCCGCCATCTTCCCGGAAGTTCCAACGTTTACTTTAAAGTTCACTCTGTGTTGTACAATTCTTTGAGTTTTAACAAATGCATGATGTTATGTATCCACCATTACAGTATCATACAGAATAGCTTCTTCTGCCCTAAAAATGCTCTGTGCTCCCTATTCATCCCTCTCCCTTTACCCCTACCCCCTGGCAACCACTGTCTTTGTGGTCTTTGCCTTTTCCAGAATGTCATATAGTTGGAATCACACAGTATGTAGCTTTTTCAGAGGGCATCTTTCACTTAGCAGTATTCATTTTAAGGTTCCTCCATGTCTTTGCGTAAGTTGGTAACTTATTCTTATTATTGCTGGATAATACTCCATGGTATGGATTACCACAGCTTATCTCTTCACCCATTGAAGGACATCTTGGTTGCTTCCAATATTTGGCGATTATGAATGAGGCTGCTACAAACATTTGTGTATAGGTTTGTGTGTGGAAATAAGCTTTCAACTCATTTGGGCAAATACCTAGGAGATCATATAGCAAGCCCACGTTTAGCTTTGTAAAAAACTGCCACGTTGTTCTGAAGTGGTTGTGCCATTTTTGCATTTCCGTCAACGATGAATGAAAGTTCCTCTTGCTCTATATCCTCACCAACATTTGGTGATGACAGTATTTTGGATTTTAACCATTTTAATAGGTGTGTTGAGGTACTTCATTGTTTTAATTTGCAGTTCCCTAATGACATATGATGTTGAGCATCTTTTCACAGGCAAATTTACCACCTTATATCTTACTTGCTGAGGTGTCTCTTCATATCTTTTGCCCATTTTTTGAGTTGTTTTCTTATTAAGAGTTCTTTGTGTATTTTGGATACAAATCCCTATCAGATATGTGGTTTGCAAATGTTTTCTCCTAGTCTGTGGCTTGTCTTGTGATTCTCTTAACTTTTTTTTTTTTTTTTTTTTTTTTTTTACCGGGAGGTACCGGGGATCGAACCCTGGTCTCTCCATATGGTAGACAGACGCCGAACCTCTTGAGCCACATCCGTTTCCCATCTCTTAACAGTATCTTTCTCAGAGCAGTAGTTTTCAGTTTCAATAAAGTCCACATTACCAAATTTTTCTTTCATGGATTGTGCTTTTGACATTGTAGCTAATAAGTCACTTAGATTTTCTCCTTTGTTATCTTCTAGAAACTGTATAGTTTTGTTTTTTACATTTTAGGTCTTTGATCCATTTTTAGTTAATTTTTATGAAAGGTGTAATGTCTGTGTCTAGATTGCATGTGGATGTCCATTTGTTTCATCACCATTTGTTGAAAAGGCAATCCTTTCTCTTTAAAATGTTTTTGCTCCTTTGTTAAAGATCCATTGACTATGGGGAAGCAGCTGTGGCTCAATCAGTGGGGCTCCCGTTTACCATATGGGAGGCCCCGGGTTCGGTTCCCGGGGCCTCCTGTTGGGGGCGGGCCTGCCCGCACGGCGTGGTTGGCTGACCCAGCGAGCGCAGGCAGCAAGGGGGGGATAAATGAATAAATAAATAAAATCTTTAAAAAAAATAAAAAAGATCCATTGACTATATTTGTGTTGGTCTATTTTTAGGCTCTCTATTCTGTTCCACCAATCTATTTGTCTATTCTTTCATCAGTACCACACTGGTTTGTCTGTGTGGACGTTATGTGTTTATTTATCTAGGAGTAGAATTGCTGGGTCATATGGCAACTACTATGTGCTTCACCTTTTGAGGAACTGCCAAACTGTCTTCCAAAGCGGCTGCATCATTTTACATTCCCACCAGCAGCACTGTTTGAATTTCTGCACATCCTCCCTACACTTCTCATTGTGTATCTATTTGATTATAGCCATCCTAGTGGGTCTGAAGTTGTATCTTGTTGTGGTTTTAATATACATTTCCCTAATGACTAATGATATTGATATACTGAGCATCTTTTCATGTGTTAACTGGCCATTTCTTGCCTATTCAAATACTTTGCCCATTTTTAAATTGGGTTGTCTTTTTGTTGTTGTAAGAATTCTTTATATATTCTGTGTACAGGTCCCTTGTCAGATTTGATTTGCAAATATTTTCTCCCATTCTGTGGGTTTTCACTGTCTTATTAGTGTCTTGTGGAGCACAGAATTTTTTTTTTTTTTTTTTTTTTTTAGTTAGCCCAGTAAAAACAATTTATTCAGGGGGCGGATGTGGCTCAAATGATTGGGCATCTGTCTCCCATATGGAGGGACCTGGGTTCGATCCTTGGGACCTCCCGGTAAAAGAAAAAAAAAAAAAAAGAATTTATTGAGAAATGGGGGGAAAGAACAGAGCTTGCTGAGAAATGGGAGAGAAGGACAGAAATAACGCACTGAGATTTGATGCAGGTTCCTTCAGGCAGAGAGAATGTGAGGTTTGGCTTGTTTGGTTACCTTTTAAGCTATTAATTAATCCCCCCCTTGCTAATGTTTGGGGGAGGCGCCCCAGCTGTTTGCTGTTCTCATTAATTACCCCACCTGTCAGTTCCCCAGGGGGCCCAATGATGAGGCCCCTTGAGGCTGTTGAGGCTTTTCCTTGACCCCGAATGAGTTCTCATTCCAAAATAGGGTTCTTATGGGGTCCTGCCAGCAGCCTCCTTGGTGGCGGTCTTTCCCTCAGGGGGTTTCCAGGCAGGGTTCTAAGGCCACATGTTTCGTGGCCATGTTTTTCTGCCAGGTCTTAGACTCATCTTCCCTTTTCCTAAACTAGCCTGCCTCAACTTCCCCCTCAGAGGTTTTATACCCTTATTCTTAAGGGAGCACTGAAGGAGAATGGTCATTCTTCTCTAACTACTTCCTGCTGGTTAGGGGCAGTAGGCCCTACCTGACAAGGTGTAAAACCCTCATTACTCTATCGTAGTTGGGGGAAGACCAGTCTAGCACCATGGGTGGATCTGGATGAAATCCCTGCATAGCTAATGAGGCGTTGACTCTGGAAGAAATAACATTGATTAGAATTTTGAAGATTCATGGTCCCACTAAAAGGATAAAAAAGATGGTGGTAAGTGGCCTCAAAAAGGGGGCCAACTATGACATACTGGACCAGGAGAATGAGAAAGGCCAGGTGCCTTCAGAGGCTGCATCCTCCCAAAGTTGATGGGAAGCAGCATTCTTCTTTGAGTTCTTTTATGCTGTTTGTTAACTCTAGGCAGAGATTGTGGTAGACCTGCTGGGTTTGGGTATAAACTGCCAACCCCAGTTCCCACAGCAGTGGTTATGCTTAGGACAGCTAGGAGAGGTGTGATGAGAGGCACTGCCCTAGACAAACTCACAAAGACAGTATAAGCAACAAGACAAGCATATGGCAAACAAAGATAGTACTTAAGAGAGCCATTCCTTTATCTTATAGGCACATTCATTAACTACTTAGAAAATGAATTAAGTTTACCAGGTCTTTTAACATGTTCAGTATCCCTCTGCATATGACCTAGAATAGAAAAAATATCATCCTCATCATCAGGCATAAAGGTATAGTACTTAATACTAATCAATGCACAAGTTCCTCTTTGAGCTGCAATTAATAGATCTAAGCTCCAGGTGTGTGATACCATACATGTTATCTCTCCATGGCAGCAGGCCATAATACCAATTGTGTTTGTTAAAGTTCTACTCACAGTACTCTGGTAATTGTTGCTCCATTTGATATGTCCTTCACACAGCCAACATGCTGCAGCACCGTTGACCCTAGAGAGAGACTAGAAGATTAGGCTCCAGTGTTTTACCGGCCTGGTTCATAGCGCCCTTCGGCACTATGAAACAGTGCTAGTCTGGAGGCAGTGTCCATTGTACATCCGGCCATACCGAGCCATCGCCGGCTGCTGTGGAAGTTTTAATTTAGATGATCATATTGAAACTTTCCATTTTAACTGCTTTCCATTATTTAAAAATTTGTGGTAATACATATGCAACACAAAATTTCTCATTTTAACTACCCTCAAATATAAAGTTCAGCGTTCTTAATTATAAAGTGTTTTGCTACCATCTTCTTTTTTGTTGTTTCTGTTTGTATAGGGTCATCCTTTCTAATTTAGTATTTTAAATGTAGTTCTTTATCATGTTAAACAGAAACTATTTGATTTTTTTTTTTTTTTTAAGATTTTATTTATTTATTCATTTATCCCCCCCTTGCTGCTTGTGCTCGCTGGGTCAGCCAACCACGCTGTGCGGGCGGCTTGCCTTCACCAGGAGGCCCCGGGAACCGAACCCGGGGCCTCCCATATGGTAAACGGGAGCCCTACTGATTGAGCCACAGCCGCTTCCCTTTTTTTTTTTTTTAATTGTTTTACTTCTTAGTCTCATTTAAAATTCAAATTATTCAATAGAAGGAAAGTCCACTTTGATATTCCTTGTTCTATTCCTTTTCCCTTCCTTGAGGTAATCACCAGTATCAGTTTAGTGTGTATCCTTTCAGGCACTTTATATGTATTTATAAAATGGACTCCTGCTGTATATTTGGTTTTGCAGGTATGCTTAATGTTATTTCTTGAGACTTCACATGAATACATGCAATTCTGCCTGGTTCTCTTTAATTGTTGTACGCTATCCCATAGTGTGGATGTACCACAGTTTACTTTTTTATTCCTCTACTGATAAGCCTTAGGATTGTTTCCAAGTTTTTCACTATTAAAAACAATCTTGGAAAACACATCCTTATCCATATCTAGGAGAGCTATCTAAAAGTGAAATGGTTGCTTTGAGGAGCATTTCATTTTTAATAGATACTGCCATATTGCCCTCCCAAAATATTACATACAGTTTACATTTTCACCAATAATGTATTGAAGTACGAATTTCTCTATACCCTAGCCCACACCTAATGTGATTATTTTAACTTTTGACATTAATTAGTGGAAAAATAAATCTTCCTTTAACTGAGCAGTTTTCAGATGCTCATTGGTCATTTTTTTTTTTTTTCCTACTTTCTGAATTGCCTGTTCATCTCCTCAGCCTATTTCTCTAAAGGTTCCTTATCTTTTTCTTAATGAGTTATAGAAGCCCTTTATTATATAGTTAATCCTTTGTAATATATGTTGCAAGTACTTTGTTACTTGTCTTTTTATTCTGTTTATGGAAATTTTAATTGCTAGGATTTCAGATTAGTCCACTTTTCACTTTTAGGTTTCTGGGTTCTGTGCCGTGTTTAGGAAGACCTTCTTCATGGCTGAATGTGGGAGAGGGATAAGAGATTATTTTTTTTTACCCATTGTCTCCATCCCATTTATTTTCTCTGCTAAAAACTTAAAAATGTTAGTATTCCTACTGTGGTTTGCTTTGATGGCATCCCCATTTTTTATATTTTTATTATCATTTAATTATTTATTTATTTTTGAGGTACTAGGGGCTGGGGGATTGAAGCCGGGACATTGTATGCGAGGAGCCGGTACTCAACCCCTGAGCTACATTGGCTTCCCCAAGTTGGTTTTATCATTTGTTTTGCTTGTTGTTTGTTTGTTTGTTTGTTTGTTTTTTGAGGCAGCAGGGACCAAACCTGGGGCCTCCCGAACCTGGGACACCTCCCGTGTGGGAAGCAGGTGTCCAACCACTTGAGCCACATTCGCTCCCCCTGCCAATTTTTTAAAAGCAGTTTTGTTAAGATACATTCACATACCATGCAGTCTATCCAAAGTGTATCATCAGTTGCTTTTAGTATAATCACAATGTTGTGCATTCATCACCACAAAAAATTTTATAACAATTTCATTACTCCAAAAAGAAAAACTCCATACCCCTTAGCAGTCACCTCTCAATCCCTCTATCCTTCCCCACCCCTACATAACCACTAATCTAATTTCATCTTTAAAAATTGATTTATTTTTACATTTTACATACATGGACTCAATATGTAGTACTTTGTGACAGATTTCTTTCACTTAGCTTAATGTGCTTTTTTTTTTTTTTTGTCTGCTATTAATATCTTTTTCTTTTCTTTTTTTTTTCTTTAAAGATTTATTTTATTTGTTTATTTTTTAATTTATTCTCCTCCGTGCTGCTTGCACTCGCTGTGTCTATTTTGCTGTGTGTTTTTCTGTGTCTCCTTGTCTCCCTTTGTTGCATCGTCTTGCTGTGCCAGCTCACCGGGCTGCGCAGGCTTGCTTGCATTCACCAGGAGGTCCCAGGAACTGAACCCAGGGCCTCCCATACGGTAAACGGGAGCTGAACCAGTTGAGCCACAGCTGCTTCCTATTAATATCTTTTAACATTAACATACATTTGTTCAGTTTCAAAGAAAAACAGACATATATGCAATATTATGCACATTTGTATTTCACATAAAGTTTCACTATGCTATACAGTCCCGTGTTACATTTTTTAGCTTTCCTTCTAGGAACGTACATGACCTTAGACTTGCCCTTTCAACCACTGTCATCCCCATATAATAGAACTGCTAGTACAAACATTATAATGTGCTTTCACCTTTTCTATTCATTTCCAAAGATTAATACACATCTTTTTTTTACCGGGAGGTACCGGGGATCGATCCCTTGTCTCTCCATATGGTAGACGGACGCCAAACCTCTTGAGCCACGTCCGTTTCCCTTTTTTTTTTTTTTTTTAAACCACTTGTGCACAAGTTAACCCTCAGCTTTCCTTCTCTATCTTCATTCTATTTTCTGGTGACCCATATTCAAATTATTAACTCCATGAGATTACACAATGTATTTAGTTCATAATAGCACAGTCATACTGTATTTGTCTTTTTGTGTCTGTCTTGCTTCACTGAACATAATGTCCTCCAGGTCCATCCATGTTGTCATATGCTTTATGACTTCATTTCTTCTTACAGCAGCATCATATTCCATCGTGTGTATATACCACAATTTGTTTATCTATTCTATTTGTTAAAAACCACTTGGCTGTAGAGATGAGGGTTTATCTCTGGACTCTCAATTCTATTCCACTGATCGATTGTATCTCTCTTTATGCTAATACCATGCTGCTTTGACCACTGTAGCTTTGTAATATGTTTCAAGGTCAGGCAGTGCAATTTCTCCCACATTGCTCTTCTTTTTTAGAATGCTTTTGGCCATGCGGGTACACTTTCCCTTCCAAATGATTTTGGTAATTGCCCTTTCTAATCCTGTAAAGTAAGCTGTTGGGATTTTGATTGGTATTACATTGAATCTATAAATCAGTTTGGGTAAGATTGACATCTTAACAGTATTCTTCCATCTCCATGGTTTCTAATGAGAAATCCACACTAAGTATGTATGTAATGGTTTGCTTTTCCCTTTGCTGCTTTCAGAATTTTCTCTTTATTTTTGACATTTGACATTCTGAGTAGTATGTCTCTTGGAGTAGGGTCTATTTGGACTTATTCTGATTGGGGTACGTTGTGCTTCTTGAACATGTCAGTTCATTTTTTCCATGAGAGTTGGGAAATTTTCAGCCATCATTTTCTCACATATTCTTTCTGCCCCCTTTCCCCTCTCTTCTTGTTATGGAACTCCCATAACACATATGTTGTGTTTTGTGTTATTCAATTCCCTGAGCCCCTGCTCAGTTTTTTCCATTCTTTTCTCTCTTCAATTTCAGCTATTCTGTCTTCTGTATCACTTATTCTTTCTTCTATCACTTTGAGTCTGCTGTTGTATACTTCTAATGCATTTTTTTTTTTTTTTTTTAAGATTTTATTTATTTCTTCATTTATCCCCCCCTTGCTGCTTGTGCTCGCTGGGTCAGCTAACCACGCCGTGCGGGCGGGCTTGCCTTCACCAGGAGGCCCCGGGAACCGAACCCGGGGCCTCCCATATGGTAAACGGGAGCCCTACTGATTGAGCCACAGCCGCTTCCCTCTAATGCATTTTTTATCTCACCTAGACTTTCTCATTCTCATGAGTTCTGTTGCTTTTCTATTCAGGTTTTCAAATTCTTTGTGCTTCATCATTGTCTTTTTGATATTCTTTATCTCTTTAGCCTTATTGTCTTTAAAATCATTAATTTGGTTTTAGAAATTCGTGTATATCTCGTTGATGAGTTGTCTCAAATCCTGTGTCTCATTGGGGACTTTGATATATTCCTTTGCTTGGGACATTTTTTCCATTTTCTTAGTATGGCTTGTGATTTTTTGCTGATGTCTAGACATCTGATTATGATGGTGAGTTGACTCAGATGCTCAATTTCTCTCTCTTGCGTTAGGATTTAGTGGCATGGGGCTGTGTATTACTGCTGTTCTTTGATTCTTGGTTCATACTGTACTGGGTCCTTAGGATCGACCCTGTTAGTTGCTCAAATCTGGGCCCTGGACCCAGTAATGGGTTGCAGACCCACTTCCAAGGGCCTTGGGAAGGGAGGCTGTAAAGGCCTGAAAAAGCCTCTCATTTACTTTTAGTGTCTTCATGTTCGCTTCCTTTGTCTGCCAGCAGATGGGGCTCTTCAGCAGCCCTCTGATTTCAAAGCCTGGTGGGAGTGTGTTTGCTGCAACATGGACCTGATCAATGTGATAGAGGTTCCTGTCTGGAGGCGAAAAGCCTTGTAATGCAAACTTTCTCAGAGCTTGTTCTCCAACCTTTGCTGGCAGACCCCTCTCATATCTTGGTTAGGAAATAATTCTCCCCACCTTTGTGCCCTCAACAACCAGTCCAGGCAAGTAGAAAGGGTGATTAAGAAGGTTAGATTTCTTTAGTCCAGTGCTGGCTCCCAAGGCAAACAGCGGCACGGCCCCACCCAGCCTGGAAGGGCTAGTGGGACACAGCAGACCCAATTTGTAGTTCAGAAGCTGAGTCAGCTTTAGGCTGTGTCCCTCTCTCTCCGGTTTCCTGGGGAGGTGGATCCCTGTGGCCCCCAATTATGCCATTTTGCTTCCAGTCCTAAAAATGGTTGCTTTTCACCTAACAGCAGCAGCCGCTCTTCTAAAACATTCAAACCAAAGAAGAATATCCCTGAAGGGTCTCATCAATATGAACTCTTAAAACATGCAGAAGCAACTCTTGGAAGTGGGAATCTGAGACAAGCTGTTATGTTGCCAGAGGGAGAGGACCTCAATGAATGGATCGCCGTTAACAGTAAGTTTTTAATAACATTGTACTTTAATGGTTTATAGAAAAATTGTGCTAAAATTTTTTTTGTTAATGAATTTTCTTTTACAGGTTTGATTTATGTAATGTAACAGATTGTTTATAAAGAAACACATCAGTACAAAATACCTTCAAAACTCTGTTCTCTTCAGAGTAGAAGCCTGTGTGGTTGAGTAGAGGGAACTGAGGAGAAGAGGAGAATTTGAGTCCTTTGGGGCAATTCTGAAGGGAATGTATAAAGAGCTGAATAAGGTTAAATAAAAGATTAATAAATGCAAAGTTCCTACCTATTGTGGCCCAAGACTTTGTGGGGAATCCATCTTTGCAGTTGTACCCCCTCCCCACCCATTCACTCCCACTCTCAAGAGCACTCAACTGCCTTTGTGTGAAAACAGAAAAGTCAGTTGCACCCTAATCCAGGGTTATTTGCTGGTGGTTAGTGCAGAGACCTGGTAAAACAAAATTGAATTTGTTATAGAGTAATTTATATGGTCAGTCCTTTGATTGATTGTTGTGACTCAGGAGTCTTCAGAAGGAAATTGATTGATTGGGGGGAAATAGAAGGTCCATGAGCTGAAAGTCACTTAAGGTCAGTGTGAGGGCATGACATAGAAGGATCTGCTGAGGCTAGAGCTTTGAATATTGGCCGTCTTATCATCTCTGAGATGAGATCAGCTTAGGGTGTAGGGTGTAAATCTATTGGAAATTTCAGATGTTCCAGGAATTTTTGAAAAAAAATCTACCCTAGATAGCTCCCGTATCTGTTTGCTCATTGTTTTTGCTTGTTGTCTGCTCTTTGTCTGTTTGTTTGTTTGTCTTCTTTAGGAGGCACCAGGAACGTAACCTGGGACCTCCCATGTGGGAGGCAGGCACTCAACTGCTGGAGCCTTATCTGGTCCCCCAATTTTTGAAATTTTGTAATGGAAATTTTCAAACATACACAGAGACTAGTACAGTGAATTCCCATATATCCATTGTCCAGCTTCAACAATTATCAATTCATGACCAATTGTGCTGCTTCTGTATCTCACTCTGATTATTTTGAAGAAAATCCTATGCATATTATTTCATCTATAAATATTCTAATAAGTTTTTTAAAAACAAGCAGTCTCCTTTTAAAGATAACAACAAAGCCATCATTTTGTTTGTTTGTTTGTTTACAGGAGGTACCAGGGATTGAACCTGGAACCTTGTAAATGCAAAGCAGGTGCTCAACCACTGAGCCACACCCACTCCCCCCATGTCATCTTTTTTGTGTGTGTGTGGTACCTGGGCCAGGGATTGAACCCCGGATCTTGTATGTGGGAAGCTGGCGCTTAACCACTGAGCCACGCCCCGTGGGCTCCCCTGAGTTGTTTTTTTGTTTGTTTGTTTGTCTGCTTATTGTTTTTTTTTTTTTTAAGGAGGCACTGGAAACCAAACCCAGGACCTCCCAATCGGGAAGCAGGCGCTCAACTGCTTGAACCACATCTGCTCTCCCATGTCGTCATTTTTTTTTTTTTTTTTTTTAAAGATTTTATTTATTTATTCATTTATCCCCCCCTTGCTGCTTGTGCTTGCTGGGTCAGCTAACCACGCCGTGCGGGCGGGCTTGCCCTCACCAGGAGGCCTCGGGAACCGAACCCGGGGCCTCCCATATGGTAAACGGGAGCCCTATTGATTGAGCCACAGCCGCTTCCCATGTCGTCATTTTTTAACATAACAAATATCCAGTCAGTGTTTATACTTCCCTGATTGTCCTATAAATATTTCTTTTATGTTCTCTTATTTATGATTGGTTTAAAACAGGATCTGAACATGGTCTATTTGTGTCTTGAATCTCTTTTAATCCACAGGTTTCCCTTCATTGCAATCTCCCCCCAACCCCTTGCTATTTTTTTGTTGTTGTTGAAGAAACCATGTCATTTGTTTTCCACAGTATGAATTTTGCTTATTTTATCATGAAGGCATCCATTATCATGTTCTGTTCCTCCTTCTGTTTCCTGTAAACATTAAATCTAGAGCAGCACTATCCAATAGAAGCTTTGCAATGCTGCAAATGTTCTATATCTGGACTGTGGCTTTTCAACACTTGAAATGTGGCTAGTGTGACTGAGGAACTGAGTTTTTAGTTTAATTTTAACTAATTTAAATGTAAATGGTCTTATGTGGCTAGTGGCTACCAGGTTGGACAACTCAGATTTAGAGCCTTCACCAAATTCTGGTTTCATTTTATTTGTTTACAAGACTACTTAGGTGGTCTTCTTATTTTGTTTGTTTGTTTGTTTGTTTTTTGAGGTGTCAGGCCCAGAGATTGAACCCAGGACCTCCTATATGGGAAGCTGATGCTCAACCACTGAGCTGCCCCAGCTCCCCTGTACTCTGTCAGTGCAGATAATTCTATAGTGTCTAGCTGGGGTTTTTTGTAGTATTAAGCAGTTACTTGATCATCATTGCCTCCATCAGCACTGTCCAGTAGAAATATGTGAGCTACATATGTAATTTTAGGTTTTCCTAGTAGCTTAATTTAAAATATAAACATACAGGTAAAATTAACTTTATTGATATATTTTATTTATCCTAATGTCGGCCTCATTTCAACATGTAATCAGTATAAAAGTTGTTAATGAGATATTCCTAAATTCTTTTCTTTGTACTAAATCTTCAAAATCTGATGTATATTTTACACTAACAACACATCTCAGTTCGAAATATTCATGTTCCAAGTGCTCAGTAGCCATATGTGGCTAGCAGTTACTATTGGGCAGTGCAGGTCTAGATCCATTAACTCATTAGGTGTTGCAAAGTGTTATTCTAATTCTATCTTTAGGGGGACGGATGTGGCTCAAATGGTTGGGTGTCTGTCTCCCATATGGAGGGACCTGGGTTTGATCCCTGGGACCTCCTGGTAAAAAATAATAATAATAATAATTCTATCTTTATTTTATTGATGACAAACTGATAAACTATGCAGATAAACTTTCCCTGTCTATTGGTTATCCTGAGGTATAGATTGTACAGGTAAATGACCTCAAACTGAAATCCTATACCAATTAAGCATTAACTACCCATTCCTCACCTCCACCCTAGCCCCTGGGAATCTATATGCTAGTTTCTGATTCTTTCACTTTGCTTGTTCTAATTATTTCATATCAGTGAGATCATATGATATTTGTCCTTTTATGTATGGCTTCAACTCAACGTGGTGTCTTCAAGGTTCATACATATTGTCACATGTATTAGAACTTCATTCCTTTTTACAGCTAAATAATATTTTATTGAATGGATATACCAGATTTTGTTTATCCATTCATCAGTTGAAGGACACTTGCATTGCTTCATGTTTTTGCAATTGTGAATAATGCCACTATGAACATCGGTGTGCAAATATCTGTTTGAATCCCTACTTTGAGTTCTTTGGGGTATCTCTCTAGAAATGGGATTGTCAGTATCATATGGTAATTCTATACTTAACTTCCTCTGGAGCTAAACTATTTTCCACAGTGGCTGCACCATTTAACATTGCCAACAACAATGAACGAGTATTCCTTTTTCCTCCATATCCTCTCTAACACTTATTATTTTCCATTCCAAAACAAATTTTAGTGGTGTGACATTGTTTTACATTTTTGCAAGTTTTATTAATGTCTGGCTTAATAAAAAAACAGCCTGATTGCAATATCTGCTTCTACATTCAATCTCTTTTGATATTATACATCATGGAACCTGTGGGAAACTCCACTGTAACCTCTTGAGAAGATTGAAAACAGCAATTATAATAGTTTTTGATCCCTGGACCACATTTTGAGATAGCTTCCTTAAACAAACACACCATCTTGGCGTATGCTTCGTTTAGAATGAATATTGAGTGCCTAAGGGTTACTTTCTTAGAAACATGACTCATTAAGAGAAAAGTTTTATAAGTAAGGGAGTTGTGTATTCCATTTGACAAGATTTAACAAGATGGAAGCGTTTTGTTTTGTTTTGTTTTGTTTTAAAGAAACTTGGAAAAGCCCTGGTTGATTTTTAGGGACTCCTTTAGACAGGGGACCAAAAAGTTTTTCATAACTTTCCAAGGCTTATGTGGTTGGCTTTGCACTGAGTAATATGCCTCATTCAATTAAGTGTATTACTCCTCCTCCTCCTCCCTCTTCCAATTTTTTCTAGCTCTAGCTGAAGCCCACCTTTTTTAGGAAGTATTCCTTGACTACATCAGCTCTTTGTGATGCTGCTTTTCTCAGAACTCTTGTGCTTATTGTTAGCCTTTGGATGCTTTTTTGTCATATCTTCTTTTAATTTTCTTTTGTTACTGGAGACTCCAGGCCAAGGGATGTTATCCCATGTATTTTATGTCCTCAACATGCAGTGGACCTCAAATGTTTGTGATGAATTAGTTTTATTAAGTGCTTATTAATACAGCTGGTATACATTTCTCTCACAATATGTTCCTCATCTGGTACACATTTCTCTCCCAGTATGTTCCTCAATGCTTTTCACTTTCCTAACACAAATGGTATTGTCTAGTCCAGATTGCTGAGACATTATGGATTGTTCATTCTCTTGGATGTAATCAGATATCTAAAAGGGAGATGTATATATTCTAATGTGGGGGGACAGATGTGGCTCAAATGGTTGGGCGTCCGTCTCCCATATGGAGGGACCCGGGTTCAATACCCGGGACCTCCCGGTAAAAAAAAAAAAAAAAAAAAAAGAAAGATAAATATATTCTAATGTGATATTTGCCATTAAGTTTGAATTATCTAATATTTTATTTTCCTGCTGTCATACACTGATTAAAAGCTTAATGTATTAAAAGTTATTTTAAGAGGAGTGGATATAGCTCAAGTGGTTGAGTGCCTGCTTCCCATGTACCAGGTCCCAGGTTCAATCCCTGGTACCTCCTAAAAAAGTTGTGTTTTTTTTTTGTTTTTTTTTTTTTAATTTAGGTCTGACACATTGAAAAAAGAGAATTTATAGCATCATTGGGTTGTTAATCTCCCAAGGGTTTAGTCAAGAGTTTAAATGTTTGATTGAGGTGTGGTGTTTTGCACACAGACATTTTAACATAAGTCTGCTCTTCTCTCTCCAGCTGTGGATTTCTTCAACCAGATCAACATGTTATATGGAACTATTACAGAATTCTGCACTGAAGCAAGCTGTCCAGTCATGTCTGCAGGTCCACGGTACATATTCGGTCTTTTTTATATAGGTGTTTGAATTACTTTAGCTTTATCACTAATGGTTATAAATCAAATAGTAAAGAGTATATTTGGTTTTATGATGTTTTCTTGTGTAAAAGCAGCTCAATTTTATAAGGTTTGCATACTTACCTACAAGCTTTTAGTTATTAAATATTTTGATAAGTGGGTACTTAGTATTTTGATTGTTTGATTGCATCATAGTAAGCATGACTGTTCTATTGTAGGAGTAAAAGTTTAGAAATTTGAGTTCATTTATCTTGCATTGCAAAACTTCTGTTTTTAAAATTTTTTTAATTTACGGTTCCTGCTTTATTTTTTTTTATTTTCTTTGCAAAGAATAGTAAATAAATTCATAATGATAATTTTTTTACACCAGAGCTAAATAATAAAACACCAAGTACCTATGTTGTTTTTTTCCTTCCCCTCATCTCTTTGCTCATTGTTTTTGCTCAATGTCTGCTTCTTGTTTGTTTGTCATCTTTAGAAGGTGCCGGGACCAAACCTGGGACCTCCCATGTGGGAGGTGGGCACTCAACTGCTTGAGTCACCTCCACTCTCCCCTGTGTTGTTTTGATTAACAAATTAGAAGAAACTCTGCCTTTGTAAAAGAAATAGGAAAAAGTAAACCACATCTTTAGATATTTCTCTTTTCCTCTGTTTGAGTTTTTAATGAAATTTTTGGACATTTTTAGTTAGTCTTTTAATATTTAATGAGTTTTTTTTCTTGTGCTTATTGACTGTTAACTAAAAGCTGCATGGTTTAGAAATAATTATCTGACTTAAAGATGCTAGATTGAGGGAGTGGGTTTAGCTCAGTGGTTGAGCACCTGCTTCCCATGCACAAGGGTCCCGGGTTCAATCTCCGGTAGCTCCTCAAAAAAAAAAAAGCTAGATTGAAAAAAAAATACTTTGACTATAACAAATTTCTTAAAATATTGAAAAATGAGTTGGAACTCTTTATCACTCATAATATAAAGTCCAGGCGCAATGGGATTAATGTTTTGGTGTGTTTCCTTCCAATCTTTTTTTTTATCCCCTCTGTAATAGATGTCTAGTTTTATGTGATGATAGATGGTGTCAAGATGCTTACCTCTTGGAAAATATTGTCCTTTCTGACTTAAGCAGGTATAAAGGGGAAAAGCCCCCCAATGAGTTTGTAGTCTTGTTTTCATTACAGTATTTTAGAAGGGATGTTTTTATTTTGTGCTATGTTAAGAAGTTTTATTCCTCAAGCTTCTTTAAAAGAAATTAAAATTTAAAAAATAAAATAAAATTTATCTGTGGCTTAAAGCTTTACACAGTGAAATGTTCTATAACTTGTTTAAAAGTTCGAGCTCAGCAAAGTGGGATGGGCAGAGAGTAGCATGCCTAAGGGTGTTTTTTCTTTTTTACAGACTTTTTTTAATTATAAGAAATCTATTTGACATCATTACCAAGTGTACACATACACATACAAACTGGGGTAAAAATTTCACAGGACAGTATTTAACTTTACTATGTGTAGTGCACTCTGATATTTTTTTACTTTATTTTGTTCTTAAATTCTGGTCATGACCCAGTAAATTAAATTTCACAACCCACTAATGAGTCATCATCCATAGTTTGAACAGCACCTAGTCACAGCTCAAAGTATCAAAGCCAGGATTTGAACCCAAGCTGTATGGTTCCAGAGCCTAAATCTCTTGATATAAAGAAGGGCTTGGGGGAAGCGGCTGTGGCTCAATCAGTGGGGCTCCCATTTACCATGTGGGAGGCCCTGGGTTCGGTTCCCGGGGCCTCCTGGTGGGGGCGGGCCCGCCCGCACGGCGTGGTTGGCTGACCCGGCGAGCACAAGCAGCAAGGGGGGGATAAATGAATAAATAAATAAAATCTTTCAATTAAAAAAAAAAAAAAGAAGGGCTTGGAAAAGGGAGATACTGGAGGTGAGGACAGGTTGGGACTGTTCTTATGAGGAGAGTGGAGGCCTTGATAATCCCACTACCCTGCATCACCCCTCCACAACTCCGCAGAAGATAATACAAAAGTAACTAATAATTGCTTTGGAATGCAAACTTGCTGGCATAGACACCCAGACACCCACATATTCTTGTTTTGGTATTATCACTTTTTTATTTTAACCGTTCTGATAGCTTTGTAGGGATATCTCACTGTTTGTTTGGTTTTTTGTTTGTTTTCTTGTTTTAAAAAACAACTTGTAACATTAACATACATTTGTTCAGTTTCAAAGAAGAAGTCTTATATATGCAATATTACTCATATTCATATTTCACATGAGGTTTCACTATGCTATACAGTCCCGTGTTACATTTTTTGGCTTTCTCTAAGGATGTTTTCTAACACCCTCTCTGGGAAACAGGGTCTTAAAATCTTCACTCTACTGAGTATAGCTTGATGGCCAAGTATATAAGACTGTAGTCGATCCATTAGCCCCTTGCTTAGACCTCAGCATCCTCCTGCCTAACAGACAGGCATGCAGTTCTTCTGTCTTTCCCAGGTTGCTATTATTATTATTATTTTTTTTTTTTTTTTTTTTAAAGATTTTATTTATTTATTAATTTATCCCCCCCTTGCTGCTTGTGCTCGCTGGGTCAGCTAACCACGCCGTGCGGGCGGGCTTGCCTTCACCAGGAGGCCCCGGGAACCGAACCCGGGGCCTCCCATAGGGTAAACGGGAGCCCTACTGATTGAGCCATAGCCGCTTCCCCCAGGTTGCTATTATAAACATCCATTCTGCACTACCAGGCACATTACTTCCCTTTTCCAATTAAAACGGACACATTTCAGAATAATTCTAAAGGGAATTTTCACTAATCTTCAGTAGAAAGTTTAATAACTTATTAAAGTTGTATATAACTTCCATTAACAAAATGTGATTTTATTTTGATTACAAATTGTACATTTGTTAATGCTTTTAAAAACTTTATCAGTAACTTTTTTCTCTCCAGATATGAATATCATTGGGCTGATGGTACTAATATTAAAAAGCCAATCAAATGTTCTGCTCCAAAATACATTGATTATTTGATGACTTGGGTTCAGGATCAGCTTGATGATGAAACTCTTTTTCCTTCAAAGATTGGTGAGTTAATGTTGTAGAACTCTCTTTCTTTTTAAATGATAATATTTTTATATTATTTTTTTGTTCTTTTTTGTTGTTCCTTTTAATGCCGTATTACATAAAATAATAGTAATAATAGAGACTGCCAAATTCACTTCCAGAAAGATCAGATGAATGTATACTCTCTCCAGCCTTGTTTGTGTGTGTCTGCCTGTTTCTTCACTGAAACACTGGCAGTTATTCTTTTTTCTTTTTCTTTTTTCCCATCTTTTCTAATTTGCGTAAATATATTTCTGTTTTAATATACATTTTAAAACTACTGATGAGATTGAGCATCCTTGTTTATTTATCATTGTGTTTTCTGTTTGTCATTTGGTGTTCATAGGGTGTTTTTGCTCTGTAAAACTTTATTATTTTGTCCTGTTAATCTTTTCCTTTATGACTTCCATGTTTTAATCAATGATTAGAAATATTTTCCCCACTTAAAGATTATAAAAATATTTATCCAGGGGGACGGATGTGGCTCAAATGGTTGGGTGTCCGTCTCCCATATGGAGGGACCCAGGTTCGATACCTGGGACCTCCTGGTTAAAAAAAAAATATATATATATATATGTATATATATATATATATATATATTTTTTTTTTTTTATCCATGTTTTTCTTTAGCACTTTTGTGGTTTTGTTATTACATTTAAATTTTTGGTCTATCAGGAATTTTTTTTCTGAACATTACTTGCATTTCTTTCCAAATGAAAATGCTATCCAGTTTGACCTAATACTACCATTTATTGCATAATCTCTTTTCTCCCCGATTATTATATGTGTACACCAAATTGTCATATATTTGTGGGTCTTTTAATCTCTATATATGATTCTATAGAAATTTCTCACTGTTTTAATTACTGTGGCCATATATCTTTTAGCATCTTCTAGGGCTGGTCTCCTTTCCTTGCTCTTTTTCAGATTTTTCACAGCTGTTCTGGGTTGTTTATTCTTCCAGAGAACTTACAATCATTTTGTCAAGGTAGAAAAAAAAAAGTTTGAGATTTTTATTATGACTGCATTCATTCATTTTCTAGATTAATATAGGGATTCTTGTTCTCATTACAATACTGAGTCTTCCTATCAAAGAACAAGGTATGTTTCTTCATTTATTCATGCCGTTTAAAAAAATTTGTCTTCCTCTTGTAAAACTGTAGCTTACTTTATGTTAATCCTGCATGTTCCTCAAGTGTATTCCTAGGCATTTTGTTTTTTATTGCTATTTAGTTTCTAACTGGTTATTGGTGATTATAGGATTTTTAAAATAAATTTTATAATTGACTATCAGTCTCTGTTCCTGTTAGCTTTTGGTTGATTTTCTTGGATTTTTTAGGTGTACAATCATGATATTAAGATAATGTTAATTTTGCCTCTTCCTTCCTGATATATATACTTTTTGTTTAATTCTTATCTAATTACACTCACTAGTACTTCCAGAGCAATGATAGCAGACATCCTTTTTTGTTCCCTTACTTTTTTGCAAGTGCTTCTGGTATTCCAGCATAAATCAAGAATCTTGCTTTTGATTTAAAATGTATGGATTTTTTAAAAATCATATTAAGGAAGTATCCCTTCATTTCTATTTAAATTTTTAAAAAATTAGTAATGGTTGTAGTTTTATCAGATCTTTTCCCAATATGTAATGTTCTGCTGAAAGAGTATTTTTTATTTGTGAATATTTTGATTAAGAATCTGGCATTGGTACTCATGGATGATATTGGTCCTTGTCATTTTCAATTTAAGAGTGTCTTATGAACAACATATTGTCAGATTGTTTTTTGCAAAATTAAAGGCTCTTTTGGGAGTAAAATTTATATCATGTTGTTACACTTGGTCTGTTTGCTGTTGGCTTCTTCATTCTGTTATTAAATCTTTTATTTCCTTTCTCACAGATCATTGACGGTGTATTATCTGTGCTTGGATGTTTCCTGTTAAATTCAGCTTGGAAAGTACTTAGATTAAAACAAATTACTTATTATTTCTTTATTCTTTTAAGTCTCCTTTTTATGGAAGATAGAAATAAAGAATAATTTTGACTTCATTCTCTTTTCTTAGCTTCCCATTCCTCAATAATTCATCCTAATATTCTGGAATCCTTTTCTCTCTCATTTAACTATTATTCACATGCTACCTATGCCAATTATTTATTCTTTTCAGCCAGAACTCTTCATTATAATTTTTTGTACTAATATATTCAAGTTATTGCTATTCCTTTTATAAGCAAGATGTCCATTTGTAAATTCTGAGAAAAAGTGTCTGATTTAAAAATCCATTTCAGACTTCAGAGGTCTTTAAAGGTTATTTTCTACCTTCAAATTGGAATGAGAACTTGGCTGGGCAATGATTCTTAGAGCAAGTGCTTTTTTGTCTTCTGATTTGTGTTTTTGGATTATCTAATTCCTAATAGAACACCTTTTTTCTGATTGGGCACAAATAGGATTTTTGTAGGGTTTTTTCATTGTTGAATTTGTCTTAAAGTTCATTTTAAAAGAGGTATTTGTTAATCTTGTCTGTGGTTCCCTGAACCCTCTATTTTCAGTTTTACCTTAAAAAATGATTCTAGACATTTTTTTTTTACTATTTTGCATTAATTCTGGTACACTGTGAATCTGTCACCTTTTGCGTCATTTAGAGCCTGTATAATTCTATTCATGTCTTTCAGCTGATATCTTCTGTTTCACAGATTTATTTAAATTCCTCCCTGCCCTTTTTGAACAAATTAAAATATCTGCTTTTATCTCTTTAAGAATAGATTGCAACTGGTGTGTAAAGCCCTGTAATTTTGGTGGATAACTTTTTAGGTTTAACTATTTTTTAATTTATTTTGCAATTGTTAGGTTTTACTTTTCTTCTTTTGTGTGGAACTTCTTCATTGACTTCCATTATATATATTTTTAACAATTTACTTATTCTCCCTTTAATTTGTTGATTATTAGATATGCTGCTGAATTTTGACAATTTTTTTTACTTTAATAGTGTTAGTATTAATACTCATGTAATACTAATAATATTAAGAGTAATAGTTTTAGTCACAAAGAATCTCCTGGCCTCCATTCTCCCATAATGTCATTCAATTATATTTTCAGATGATTGTTTTTTAACATGTATATGAAGACAGACTTCATAAAACTTTACATAGTTAATTCATAGAAGTGTTAAATTAATGATAATATCTTTTCCTGTAAGTTTTTTTGGTATAAATTAAATTCTTTAAGTTTTAACTCAGAATGGAAGAGAAAGTCATATAGCTACATTGTCCCTTACAGTTTTTAATAAAAAGAACCAGTACTCATGGAATTTTTACATGGACATATCCCTAGTTATGCAATGTGATGGAATGACATCTCTTGGTAGAATAGGTGCTTATTTGAAAAACATTTCAAATGAAATACTAAAACCTATACATTAAAACGTGAAAAGAAATGCCTATCTATTAGGTGATGTTTTCCCACTGAGTTCTAATCTAAGATCTATGACAATTTCCTTGGAAAAATACTGGGTCGTGTATATGTAATGCTTATGTATGTAATGTGTGTCTTGTATATGTATTATTTTGGATGCGACATTAGGCACAAGGACAACAAAAGAAATCAATTAAGTATAGCAGACCCTCTAAACTCTAAAAGTTGCATAGTTCAAGAACAGTGGTGGGGTCGGATGTAGCTCAACTGGTTGGGCGTCCATCTTCCATATGGAGGGACCCAGGTTCGCTTCCCGGGACCTCCCAGTAAAAAAAAAAAAAAGAACAGTGGTGATTCACTAATAAATATTCATAATATTTGGTATGCTCTATATAATTTTAAATCAAATTGTTCTGCTTTAAGGATTTTGGAATAATGCCATTATCATACACGATAAATTAGGGAATTGGTTTTTCCAATTCTAACACTTACTGCAGGGTTCTTTTTTTTTTACCGGGAGGTCCCGGGGATCGAACCCGGGTCCCTCCATATGGGAGACGGATGCCCAACCAGTTGAGCCACATCCGACCCCTGCAGGGTTCTTTTCAGTGGAAAATTTGGTTTTTAAAATTTCAGACAATCTAAAAAAAGTTTTTTAAAAAAATTTTTTCAATCAACCTGAACTGTTTACCCCCTCCCTCTCCTGCTCCCCCTACGCCCCAGAGTATTTGCATTTTTAAAAATGAGTTGCAATTTCTGGGCTCTGCTTTCTTGAACAAACCCAATTTAAAGAGATGTCGGGAACGTGTAACAGCGATTGAATAAAATGTTATCAGTGTGGATTACTCTGTATTAGCAGATCTAAGATGCATTGATATTAAGATGCAATATTATTTTATATAAAGAGTCGAAAAAATAACTGTCAAAATATTACTTGACATCAATTTTAAGATGGACATCAATTTTAACAACATCTCTTTTAAATTGGATCCTGATTTTAGAGTTGTTAAAATGTAAAAACATATGCATCTTAAAATGGACTCAATAGGATAAAAGTAGTTTACGGACTCTAACCTGAAAAATTAGAGTAATTGGAGCCCTGATTCTCAACCTGAATCTAATTCCATCTAACCCCTGCTGTCCTTACATATGATGTCCCTTTTCTCTCTTTTTTTTTGGGGGGGGGTGGTGTTAGCATTGTTATAACTGTTATACAGATAGCAAAATATAGCAACTAAACATTGTCAATGATTTACAGTATAGTTTACAATTTAGACGATACAGTTTAATAAGTTTTGATGATATTTACCATGTCCTGTGTCCCTTTTCTCTTTTATAGTGGAGGAAGAGAAGTTCTTGTCCTAAGTGTCTTAAGAGAATGAATTTTATTTTGTTGACTTTTCTCTCCCAAGATAATTGCTGTATTCCCTCACTAACCATGTTTTTACCATCTATAGTTTTAAGATAGCACCACTTTATATTTGTATACTAAAGCATTTAAAATTTATGATTTGGGTTTTTCCCCTTCTATGCAAGATTCAATTCAGTTTACTGAAACAAAAGGAGGCACAATAATTATTCCTTACTTCTTTAGGGTTTATTGGGTGGTGAAGGGAGAGGAGCTCTGTTTAGAGTCCACCTTTTCAATATGTGAATAGAAGACCCAGCCCAGAAAAACATGCCCATAAGCTCCAGAATAATGTTTGAAAAGGCAAGTTAGCCAAGGCTAACACACACATACACATGAGCTTGCAAAAACAAAATACATTAAATTTCAAGCTATAGGTGATTGATTGGGGAAAAATTTTTAAATAAAACAAGGAAGAAAGAGAAAGTATTTTAGTCTTTTGTTTCCTGTAAGAATGAAGAAAAGGAAGTATTTCAAGAGTAGTATAACCTATTGGAACAGGCCTTTAAGGGCAACTAATCCAGGTAATTTGGGAGGTGGGTGCCTACTAATGCATTTTGTTTATTTAGTTCCAGTTGTATTGTCTTTCTCCTGTGCCCATTTTCTAAGGGACTTTGATCTTAACTAAAATTCTCAGGCATGTAACCAGTTACATCCCCACCTCCACTTCTTGGACAGAAGTTACCAAACCCTCCCCCAGTACTTTTCTAAGGAGATGTTTTTTCTTTGAGGGCAGGTATACCTTACTCTCTTTTTCAGGATGTATACCCCCTTCTTAGGCTTCAGGAAAATGAAAATAGCACTTTGAAAAAATAAAAAGTTGGGGACTCCTAATTCAGAAAGAAAACTCTGGCTTTCCGGAGTAATTCAGAAGATAAAATTCCTTTTATTTGTTGACAGTAAATTATAATGGCTTAAAGTTTGTCTTTTTCTTTTGCCGTAGGAGTTTCCAGTCTCGTGTGAGTGTGTTTGTGTGTGTGTGTGTATGCACGTTCATGTGCATGCACGAGCATTTTTTTTTTTTTTTTTTTTTTTTTTTTTTTAGGGATACCAATTATAAAAGTTAAAGAAAAAAACTTTTTTTTTTTTTTTTTTTTGAGGTACCGGGGTCAGGGATTGAACCCCAGGCCTTGTATGTGGGAATACGGCGCTCAACCACTGAGCTGCACCATTTCCCTGATTTGGTTTTTTTGTTTGTTTGCTTGTATGTTTTGTTTTTGTTTTTGTTTTTGTTTTTAGGAGAAACCACGGATGGAATCCGGGACCCTTATATGTGGGAAGCAGGCGCTCAACCACTTGTGCTATATCTGCTCCCCTAAAATTTTTATTTATAATCAAAATACTTATACTTATTGCATTTAATCTTAGGAAGAAACTAACACTAAACAGTTAAAATTAAGTTTGAGGTGTTTCAACACCTTATATAACTTGATGCCTGTGCTAGTATTCTAAGGCAGAAAGTATAGTATTACCTCATATCTTTAGGTTTGGGTTTTTTCCCCTTGCCTTTTAAAAATATATATATTATGGAAATAGGCTTGTGTATATTTGAATGTATGTGTGTGTTGAGGTTGTTCATGGCAGTGTCTAAACTTTCTCCTGTTCAATTGGATAAAAAAAACAATTGATACATATATGTATATTTGATTACAGGTGTCCCATTTCCCAAAAACTTTATGTCTGTGGCAAAGACTATTCTAAAGCGTCTCTTCCGGGTTTATGCCCATATTTATCACCAGCACTTTGATTCTGTGATGCAGCTGCAAGAGGAGGCCCACCTCAACACCTCCTTTAAGCACTTTATTTTCTTTGTTCAGGTAAGTTGAACCATGATGACTTCTGCATCCTTTTGCTTGAATTTATTTGGATTGGTAACTTTAATAAAGAACAATGTGTCCTGTGTAGAGCTAAGTAGAAACGATTCTCTCTTCTGTTTTGTTCTTTTCCACATGGTTTATTTTATTGATGTTGGTAGCAGTATAGAAAGGCATCATCCCCATTTTGGTTCTCCTGCCTCTGGCTGCCCCATGTCCCAGTTTAGGATATGTCATTGAGGGAAGTGCTCTGTTGCTTTATAAGCCTATAGTTAGAATTGTAGTTTTTAAAAAAAGTTTACATTGTTTGAAAAAGAAATCAAAGAATTAGACTCCTCTAGCCTAACCTTGGAGAGATGTAGTTCTGTAAATGTTTGCAAAATGTAAAAGTGTCTTATCTAGATACTGTTTTACAGTAGAATAACCTCATTGCTTTAGAGTAGATATTGCTTTTATTAATCGTTTTGTTTTTTTTTTTTTTTTTTTTTTTTTTTTTTTTT
>JAKSZT010054030.1:13846473-13913820 GCA_026826555.1 Tolypeutes matacus
TTTTTTTTATTATGGGTAAAAATCAAAATTCTCACAATACATACAAACATTTGTAAAATGATATATAAATATATATGCATATATGTGTATTTGCTTACAAAAATGTTATTTATATATATATATATATACATATATTTTAAGAGGTGCTTAGATTACCTAAAATATTACACGGAACCCACTGGGATTCCCATGTTGCCTGCAACTCCTACCCTACAGCTCAATGGACTCATCCAAGTCACCTGGTGAGGAGACAACGATGGGAAATGGCCATCCCAGGGAATGGAGAGGGCCTGCATCTGCAGGCAGGATCATCCCACCCACCATATCCATGGGATATAAGCCCTCTCTCACTTGGAGTTGGAGTGGACATCACCATCCTAATCGTTGTTTTTTTTTAGTTCCTTGTATCATACAAAAGAGACCATACTGTGCTATTCCCTATCTTCCTTCTGAGCTTTGAATGGCATATATATATAGTTTGTGTGTGTATTAAGTAAAAAAGGTCCACTGCCACTATTAAAGAGTCAGTGTCTAGTTTATAGATCATTTTTATTTTAATGTTTTACACAGTGAGGATCATACTGATATTTAGAGTTGCTTATTTAAGTCCTATATATATATATATATATATATATTAGGAGGTACTGGGGATTGAACCCAGGACCTCGTACATGGGAAGCAGGCGCTCAACCACCTGAGCTATATCTGCTCCCCAGTATATTTTTTAAAAAGTGAATACAGTATCATATTTTAGAATGTTCACAGAGATCACTGCATATTTCTTTTGGGCTTTCAGAAAACTAGAGTTGGAATTCCGTTTTCTAAATGACATTTAGACTTTCAATTTTAGATCTGTGTTTTTTTTTGTTGTTGTTTTTTAATTTCATTTTTCTTCTCTCTTTAGGAGTTTAATCTGATTGATAGGCGTGAGTTGGCACCTCTTCAAGAATTAATTGAGAAGCTTGGATCAAAAGACAGATAAATGTTTCATCTAGAGCACCAATCCCTCTTGCTTCAACTACTGCTAGAGTTATCTCTTTGCTATCTGTTATAGACTAGTAATACAAACTTTAAGAAAACAAAATTAAAAAGGCACCCCTTGTCTGTGTCTATAAAATTGTCCCAAAGGTAGGTTGGCCTCATAGCTTCAGAGTGAGACCTTCAGGACACGGCCGACTCTGAGCTACTGTGTGATCATGCCTTTTTCACTGTCACGGAAGTTCATTTGGTTGTTTTATGTGATGACTGACCTGGAGTTTATTAGTGTACCTTTTATTCTTTTGCTGAAGAAAATGACTTTGTCTCTTTCAGATGTGACAGTATAATGGGTATTAAGGATTTTCACCAATAATTTATTAACAAGTTTCCAAAACAGATTTCTAACAACACAGTTAGATCACTTTTATCCTATTTCTATTTTACAAGTAGGAAAGGCATTTTTAAGTTTCCTTAACATTTAGAACATTTGTGTCACTTTGGAAACCTTTTAGTTTCAAGTTTGTATGCTAGTTTTTATAGATAAGAATATATATATGTGTGTATATTTTTATAAAACCCATGATTGCAATTTAAATCATAATATAGCATATGTGGTATGGGAACACTCAAAATTAAATCTAAAGTGATTTTTATTTTTTAAAATCTTTATTTGGGATTTATTAACATATAAACCTATCTAAATTGTTAGGAGTGTATGTGTTTATCAGAAATAATTTTTTTTTAAGGCATCTAAGGATGATCCTGTAGACTTTTATTTTCAAATGCTTCATTCAGATTAATTTTAACATGTGTAAATTTTGGATAAGAAAAGTTTCCCAGAAAACTATGACAAACTTAGGTCTCAAAGCCACTATTTTTATTCATGTTGATTTTCAGAGGCCTTGATAATTCTGGGTTGAGGAATAGCTCAGAGTACTCGAGTTATTTTGTTTTGAGTTTCCTTTAAGAAAAAAATTATGTCTATATGTTTGTTTTTATTGTGACTTGAGACTTAGTTAAGAGTAGTGTAGAAATGCACAAACTTTATCCCAATAAGGATAACTTAAAGAAAACCACAATAAAAACCATGAAGGTGTACACATTTTATAACACAGCTACCAGGTGGGTGTGCTCTGCCAATTCTTTAATGTGTGTGTGTGTTTAAAGGAGACAAAATAGGAAGAATAAGTTTTAAAAAATCCCAAAAATCTTCATTCTGTTAATATTAAAAGAATGGGTTGAGTCTACTTGGGCATTTTATCCTGTTTTGTTTTTGTATCAAAACTTGAATTTCTTTTATATTGGGATAAAAAGATTATTGCCCTTTATTGGTATTGTTGTTGTTATTATTTTTAATAGGTACCAGGGATTGAACCTGGGACCTCATACATGGGAAGCAGGCACTCAGCCACTGAGCTATACCCACTCTCCCATATTGCCCTTTAATGAAGAACATGTCTACTTTTCATTTGGTTCTGAGGATTCAGTAATCTCTAGCTGACTGTTTAAAATGTATTGAGGTACAGTGAGTATACTGGAAGACTTGCCATGGCAAAGCTTCAAATACATCAGCATTCTGTTTTTCAGAGCTGTGATTTTTACTAAGTATTCACCACCCATCTTGGTGGCTTTAATAAAGGTTAAATTTGATAGTATTTTTAAAATTTATTTTTATTATTCTACTAGATTATAAAGAAAAGAATTGTTTAGTAGAAACTCCATTTTTAATCAATTTCAGAAAATTTTTAATTTTCAGAATTTTAAAGGAAATAAAACATTTCATCTAATTTAGGGTGAAACTATAGATGTTTGAGGAATTAAAGAGTGGGATGATCACTTATAATAAAAAGATGGGGAGTGGTTATGGCTCAAGCGGTTGAGTGGCTGCTTCCCACATGGGAGGTCCTAGGTTTGGTTCCTAGTGCTTCCTAAAAACTAAAAAACGGACAACAAGCAAACAAATGAAAAAACCAACTTGGGAGCTGTCTTGGCTCAGTGGTTGAAGCAATGGCTTCTCACATAGGAGCCCTCGGGTTCAATCCCTGGCCTCCAGTACCTCAAAAAAAAAAAAAAAAAAAAAGAGCCCCCCTCCATGAAACACTCCACACACAATGACTTAAACATATTCAAAGGTTCCAATCCACCTCTCTCTGTTTATGTTGATCACTTTTTTTTTAAGGCCACAAGGAATAACTTATGTTTCTCAGCTAGGGCACTACTTTCATCATCATTTCTAATATTTCAAGTATTATCAAACAGAAGGGGGTCTCATTTTTTCCCATTTATTTTTGAGTGATAGAAATTCTCCCTCTTCATGACTAGCCCCAGAATGAACCAAAAATGGCCACGTCCTAGAATAATAATAAAGGCATCTTGCTATAAATTAAAAGTTATTGGTAATTTGAGACCCAAACTATCTTAAAAAATTTTTTTTTAAATAAACACATTATTACCATGTTCTTAACCAATAATGCACCTAAATGCTAGTGTTTATATTATTTGTTTACATTCAGAGTCAAGGAGTGGAGGGTAGGGGGAGGATCGGAGGGAGCGAAGAGAAAGAAAAAGGGTGGCACCTTCCTGATTTTGCGAAAGAGCCAACAGCCTTTGATAAGAGTTGGAGAAATCAGTGTGTCTCTGAGGCTGTTCCCTTTTCAAGTATCTCCTAGTGCTTGACCCTGCCAAACCCCACAGGGCCCTAATACGGGCTCCTTGTTCCCCAGCACTTACCCCCTCCCCCACCTCCACAGAAGTCCTCTCCCCTGTGTTTGTGATCTCTGCCCTGCATACCTGCTTACAGCCATGGGGTAGAGAGGGCTCACTAAATTATGCAGTTTATCCTGTGGTGCTTTTATTTTCAGGTCTTTTTTTAAATTAACTTTTGGATAATGATATGCAGATTTTTATTTAAAATCAAATTTCCCTGTACTATGGTTTTTATATTGACAGCCAAGTATATCCTTTAGTCCTTCTTCAGAGTGTGAAAAAATTGGTTTTACAGGGCTGCCACCTAACAAAATATTTCATCTTAAGCTTGTAGAGCCCTGCCCTGGCTCATGTACCTGCTTACTCAAGAAATGCGAATCTCTTCACCACAACTTTGAAAACAGCAAAGGGAAAGTTTTTCTAGTAGTGCAGAGCTAAGAGGAACAATCCTGGTGATGATGTTAATTTTTGCAGATATTGTTGAGGTTTCCTGATTGTTCTCTTGGCCTTCTCTCTGAGCAGTAAGGTTATACAGGTACTAGAAGTGGAGCTTCTCAAATACAGTATCACCGTGTAAGCATAAAAAAAGCAGGCTCAAAGAGTGTAACTCCTAGAAACGTGTTTCTTAGCAGCCCCAGTCCTGGGGCTGGTGCTATCCCTGCCTCATGGAAGGAGGCTGTCTCCTGACAGCGTGGAACGCTGGCCCTGGACACCAAACATTTCGCACCTTCAACAGGGACATTATTTTTTTCTGACATTTAGTTCAGTGAGTGGATTTGATTATTACTGTTATAGAATTCTGGCAAAGAAGGAAAATAGTAGTCCTTTTCTGTTTTCCTGTATTTTACCTTAGATTTTGATATTTCAGACTAAAAGCCTTTTGGCAGTCATAGAAATGATAATACATGTGGTAGCAGTAATTCTGTGGAAACAACTGCATTGAAATTCATTTAGGTTTTCTCTCATTATCAGATTCAATTCAAAACAAGTATTCTATAAATCCACATGGGTTACCAGTGTGCTATAGACTTCTTATAGAACAACATTCTGTTTATTCTACATCAAAAATAGTTTGCATAAGTTAGTCTTGGATACCATCTAAAATATTTTTAAATGTTCTTTACATAAAAATTTATGTTGTATTTTTAAAACTTTAGGGGCTTTATCTATTTTTCTAAGCCAGTTAACTGTACTTTTGAAAAGTATTTTGTATCTACTTTTGTAACTTCATCAGAATAAAATATATTGTAAGAAATGACTAATTAAAATGTGTCTAAACACTTATTTCTATTTAAATTTGGAAACTTGATTTTTGCAGGTTCTGTGGGTTTTGAGTAGTTTGGAAGGTCATCTTAGCTTATCAATTAATAGCTAAATGTGTTCTTAACCCTTAGAAGAAAGGGAACTAAATAAACTAAATATCTTATAATACCAGGACCCCAACTCCAAGAAAGAAACTGTGCCCCTGATAACAGTGGCTAAACCCCATCCCAGACATATTATGTAATCTCTTCCCATGTTAACCAAACTCTTGAGCCTCTTCTTAGATTCCTGGCTGAGACATTGAGAAAAGGAAAGAGGGACTGGGCTCACTAATTTTCTGACCTTCAAACTGAGTGCCCAACGGATCTCCTTAAGACACACACCCCTCCCCCAAGAGCCATTGTAGGTATTCATTATTGTAGGAGAAATACTTAGAGTTATTTTCAGAGGTCCAGACAGGTGCATTTTAGGTTTATTAAAAATGACAGTGCTAGAATTGTTTGACCTTTTTTGAGTAAAGTTACAAACTTAATGACTGTGGCTAAATATGTGAGTTTAAAAACATTTTGTATAAGGATATGGGTAAGCTGGCAAATCAGTTTTGGATTTTTTTTTTTTTTTTTTAAGATTTTATTTATTTATTCATCCATCCCCCCCTTGCTGCTTGCGCTCGCTGGGTCAGCCACCCACGCCCTGCGGGCGGGCCTGCCCCCACCAGGAGGCCCCGGGAACCTAACATATGGTAAACGGGAACCTTCCCATATGGTAAACGGGAGCCCTACTGATGGAGCCACAGCCGCCTCCCAGTTTTGGATTTTTTTGACGGTTACATTTCACCAGGCCTAAAATCAATCACAGAAATGGCTGTTTGTAAATCCTTAATGGCCAAGTCCATGAAAATTACTTTCAACTTGATAGAAGAATAACAGAATAACCCAAATAATCTTTGTGGGGGCCAGAGTCAGGCTTTGAAACAGCACAGCCAGAAACAATGTCCAAACCATGCCATGGGCCTTCTCTACCCTGTTGATGTCATCGATGGACTCTACAGCCTGCACCATTATTGCTTGTCGCTAGAGACAGGTAGGTAAGGATTAAAAGCATATAAAAGAACTTGGGTTTAACCAGTAGGTAATGGGGAATTATTTGGAATAGACAAATAATGTTCAAGTTTTCATTTTAGATGGCTCTTAACAGCAGTGTGGAAACAGGGTAAGGGGAGGAGACTGGGCAGAAAGACAGTCCACAGTAATGTGAGTAATTGCTGGAATATGGGGGAAATGAATATTAGAGTTAAGCAAAAGTACTGATTTTCACTAAAGGTAAGGAGAAAGTCTGAAAATAGAAATCTGAACATGGGTCTCTTAGTTCCAAGTAACAAACCAACTAAAATCACTGTAGTAAAGTGTTCGTTTCTGGCATTGCTGGTTTCTGCTTGTCTTTATCTTTCAGCTCAGCTTTGTTTTGTGCTTTCCGGATATTCCAAAATATTTCTCCTCACATGGTGGCAAAGATGGCCAACAGCAGTTCCAGACAAATCCCCTAACCAACACCCATTGGTCTTTCTTAGATCATGTGACCAGCCTTCAACCAGTCCCTATTGTAGTTTGCCAAAGGTCTGCCAGTGCAAAAGACCAGAAACGTGTTGACTTTTATAAAGGGTATTTATTTGGGGTAAAAGTTCCAAGGTCGTGAAAAGTCCAACTCAAGGCACCATAAGAGGTCTTTTCTCACCCAAGTCAGCTGCCACTTGTTGAAGCAAGATGGTGGGTGATCTCTTCCTGGTCTCTGCAGTTTCTGGTCTCCTGGTGCTCAGCTGAGGGCAACCAGGCTTAGGGCTTGTCTCTTACCAGGCCTTTTTTCTCAGGCAAGCTAATCAGGCAAATGCTCATCTCTTCCCAGGGCCTCAGCTCCTTGGGCCTCTCCTTTCTGCCACATGGTAGCACATGCCTCATCTGAACCATGTGGGGTTTTTTTTGTTTTGTTTTTTGCTTTTTTTTTCTTTTCTTTTCATGTGGTTTTAATAGTAAAGGGGTAGAACCAATACAGTGCTAGAAAATAAGTTAACAGTTTTAATTGTATAACTGACATCAATAAAGGAAACTGAAATTATCCCTAATCCCACCAACCATAATTTAAGGAATCAAGCAAAAAATGTGAGAGACTAATAATTCAAAAGAGAAATTATGAGGGTCAGAATATAGAAGTCACTCCATTAATATTGAAAAGAATGAGCTGATCACTTAAAAAAGCCCAAGGTGTCCAAGTGTAAAGCTGGAAAGTTGATTGTGAATGCAATGGCAAAAAAAGCTCACAGCTGGTAAATCCTTCAGAGTATCACCAGATTGCATACCCGCAAACAGAGCCCGAAAAAGGGCTTGGTTGGATTTACAGTTTGACTTATTTGACAGTACCCCAGCGTTGGTGCAGATTTGCTGACTTCCCATCCCTCATGTTATCAGCTTCCACTATATTCTTGTGACTGCAGCCTGCAGCTCCAACATAGGTCTCTGCTATGTTATATGCTGCAGGCACCTTACACACAGGAAAACCCAAAACAAAGTTTGTTGCCCAAGCTCACCCCAAATCTATTCCTCCATCCATGGAGTCATCCCCGATGCTGCCTTCGTCACCCCCCACATCCAGTGACTCCGTTCATTCACTTCCCAAGTATCTCAGTCCACTACTGCCCTTCCTGCCGCCACTGCTTTAGTTCAGGCCTCCCTATCACCTGGATGGCAGCGAAAGCCTCGGAACTTCTGTCCCTGCCTCCAGTTAACAGCCTTACAGTACCTTCACACAGAAGCCAGAGGCTTTTTTCTAAAATGCAATCTGAAAACAAGATTCTCCTGCTTAAAATATTTCCACGAGTCCCCTTGCCTAAAGGGACCCCAAATCCTCAGTTTAGAAGCCAGGTTGCAGGTGATGGGGATTGAGAATGGAGAGGTTCCGCCGGGGGCACAAGAGCCAAGCATGAGGGAAAGTCAATATCGAGGGCAGAGATCCTTGGACGTGTTTCTAGGCTAAGGAGAGACTCTAAAGGAACCAGACCCCGCGGAGGCTGGAGGAGTGCGGGGCGAGCGAGGGCAGGTGGCAGGACCCTGGGGCCGCTGCGCGCTGGGCCCCCGGGGTGGATCCAGGCTGGGCTGGGGGCGGGTCAGGGCCAGGCGGGCGGGCGGCCTCCGGGCGGTAGAGGGCGGCCTCGCCGGCGCCAGGAGCTCCCGGTCCCCGGCTCCGCGCTTTTCGTGTGACACCGTGACCTCGGGCGGCGGGCCGCGTCGGCCGGGCATGGCGGCGTGGGGCCCGGCCGCGGCAGCGCCTCTGCTCCGCGGGATCCGCGGGGTGAGCGCGGGCGGGGCTGGGCTGCTCAGCCCGGGGCGGGGGCTGCGGAGGGCGGTGCTGCCGGGGCCCCGGGACCGGTTCCCGGAGAGGGCAGTGCAGGACCTGGGGCGGCCCCCCTTCTTGTTCTCATTCGTTCGTTCAGTCATTCATTCCATAGGTTCGACAACGGGGATTCGGAGAAGCATCAGGTCCCGGCGCGCCTTGGGGGAGTGGGGCGTGAGGTTGGGGGCGAAGGAGACAGACAGCGGGCACAGGAAAAAGAAATACTGATTTACGAAGTCGAAGACATAGTCTTAATATCCCCGAGTCATGGTGTGGGCGCCAAGGACAGTGGAGCCATCTGGTCTCTGTGACCTTGACCCTTTCCAAATCCCACGTGCCCAGAGTAGAAGCCCAGCAGAGGGCACCTCCCCAGTGCCCTCCTACTTTATCCCTGTCTGATTCATTCTTCAGCCTTGTCCACTTTTTCACTTTCTTCTCACATTCGCCCTTCTCCCCTGCTGGTCTTGAGCCTGCCCTGTCATGGGTGAAGAGCATTTCCACTGGTGACATTCAGTGCCTACCCTAGCATCTGGGGCATTGTCAGCTTGAGGGGTTGGGTGGAAGTATGGAGTTCAGGCTGCTGCCCCTAGGTCTGCTGGGATGGAAGTAAATCCTGTCCATGGATTCTGTGGTGTTAGCCACACCTGGTTATCCTTCTGCCTTTGGTCCCCAAGGTTCTGTCCTCAGAAGCAGTTCCATTCCCCACCCCAGCCCACAACATCCAGTTTTTGTCCCTCTCTATGGCAGATGTTCTAACTTCAGGCCTTTCCCCCGATGCCAGGTCTGCATTTCCAACTGCCTGCCACACTCCTCTGTGGAGGCTCAGAGGCTTGTTCTTTCCCTTCTCATTCATTCATTCAGTCATTCATCCATCCACCCAGGTCCTCCTGCCCTGAGCTCAGCTCTGGAGTGCTGAGTGGGCCTTTAAGACCCTTTGGTGAGAGAGGCAGAGGACAGGTCATTTTAAGGAAGGTGCTCTGAGATGATTCGCCATCAGAACCTGCTCTGGGCTGTCAGGAAAGGCCTGATGGGGCTGAAACCTGAGGATGGACAAGACTGTGGTGGGGAAAGCGGGAGTCCCTTCAGCACAAGCAGTCACCTAACCCTTAGCCATCCACGGGCAGTCAAGGACCGACGCCTGGTTCATCTTCCGATTTAATGCCTCTCCCTTGGGCATCTCTCCTGCCTAGCTTTCTTAAAAGCACTTTTTCATGCAGGTCACTTTGGTACCATGCAAATTCAAGTCCAAGACCTTTCTTCTGTTCTTCTGACTGTAATCTAGCTTGGTCTCCCTTTTCAGCAGGTGCTCAACCCAGCCAGCCTGGTTTTCTGCTCCTTCACTCCTAAGGGATGAGCCACATTCCCAACAGAAGCCCCACCAGGGAGAGGGGCAGAGAGGAGGTGACTAATCTAAAAGTGTTCCCTCTTCAAATCCTACACCAGAATTCTGCCTCCTGTCCCCCGTGAGAATTAGTACATAGTGCAAAGGGGAGCTGGCTTATTGAGCAGTGGGTCACAAGGTCACCTCTCATGTTATCAGATAAAGGGTGAGTGGAATTTGGCTCTACCCTGTGGGACAGTGTGGACAGACAGTGGCACCGTGGCCTCGCAGGAACCGTCTGAGGCAGGCTGCCTGGCTTCCCTCCTGGCTCTGCCTCTTACGAAAGGATCCAGCCTTGGGCACAGTACTTAGTACCTCAATTTCCTCACCTGTAAAACCACGGCAATGACAGTGTCTCTCTCCCAGTGTGGAGAGTTAAATATATATTAAATTAGGGTTTGAGGCCTTGCTGTCTCTAGAATCAAAGTGAGTTATCTGCAATTATTTAAAAAAACTAGATTCTGCCTCCCAGGGAGCTTCAGTGGCCACCTGACCCCACACCACCCCTCTGAGGTAGCCTGAGGCGGTGCTGGCTGTGTACCAGCACCTGAGTGCAGGGGCATGGTGGGCTGCGCAGTGGCCCGGCCGGGGCAGCGCCACCTCCCCGTGCCATGACTCGCATCTCTCTGTTCTGGGGGCAGCTTCCTCTTCTCCACTCCGGGCATCGGATGTTTGCCTCCCAGACTGAGGGGGAGCTCAAAGTGACCCAGATTCTCAAAGAAAAGTTCCCTCGAGCTACAACCATCAAAGTCACCGACATTTCAGGTAATGTTTCCTCTCGTCCTTCCCACAGAGCCTTGGTAGGATTTTGCCCCCTAGAGGTGATGTCACCAGCTTCTCAATAGGCACAGCTTTTGGGCAGATGGAACCCAGCCTCTCCCACTGGATGGGGTGGGGGTAGGGATTCAGAAACCTCTGAGGGAAACTTGCTGGGGACAAGCCCCTGTCAGAATGATTTAAGGTCACCAGCCTGGCCCAGCTAGGTTGAGGCCCTTCTCAGTCACTCCACGGCTCAGGTCCACCATCCTTAATTTGGCGGTGAGATGGGATTTAATTTATCTGCATTCTTTGACACCCCAGAATGTCAGAGCTGGGGCAGGGTTTTGTCCAACTCCTTCACTTTCCCCTCAAGGAGCCAAGCCCAGAGAGGCTGGAGGAACTGCCCAGCACCAAGGAGGGGGCAATCCAGGGTGGGCTCTCTGTCCGGAACCCAGTTACCAGGCCCTGTGTTTCCCAGGGGACCACTGGCAGCCCACAATTCCAGGCTGGCTGCGTGTTAGGAACAGGCTGGGGAGCCAGCTTCTGCACCCATGAGACAGGGAAGATAAGGCCTTTATCCAGAGACACACGGGGCAACTTGGCAGTGGGGCAGCTAGATAGGCCTCGACCAGAATCTCCCCCCACACCCAGGCTCACAGGCTTCACTGAGCAGGGGATGCCTGCAGGGACTGGGAAGAAAGTTCAGAAAGTAGATTTTCTTTTGGAAGCTATAGAAAACGAATAAGTATAAAGATCCTTTGGAATGGTAGATTGGGTGAGGGCTCTGCAGGGGTCCTGGGGCATTGTCGTGGCCTTGATGTCACCAGGCCCAGGGCAGAGCTGGAACTTGCTGTCCAGCCTGACTCTGCCCAGCACTGGACAGGGTGCAGAAAGAGAGTTGAACCTGGGGGGGACCAAAACTTGGATTCCTAGGGCACATTATGAGAGAAGCAAACCAAAACCTGTTGAGTAAATTGCCCTTCTCGTGCGATCTTCTGGCGTTAACAATACCAGGATATTTTCTTTCCTGCCCATGCTAGAGCAGCACATTTTCTCATGTCATCAGCGCTAGCTCTCTAGCCTGTGAAGACAAAGCTTGGGCGGGGGATGGATGGGGTCACCACAAGCTCTGCCCAGAACCACCCAGAGCATTTCCCTCTTTCTGGAAACTGAGGATGATACTCTTCATGTGGCGCTCTCGGCTAGCAGGTGCTAGAGAGCCACCAGCACCTCCATAACCAGCCTGTCTGCCGTTTTCCTTGTAACAGTGTATCCCTGTCTCTCTCACGCTTCCTTGTTTCTTTCTTATCTTTTGAATAGTATTAAAAATACAGTTTCCAAACCAAATTTTAGCATAATTTTGCTCTTTGAAAAATACCGATTGCTAGTCCTTTGGAAAGCAGAAGAACGAAATTTCAGTCCTGCTACCCTCTTCTAAGACATTTGTTAGTCTACAGTAAAAGAAAATCCTCAGAATTTCCTAGGGTTTTATGGTTCCTGCCCACAAGTCGTAATCCTGGGTAGTGCAAAAGGAAGAGCAAATTTTGGATGGAGGCAGCATGTGGCAAGATCATAAGCACTGACGTTTTTCTTACCAGTTTTAGCAACTTGCCTTTATGCCGGGTAATAACTTACAGACCTTCTCTGGACTGTATAAGAATTATTCAAGGCCATTGGGGGCTGTGGCTCTCGGAACTTAATCACTGTAACACTTTCAAATTGTGTTTTATTTTAGGAGGCTGTGGGGCGATGTATGAAATCAAAATTGAATCAGAAGAATTTAAGGAGAAGAGAACCGTCCAGCAGCACCAGATGGTGAATCAGGTCAGTCGAGGTCAGGGGCTCCTTTCCCATTGGCCTGTAGCATCTAAAAGGATCTGCCACGTGGTAACGGCATTTTTCACTGTCAGTCCTGTGAAAGAATGAGGCAGGAGCACAGTTGTGCAAGCAGGCTTGGGATTTCAAAATAATTTCACCAGGGGCCTAGCTGGAATCAGATTGTGGGCAAGAATGGATTTTACTCAAACTGAAATCAAGCCGCCTGATATTTTGCATTTCCTTATATGATGCTACCAATGTTTATTGTTACTGTCACACATCACAGTATTTGTAAATATAGGTAGTGCCAAAAAAACTTATGTTTTTATAGATTTGAAGATTTTTGAGCCTCTCTTTAGGCCTGCTTTAGAGATGGATAAACTGAGGCATGACATTGCTTGAGAATTGCCCCAGCTGCCCCAGACCCATTTTTTTTTTTTTAAAGTCCATTAATGTCCTTTTATTACAATTAGCCCAGTTCTTGCTTGACCAAACAACTGGACACAGTTACCTGGCCAAGATGACACATTAGCCTAACCATCACAGTCCACCCCTTGCCAACTTGGCAACCATACACATCACCTTAAACCATACTTAGTCTCTAAGTAAAAACAATAACAGACATACATATATATATTTCCGCCTAAGAATATTCAAGTGTCCTGTGTACAACCGGAAATGCATTAATTCTCTACAGAATAGGGTGCAAATCCTTGGGTAATATTCACTCTTAAACCTCACATCCTTAAATATTATGACATGAAACTAATACAACTTGTCATATGGTAAGGAAAAGGGTTAAGGAAGAAATCAAAGATATTCATTTTATGTACATATACAATCATACTCATAACAAAACAAGGAAGAAAGATTCAAGACTATTACAGTCCTCATTCCCAGACCCATTTTGTAGAACATTTGGGGACCAGGAATATCATAGTTAACCAGACTGAGGGCCAGTTTATACATTACTCTTGTTTAGTTTAATTGGCATTTACATCAGCGGATTCTTGCCCAGTGTCTGTAAACCAGCCCCTTCAACAGGCATGTTAGACATCATTCTGGAAGGTCTTGAACACGAAGAACTCCTTGAGTTGCTGGAGAGCACAGCTGTGGTCAGGAGAGTCCCTGCCGTCCCTTCCCCACCCTTCTCCGCCTGTCCCCTCCCTGCTGGCCAGTGCTCACTGGTGTCTCTCCATCTGTACCTTTGCCCAGCTAGGCCCTTGGCCTGGGTGGACCAAATGCCACCTTCCCTTCCTCCCCTGCAGGCCACGAATGACCCTCCACCCTCTGGCTCCCTTCCTCGGCTGCCAACATGTTCTGCCCTGTGTCTTGGAGGCTTATGTCCCTGCCATCTGTCCCCTGCAAGCTGTCAGCCCTTTGGGGCTGGTTCCCTTTTGGAGGGAGCCCAGCTCTTTACCTCGCTTGGGGCACCTGGAGCCCTAGAGCATGTGGGCTGGTCTTCCCAGTAGTCTCGAGGGGAGAGCATCAGAAACCACCATGCCTGCCCCAGAAGCTCTTCTAGCCCCACATAGTCTCGGGGACCAAAGTCAAGGAGGAAGACCTGGCTGGTCCAGATCATCCCCAACTGGTGGGATGTTGGGCTTTGTCTCCCAAACCACTCAGGCCGCCTGCTGGGCCCAGACTCCGAGGGGCATGTTCCTTTGAGCGCGTCTCCCGGCCTGAAGCCACAGCTGCGAGTGGTTAAGGATGCCGGTTCTGGCATTGGACTGCCCACGTTTCAAACCTGGGCCCTGCTACTTTCTTGCTGTTTGGCCTTGGGCAAGTTACTCCACTTCCCTGGGCCTCCATTTACTAGCCTGTAACTTAGGGATAGTAACGGGTACCTGCCTCAAAGGCCATTGTGGGGACTAGTCACAAAGTGTACGCAGAGCACTGAGAACAGGGTCTGATACCTGGTCAGCCCTCAGTCCCTGTCACCTTCCTTCGCCATCATCATCACCATCTACAGCAGGGAGGGAGCCTGGACCACGCCTGCAAGGAGAGGGCGGTGGTTCCCCTTGTTTGGGGGAATGTCTTCTGCACCATCCCAGGTTCAGGGTTTACTCTGGATCCTCCAGAAATGAGTGACCATCTCTTCCTTCTCCAAGTGGCAAGCCCTGCCGCTCGCCTGTCTCTCTAGAAAGCTGACTCCCTGCAGGAAGGGCCCCAGCCACCACTCTGTCCCCACCCCTAACAAAGGAGCTGGCACATAGACAGAGCTCAGTCCGTACGTGGTGAGCAGCTGCGTGTCTGCAGAGACAAAGGGGAGCAGGCCTGTGATTGGCTGTTAGCTTCCCGGGAAATTAGATGTTTAGTGCCTGCAAGGCATTCCATTTAAGGCAATCCTTGCCTGGCATTGCTGTGCTGAGCTGAATCCGTGTCCTTTCCCCCTGGCGCAGCTGCGGACTGGGTCACTGTAGGGACCGCTTTTCCCGCCAAGCATTACTTGCCGTGCGCTCCCCCCCCCTCCCGGCATCTGTGACGAGTGTGGCCCCGTGGCCAGGCCTTCAGCTTGTCGCCACCGTACGTCCTCAGGCCTTTGAGGCATGTGCTGAAAGGTGTCAACAGTCGTTGGCCTTTTCAGACAGTAGAGTTTGGGGGTTGGGGCTCTAAAAGGGTCAGGTAGGAGGAATGGCGATGAAATGTCTTTAAGAGGAAGACTGTGGCCTGTGAGGTGTGAGCTGGACCTGGAGGTGGCTGCCTTTTAGGGGTATGGGGCAGGTGCTCCCTTGGAAGGCAGCTCTGGCAGCAGCATGAGGTCGAGGCAGGGAGGGGAGCAGACTCTGCTCTGCAGCTTTGGTTCCATCGCTCCATGGATCCCGAGTGCGGGAGCGATGGGTGTGGGGACACCCAGCTGTCAGGGTTGGGAGCTGGTGGCCCTGGGCCAGGGGTGATGCTCTCCTACTTGATCTGGCCTCATCACCCTCCACTCAGTAACGTTCTTCCCGGCGCCATCACATCCAGAATTTCAGGCACAAGAAGGCCCCAAAAAGGTCGCCTGGAATCACCTCCCAAGCTTCTGATCAGACAATCCCTGTTGATCTCCCCAGGGATGGGAGCTCTCTCCACCCCGACTCACACCTGCCTCAAACTCTGCAGCCCCTTGGGGGGCCCAGCCCCTCTCAACTCCCACAGTTTGTCCCTTGTCTGTTCTGCCATTTTCTGAAATCGTCACTGATGATGCCGAGGGTTCCCTTCTGGGAGCACCCCGATCCGTCTTCTGCCCACTCCGAGGCAGCAGCAAGGGGAGTAGAATGGGCACTGAGTTAGCTTGTGTGGCCTGGAGCTGGTGTCGGTCTTGGCTCTGAGCCCTCGTTTCCTTGCCAGGGAAGGGGGCAGCTTGTCGGGTGGTGTGGTGGGTGCCTGAGGTAGTGCCTGCACGTGCCCACATCGCGCCCGGCCAGTGGAGGGTGCCGGGTAAATATCAGTTGCCCTCTCCCCTCCCGCGGCCTCTGTGCTGACCACCGTCCCCTAAGGGTGGCTCTGCCGGGGTCTTCCCCTGCTCAGAGCCCTTCAGCAGGTCCCCTGGTTGTCCCGGGGGCCAGGTGTGGGAGACTTCATTGATGGTTGGGCTACATTACATATTATCAATTCAAAATATAAAAAATAGTTTTCCAAAACAAAACAAATAAACAAAAAATAACAGGGAAAAACAGCTTAAACTTAAGTGTGTGCAGAGTCTCCCATAGGTAGATAGCTATCCAGAGAAAGCGGTGCAAATAATCTAATAGAGGCTTATTGTCATCACTGTCGAATACAAAATAAATGACAACGCTCTTTTTACTTGCATAGGCACTAAAAGAAGAAATCAAAGGAATGCACGGATTGCGGATATTTACCTCCGTCCCCAAACACTGAGCACAGCCTGGCCGCGCCAACGCTGCTGCTTCAAACGAACTCCGATGACTCGACTGACACCACTCTTTCCCAGGCATTTGCCAAAAACTTTATCTATTTTGTTCAGAGATATTTCCATATTATAATTTTAGAGGACTATGCTATCTATTTAGATGTGAATTAAAGGCAGCCGACAACGGAAGCTTTGGCAAGGTTATTTGCAGTGCTTCTGCTCTCTATTTCAAAGCAGCAGCATTTTGTCCAGGGCAGTTCTGTCCTGCTGCTACGGAGGCAGGATGGAGTATCAGCTATTTTTGAGTAAAGAACATTCTTGCTTCTTCTCTGCCTATGAAACTACTCAGGCCCCCTAATCTTAAAAAAGAAAGAAAGAAAGAAATCCCTTTGTTTTGCTGTTCTTTTCATTTACTGCTCTCTTTCCCTTTCCCTCCAAACTTCTTTCAAGAATGGTCTTGGACCCTCATTTTCATAACTCTCTGGAGTGTACACGGGATTTTTAGCTGCCCAGATGTGGGTTCTCTCCCTGTGTTTGAGGATCGCCACCCTTTGCATCTGGGTGGGAGGCAGAGACCCCTCACACTATGGAAGCTGAAAAGCCGTTCTCCCAGCCTCCCTTGCAGCAGGGCACAGGCACGCCACCGACCAGGCCAATTGGACGGACCTGCTCCGGGCTTTGCATTGGGAGCAAGTGATGCAGAGAAGCAGGGCCAGTGGCACATCCATTCTGGCAGCCGCAGCAGCAATGTCCAGTTTCCTCTGTGAGCTGCTGTGAGTCCCTGCAGGGCCATGGTGTCTGCTTCTGCTGCATGATTTGGGCTCTGGCCACAGAGCCTCTCTGGTTCCTGCCCATTTCCAGAAGCTGGTTCACCAGTGTTCCTAGAAATTCTGTAATCTCTCCCACATCCTTTCCCTAAATTCTTTCCTGCCTCAGATCAGCCTGGGCACTACCCATTGCTTGCAGCTGAGAGCCCTGATGGGTCCCTTGCAGGGGGAACTCCTGCCTCCCCCCAACATCTCTACTGAGCAGCTTTCTGAGAGCTCAGCAAACCCCTGCCCTTCTCAGTTCTCAGCCCCGTCACTGTGGCATTGGAAGGGTGACCATCCCCTTCCAACTCCTCCTGTCACTCATGGAACTGACCACAGGGAAGTAAGTGGTCACTTGCGATTCTGAAGACACCTCTCAAAAATGAGGGTGCGTTTTTACATGGGAGGTCCCGGTGCCTCCCCCACCCCCCAAAAAAAAGAAGATGAGCAGATGCTGCCTCCCACTACACCAGAGCTCGACTCTGCCCCCACCGCAACAAGCAGAGGCCACAAGCCAGCAGACGCCACAGCCAGCAAACAGGGAGTGGATGTGGCTCAGGTCATTGGGCGCTCCCCCACCATGTGGGAAAGTTCCAGGTTCGGTTGCCTGCGCTCCTGGAGAAGGCAAGCAAACATTGAGTAGACAGACAGATCAACAGACGAGAAACATCTGGGGGAAGGGGGGGATAAATAAAGAAAAAATCTTTAAAAAATAGAAGGGAAAATATTAATATATTTTATATTTATGACATGTTAAATGATAATATTTTGGATATATTAAATTCAGTGAAATAGATTTTTATAAAAAAAGGGGGGGGTATGTAGGTAGAAGAACCTTGGGCCCCAGATTTTCAGGGGTGTCACAGGTTTCACATATTCTGTTCTCTTCACACACTGCCCCCATATTTTGGTTTAAAAATATTCCCTATGTACACATGGGGGGGGGGTGCGGCAAAACTGCCTTTCACATGTAACAGTCACTCCATTGTATCAGCACTAGAAGAAAAGATAAAACAGGAGACTTGCTCCTGAGGGCCTCAGCCACCTCAAATAACTAGACAGCCCAGATGTGCTGTGTGGGCTCTTAAAGGACAGGAGAGAGTGGGAGCGATGCGGTGCAGCTCTGAGAGAGGCACTGCGGCTTCCTCCTCACCCTTTCCGTGATTCCTCGCTCTGGGGGACGGGAGCTGCCAGGTCAGGAGGACACTCAAGCAGCCCCATGGAGAGGCCCATGTGGGGATAAACAGGCCACTCACCAAAGGCAACAAACAAAACCAAGCAGGCCTCCTGCCAGCAGCCGGCATGGAACTGAGGCCTTCCAAGCCCAGTGCCACGTGGGAGAGCCCCACCTCAGAAAGGGGCCCTGCAGCTGCCACCAAGCCCCAGCAGGCACCCAACTGCCACCTGAGCCAAAAGCACCCCACTAGGCTGCTCCCCAGTTTCCGACCAACAGAAGCTGTGAGGTAATAAGTGTTTGTTGTCTTAAGCCACGAAGTCTTGGGGTAATTTTTTCTGCAGCAGTCCATAACTGACTTGCTAACTACTGGAAGGTCCCTGAGACACCTCACCTACTGGAGAAGGAGATTGAAGAGCCAGACTGGGGAGCGCACAGGGGCACAGCTCAGTGACGGCAACCCCACCTCCTCATCTACCTGTCTCTCTGCAGACCAGTTTTAGGATCTCTCTCTGGATTGGTGTCTATCAGATATGGCAGCCATACTGCCAGTAGCTCTTAATTTTTATATCTTAATGCCCAGGCCTAGAAAAGGGCAGGCTTTCCTTCCACGTTCAGGGTCTGGCACTGATTGGTCCTTCTTGGATGAGGAGGCCCAGGAAGCATGTCAAATGGCAGCCTCTTCCCAGGCTTTGGAGTGGAGGGAGGAGCTAGTTATAAAAGCAGAGGGTGGGAGCGGATGTGGCTCAAGTGAGCTCCCACTTCCCACATGGGAGATCCTGGGTTTGATTCCCAGTGCCTCCTGAAAACAACAACAACAACAACAACAAAAAAAACTCAGGGGAGCTGATGTGGTTCAGTGGTTGAGCGCCGGCTTCCCACATATGAGGTCCTGAGTTCAATCCCCGGCCCCTAATGCCTCAAAAAAAAAAAAAGAAAGAAAAAGTTGGGAGCTCTGTTCTCCAAAGAAGGGGCCAGAGACAAAATATCAGGTGTTCTCCACTAGACAAAAAGGTAAGTGTGGCTCTGCACCACCACAGAGAAACACAGAATCTTCCCTCTGCTCCACCCCTATACTCCAGGGAACGCATCTGGCCCAGTGAAATATGTTACTCTTACCACTTTCCAAATGTCTGCGAGCCAGATTTTAAAGTACCCACTCCCCCACCCCCATCAGTCATTCTTCCCCCAAACTAAAAGAAGGGGAATCACAGCGTTTCTTTTTTTTTTTTTTAGGAGGTACTGGGGATATTACCTAGGACCTCGTAATGGGAAGCACGCGCCCAACCACTGAGCTACATCCACTCCCCACAGAGTTTCTATTTAATTCATTAAGAAAGGAGAAGACGGAACTGTTTAGTCTTAGTGACGGGAGAATAACATTCTGTCTGAAACAGCCAGCTCCTAGCTTGATTAATTGCTACTTGTGGAAACTGCTGAATTAAGATACGTTTTCTCAGCCAAGTGTCCTTTAAAAAGTTTCCCAGTGGAAAATCCTGAGGCAGTTTGTTCCTGACGAGGCAAGTCAATCCAAGGGGAACAGCCCTCGTGGAAGGGATTCCCCAGCCCCCTTTTGTTCCCATGGGTTCCCGTGCTGTCCCACTCACCCCTATTAGACCACCCAACTACTAGTGTGTGGGTCAGGCTGGTGGCCACTGCAGGGGGCTGGGGCCACAAAGCCCTGCCCAGACTCAGGCAATGCTAAGGAGCTTGGGACAGGACTCCTTTCTTGGGAATCCAAACTAGGAAGGGAGAGTAAATAACCAAGGACAGCTGGGCCCCAGACAGGCTAATGGCCTGTGGAAAACCCAGGGCAAATACACCTGGACCAGAGTCCGACTTGGGCAGTCACGCTGGGAAATGCGGAGAGAACTGGGTAAGGAGAAGCTGGAGTTGGAAAAAATGGGCTGTGAGATGTCTTGCGGGGTTGCGTGGCAAATCCCAGTGAAGAGGAAGCAGGCGCTTCCTCAGGATGCTTGGCCCTGGCTGCAAATTAGAACTCCCTGGGGTTATTTCAATCCCCACACCTGGATCTCCCCCAGGTCCAAGAGGCCAATTAGTGCGGGGAAGTCCAGGTGAGTCATGTTAAAGGTGGAGACTTCAGGGACCCGCCTCCCCTGGACGGCTCACCCCTCTTGCCCTCCTTGGAGCTCGTTTTGCCTGCTCGTCTCCATCCCCACCTGTTTTGGGCAAACTGCTCCCCTGCTCCCCTTCTCTCCGGTAATGTGGGAAACTCCAACACAACACTGCACCTGGCCTAACCTGGGCGGAGCTGCAGTCTCAGGGGGCTGCTTTCTGCTGCGAGGATAAAGGAGCCCTTTCCCCGAGTGCACCCGGGAACAGGGAGAAGATGGGGCGCCGAGGCACGGTTCCAGGGTTCCCGCCGCCGATCGGGAGCCTCAGCTACATTCTTCCCCTTTGCTTCCTGGACTCTAAGTCAGCTAGCCTGGACTTTTTTGTGGGCCACCTAAAGAACCGCATCCATCCTCGCCGGGACAGTCCAAGGGTCTCCCCTCCTTGCCCAAGGAGCCCAACTTTTGACAACTTGCATATTTGCATTTGCTCTGATGAAGCAGGTAGGATTAAGCTCAGGGTTGATTCTTTTGTTAGGCACCTCCTTTCAGGGAGTCTATCTCATTTCTTAGGTGGTGGTGAGATACTCTGTCGCTGTGAATTTAAAAGCACTAATGTACTTAAAATTTGTTTTTAGAAAAATGTTTATTAGAGAGGCAGGTAAGATGACAGATTCTTTTGTTTTAGAATAAGCATAGAAAGAAGCAACCATGTCGACCGTATGCAAACAAAACTTACTCAGAAGCCAGAGTCTGTAATGAAGTGTGGATCGGAAGGCAGGGGAGCTACCTGGGAGCATCGCAGCCCTGCTTCCTCTGCAGTTAGAAGAACAAACAGGTCCTTCGGCAGCAGACTTGCCAATTCAGCAAATGCTTAAAATAATAAAAACTTAAAACAACTAAAGTTCAAATAATCCCTTTGGTTGTTTTATAATTGCCTCTGTTCTTTAGAATGGATTTAGATTTGCAGAAACACTGAGAAGACAGTGCAGTATTCCTATGGACCTGGCATCATTTCCCCGATTAACATCTTACGTGTAAAACATTTGTTACTATTTTTACAATTAATAGGTCAGTGTCAATATTATTATTTTTATTACCTAATGCCCTTCTTCTGTTCCAGAAACCCACAGGACAAGCTGTGGGCTGTCTGGGCTCCTCTGGACTGTGACAGTTTCTCAGAATTTCTTTGATTTTGATGACCGTTTCATTTTTAATCAGCAGTACCTGCAAATATATTCTGTGGGGAAATTATGGACCCATTTGAAGGAAAGTAATTTACAAAACAAAGCAAAAGTAGAAAGAACAAACCAGGTGACTCATAGAAAGTTACTCTATTCTAAACATTTTGGCAATCATTAAATAATCTCATTTTGGATGCCCGCCCCCTCCCCTCCCCTCCCCTCCCCTCCCCAAATGTGCTGGCAGTATTAATAAAGCACCTGCTTGGAGTTGCAGGCATCAGGAAGCAGCAGCTTTGCCCACACAAGATGAGTTTATTCAGGGTGAACTTTAGTAGTATTTATAAACCAGGTCAGGGAGGAAAGGCTTCTCTACATCCATCAACCTGTAACTGTATCTCTAAAATAAAGGAAGAGAACTTTATCAACAAGCTGAGGCTTTCCTCCTTTTATTTTAATGGAGAACTGTTGGAAAAAAGCAAAGTATGCTTTGGGTGGAAATGGAAATTCCTGATGCTTTGAGAATTATTGCGTTGTGTTTTCTAATACTTCATGCACTGAGAGGAACTGAAGCTGCAAACCACCTTTAGCTGTTTAAGTCAGTGTCACATATATGCACCTGTCCCAGAGGCTGAGGCGTATAATAATAATAATCAGGAATTTATGCACCCCAAGCTCCATTGGCCCTGTACAAACCAACAGCTGCTTTCTGAGTGAAATCTGTCCAATGTGGCATAAGAGATTGGGCGGCCTCTCTCCCACTCTGGAAGGTCCCAGGATCGGTTCCCAGTGCTGCCTAAGAGAAGACAAGCAGAAATAGAAGAACATACAGAGAGCAGACAGCGAGTGCAAAACAACAAAAAACTTCACAGAAGAGTATGCTTTTCAAGGTAGGTTTTTCCAAGGGTAATACTGCCTTGTCTTGTTTTAGGCTTTTCCATGTTCCATTTGCCTTCTTGGGGGTCACTCTGGAAATGAGCTCCTCATCTGATAGGAAGGTCAGATTTTAAGATCTTTGGCCCCCCGTTCACGTGGTGAAATGCCTAAAGCCGGTCATCTACCAAGGCTGAGCTTACGGGGAAGCTTTTAGGGCTTGTGACCACCGATCCCCGCACTCTGAAGGGCCAGCTGATTTTCCTTGCTGCAATTCTTAAAAGGAGAACTGAATTCCCCTAAAGAGGTCTGGGTCAAGATATGCGGCTTTATCTTGTTGGTGAAGGTATAATAATTCAAAAGAAACTGTAATTAGAAAACTTAAAATTTATGTAGTTGTAAAGCAGGTCACCACTGAGTAAAGCTGCCTGCATTGCCTTGTAAAATGTGAACTGACTCACTGTCGGGATCTTGTGCCATCCGCACAAGCCCGAGTCCCTTCTGCCAATCCCCTGACGTGCTGCTGTGGCTTTCAAAATCACCTTTAGTCACGACAAAAAGAGACACAGAAGAGAGACAATGAGAGACACCACAGATCAGGTTGCTGAGGTGGCGTAAGACATTGGGCTGCCTCTCTCCCACTCCGGAAGGTCCCAGAATCGGTTCCCAATGCTGCCTAAAGAGAAGACAAGCAGAAATAGAAGAACGCACAGAGAGCAGACAGCGAGTGCAAAACAATGAGGGGGGTGGGGGGATAAATAAGTAAACCTTTAAAAAAAAAAATCACCTTTACATTGATTCGAGCATATGAAATGAGCCTGTAATATAGTGGCAAGAAGTTAATTTTCCTATGTAAAGGCAGGAAGGAAGGGAATAAATATTTTTCTAATAAAAGGAAGAGTCTCTACCTAATACCTTCCCTCTGACCCACTTATAGCTGATTGTCTGTGATCACTGCCGGGACCCCCATGCCTGGCTCCAGTGAAACACTGGGCTTGAAACCTTTCCACGCAATTTCACTCTCTTCCTGCTTCAGTGCCAATTTAAGAATGCAATTTCCTGTGTGACCCAGATTTCTTTCAAAATGATAAGAACATTTTATTCTGGCTAAAAGTTCATCATTTTCTCAAGTGAGCCTTTACATTTGCTGCTTAAAAAAATTCCAGAAAATTCAAACTAGGTCTGAAAGATGCCAATGATTGAGAAAAAAAAAAGAAAAAAAAGAAAAAATCCACCCTTTTGCAAAGTGAGGTACCGAGGTCTGTGACTGTGTGTAGACGTAGTTATGATCCCAGCCTGGGGAAGTAGGAGCTGAATCCAGCTCCACTTGCCACAAAATCTTCAGCAGAAAGAGAGCAAGGGCATCGAGGAGTGGACACTCACTGTTTTTATGTAAGCTTTACTGTACAGAATTAAAATATCTGACAGATTGTGTCAATTTGGTGGCGGGATGATCAGTTGGTATCATATGGAAAAATCAATAGGTTATGACGTTATATAAGCGAATATCCTTGTTCTTAGGAAATATATGTGGAAGTATTAAGTGTCCAAGGAGCATGATGTACTCAACCTATACTCAAGTTTTTAGAAAATAGATGATATTCATATATAAAGAATAATATAACAAACGTGGCAAGATGTTATAAATTGGTAAATCTGGTTCTCTGGGTAGGAGGTATATTGGAGTTCTCTATTAGTTATATATTATTTTTGCAACTGTCCTGTAAGTTTGAAATTATTTCCACACACAAAAAAAAAAAACTTAAAAAAATCAACAGATTAATTAACCAGACTTTTCCAGATTTCAACTGATTGTTTGGGATTAAATAGACATGAGGCTATTTGTGATAAAACTAACAATGATATTCACTGTGTTTAAGGCAAAATACACACTTTTTGTGCCCGTATAAATATTTTATTTACTTCTTTATTTAAGAAGGCTGATATTTTATTTTCTTTGATTCCCTCTAAGTGAATAAAGGTGCAATTTAACAAACTAGCATAGTGTTTTCGCTTCCAGGCTGCTATGACAAATCCACATAGGAGTGTTTTGACTCCCAGTTTCCGAGGCTGGAAGCTTGCTTCCTCCCCGGCTTGGTAGCATTCTGGCTAGCCGATAGTCCTTGGGGTTCCTTGGCTTTCCCGTGATACGGTGATGCTCTCTCCTTTCTCTTCCAGGTTCCCAATGACTTCCTGCTTCCTTCCCATGGCTTTCTCTCATTATATATGAATTTCCTCTGCTCATAAGGGACTCAGGTAAGACCCTCCCTCATTCAGTTGGGCCACACCTTAACTAAAATTCACATCTTCAAAAGGTCTTATTGAAAATGGGTTCATGCCCATAGGAATGCGGATAAGAACGTGTGTTTTGGGGGGTACCTAATTCAACCTACCACACATACTTCAATGGATTGAGTAACCAAGGGTAACATTCTAATGTACTTCATTTATGGGGGACACTCGAAATAAATTAGAGAGCTGAAGTTTTCTGCACTCCAACGATGCGATACTTTTTCATTCAGAAATAATGGCTAAACACTAGGATCTAACTTTTTCGGTTAGAGATGCTGCCAAAAGAAGCCATGTCTTGTCAAATTTCAAATGACGCAGTTGTAAATTGGCAATTGACAGCTTTCCTTGTGAAACTTCACCCTAGCAAGGGAAACTTGATTAGAGTAAAAACTAGCCAAGGCAAATTCAGGCATACGAGGCCTAAAAGTCCACTTTTTGGCTACGTGAAAACATGACCTGTAGAGCTACCCATCCGTCAGTCTTTTTTTAAAGATTTATTTACTTTTTTTTATCCATTTTTACCCTCCTCCCCCGTTTTTGCTGTTTTTGTGTCCATTCGCTGGGTCCGTTTCCTGCCCTCTCTTCTCATCCTTTTCCTCCTGTCTTCACTGGGATTTGATCCTGGGAACCTCTGATGTGGGAGAGAGGCATCCTACCACCTGCGCCACATTAGTTCCTGGTTTCTCAGTGTGTTTCATCTTGGCTCTCCCTTGTGTCGCTCTCCTGTTATGTCATCATCTTGCTGCGTTGCTTGGCGGAGCCTGACAGCACATCCGCACACGGGGCCTGACGGCTCACCTGCTCGTGGGGCCTAGTGGCCCACGTGCCTTCTATATTTTTCTTTATTTTTACCGGGAGGTCCCGGGGGGTTGAACCCAGTTTCCTCCATATGGGAGACGGACACCCAACCATTTGAGCCACATCCGCCCCCACGTCCAGTCTTTTGAAGAACTGCCTGTCATAGTCACAGATGTGGGGAGAAACAACTCCAACTTTAAAAAAGAAATTTTGATGTGGTATTAAATATAAGTCTTAACACATTTGTTTTTTTGTCCAAATAGACTTTGACATATGAAGTGGGAACACGACAACCTTAATGCAGATTCACCCATCACCTTCATCTTCCTCTATAACATACAGTGTTTCTGCTTCGATTACTGAGGTGATTCCTTCATTCTGACCTTCAAACATGTAGTGACCTTTACAAGTCCCTATGGTGAAAGGGAATCCTTGTCATCAAATCTTTTATTTCAGGTTCACAGAGACATTAAGTAGAATGAACGTGGCTACTGGGGTCAGGGAGTGGGGAGAGGGAGTTATCTGCTAAATGAATAGGAGTTTTGGTTTGGGATGATGAAAAGAGTCTGGAAATAGATGATGGTGAAAGGTACGCGGTATTGCCAATGTACTTAGCAGCAAAGAAATTTCCACTTAAAATGGTTAAAATGGCTTTTTTAAAAATGTTATATACATTTTATGACAATTAAAGGTAAATTAAATTTTTTTCGAAATCACCCTCTTGACTTTGCACCTCTGCGTAGCTGCTACCTGGGCCTCCCCAGTCTTGTGCACAGTTTTGAGGTTTTGGGTGTTGTCCATCCCACTCTTTTGTCAGCCCGTTCTTCATGCTAGGAGCTTGCCTTCAACCTCAGCCAACCAGGCCTCAGATTTCTGAACCGTTAGTCACAGTTTTTAAACAACCTTAGCTGACTTTTGTTAATTTGGCTAGGTCTTCAAAATTTTGAGGATTCTTTTTTTTAATATATTTTTAAAATATGTTTTTTTATTGAAGTATATCATTCTTACATGAACATGCATAAACAATAAGTGTAGAGTAAAGGTTGTGAACCTAAGTATACTAGGCATAACATCATACAGGGGTCCCATACATCAACCCACCACCAACACCTTGCACTGTTAAGAGACATTTGTTACAAACCATGCAAGAGTATCATCAAAATATTACTATTAACTATAGTCCATATCTTACATTTGGTGTATTTTTTCCCCCAACCCACCCTATTTTTAAAAAATATATTTTTATTATAGAGGTTGTGAGCTTATAAAACAATCGTGCACAGGTGTAGAATTCCCATACAACACCCCTTCACCAACACACCACACCGTGGTGAAACATTTGTTACAGATTATGAGATAATATCATCAGACTATTACCACCAACCATGGTCCACAGTGTACATTTGGCACACTTTTTCCACACCCCCCATTATCAGCACAGTATATCTTTGGCATCGATGCAAGAATATTATAGTATCACTGTTAACCACAGTCCAAAAGGTCACACCAATTGTATTTTTCCCATGCTTCTCCACATTCCCACCACCCTGCAATAGTGACGTACATCCACTCTAGCTCACAGAAGGACACTCTTGCATCTCTACCCTCAACCACAATTCTCATCCACCTCTGGGTTCATTGTGTTATTCAGTCCCTAGATTATTCTCCAGATTTCTTTCAATTGACATTTACTTCCCCAGACTACCCTTTTCAGCCACAATCCCATTTATAAAGCGGCTGCTACTCACTGTAATATGCTACCATCAACTCTATCCATTTCCACACTTTTACTGTCAAGTTAATTAAAACTTCTACATACATCAAGCATCGGTATTTCTTCTCAACTCTCCTCTTATCTCCTAATAACCTATACTCTAGGTTTTAACTCCATGAGTTTATTCTTCATATTTCATGAGACCATGCAATATTTGTCCTTTTGTGTCTGGCTTACTTCACTTAGCATAATGTCTTCGAGATTCATCCATGTTATCATGTGTCCCAATTTCATTTCTTCTTACTGCAGCATAGTGTTCCATTGTATGTATAGGCCACATTTTGTTTATCCATTCATTGGTTGATGGGCACTTGGGTTATTTCCATCTTTTGGCAATTGTGAATAACACTGCTATGAACATCGGTGTGCAGATGTTTGTTCATGTCATAGTTTTTAGTTCTTCTGGATATATTCCTAGTAGAGGAATTGCTGGATCATATGGAAGTTCTATATTTAGCTTCCTGAGGACCTGCCAAACTGTCTTCCACAGAGGCTGCACCATTTTACAATCCCACCAACAGTGAAGGAGTGTTCCTATTTTTCCACATCTATGCAGAATTAGGTGATATCTTATTTTGATTTGTACTTCCCTAATAACTAGTGATATGGAGAATTTTTTCATGTGCTTTTTGGCCATTTGTATTTCCTCTTTGGAGAAATGTCTATTTAAATCTTTTGCCCATTTTTAAATTGGAACACTTGCTCTTTTATTGTTGAGTTGTATGATCTCTTTATTTAGAAGGGAAATCAAACCCTTATTGGATATGTGGTTTCCAAATATTTTCTCCCTTTGAGTGGGCTGCCCTTTCACCTTCTTGATGAAGTCCTTTGAATCACAGCAGTGTTTAGGTGAGGAGGTCCCATTTATCCACATTTCCTTTCGTTGCTTGTGCTTTTGGTGTAAGGTTTAAGAACCCGCCACCTACTGCCAGATTGTGAAGATGTTTCTCTACAATTTATTCTAGGAGCTTTATGGTACTTGCTTTTATATTTAGGTCTCTGATCCATTTTTAATTAATTTTTGTAAAAGTTGTGAGATAGGGGTCCTCTTTCTTTCTTTTGGCTATGGATATCCAGTTCTCCCAGCACCATTTGTTGAATAGACTGTTCTGCCCCAGCTGGATCGGTTTGACAGGCTTGTCAAAAATCACTTGATCATAGATGTGAGGGTCTGTTTCTGAACCATAAATTCGGTTCCATTGGTCTACGTGTCAATACCATGCTGTTTTTACCACTGTAGCTGTGTAGTATGATTTAAAGCCTGGAAGTGAGAGTCCTCTAACTTCAGTTTTCCTTTTTAAGATGTTTCTGACTATTCAGGGCCCTTTTTTCCTTTTTTAATCATTATAAATTTTATTTTTAGAGAAATTTTAGATTATAGAAAAGTCACATCAAAAGTATGGGGGTGGAGAACAGATGTAGCTCAAGTGATTGGGCTCCTGTCTACTATATAGGAGGTTCAGGGTTCAATTCCTGGGGCCTCCTGGTGAAAGGCAAGCTGGCCCATGTGGCAAGCTGGCCTGAGCAGAGCTGGCCCACACGGAGTGCTGGCCTGTGCAGACAGCTGGCGCAGTAAGATGATGCAACAAAAAGAGACACAGAAGAGAGACAATAAGAGATGCAGCAGACCAGGGAGCTGAGATGGCGCAAGAGATTGAGCATCTCTTTCTCACTCCAGAAGGTCCTAGGATTGGTTCCTGATGCCGCCTGAAGAAAGACAAGAAGACACAGAAGAGCAGATAGAGAGCGTAAAACAATGAGGTTGGGGGGAGGGGGATGAAATAAATAAATCTTAAAAAAAAAAAAAAAAAGTAAGGGGGGGAGCAGATGTGATTCAAGCAATTGGGCATCCACCTCCCACATGGGAGGTCCTGGTTTGGTTCCCAGTGCCTCCTAAAGAAAATTCAGGCAGACAACAAGCAGACAGTGAGCAAAAAGAACAACGAGCAAAAACAAACAAACAAACAAAACGAGTGCAAACAATGAGCAAAAACGAGGAGCAAACAGACAAGGGAGCCATCTCAGGGAGAAAAAAGTATAGGGGGCAAACAATATGAAAAAAATTTAAAAATATATAGGATTCCCATATTACCCCCCCACACACACACACATTTTCCCCTATTATTCACATCTTACATTAATGAGTTACATTGGTTACAGCTGATGAACCAAACTGAAGCACTGCTACTAATCAAGGTCTATAGTTTATGGTTTACACTTTGTGCTGTACAGTTTGATAGGCTTTGACAAACGTAAAATGTCATCTGTCCGTCTTTGCAGTATCGGACCAATTCCAATGCCTTAAAAATACCCTGTGTTCCACCTATTTATCTGTCCCCTCCCCTCTGAACCTTTGGAAACCACTATCTTTATATCAATGTTATAAGTTCTTCTGTTACCATATAATGCCTACAGTAACAATAAATTTACCTGGGTCTATGGTTACCCTCCCCTACCTTATGTTTGTCCATTCCTCTATCTTGAGGAATTTGGGCTGATGTCCACTCAGACTGCTTCAGATTGAGAGGAGGCTTAGATATTATGGGCAGATGGAAGGAACTGTTTTGCTTGCAGTTGTAGATTATCCCTGTGTTTTGGGACGGGACTTGTCCAACATCATCATTTTATTAATTTTCCTGGGCAAGTCTGAAGAACTGGAAAGTAGGTTTTGGCCACAACTCTGTTGGGATTTAGGGCTCAACCGGCATATGAAGAGTCAAAAGATTTAAGTTTCTGTGACATATATTTAACAGGTGTAATGATAATTATAGGTTCAAATAAAAGGGGTAGAAGAATCACAAGTTGGGGATTTATAAGTGAGTCTCTGTTATATTGGGGAAATAGATTTTCATATATACCAAATAGGGCCTGCTGAAGAGGTGTTGGTTTCATGCAGCTATGTGCCTTGACTATAGTGTCCAGTGTCTTTATATCTCTCAGGACCACTTTTTTTTTTTTTTTAAACTTTATTTTGTACATTTAATAATTGAAAACATAAGCAATAAAAAGCTAAAAAGTAAACACAGATGAATAAATATATACATTTCTCAATTAAATGTAATGGATATGGGGCGGATGTGGCTCAAATGGTTGGGCGTCCGTCTGCCATATGGAGGGACCTGGGTTCGATCCCTGGGACCTCCCGGTAAAATAAATAAATAAATAAAAAATAAATCTTAAAATAAATAAATAAATAAATGTAATGGATACATGTAAATTTTTTTGTTTTGTTTTTTGTTTTTTTGTTTTTTTTTGTGTGTGTGTGAATCAAACAATATATTACACAATATATTTGGTTCATAGTAATGCATTCATACTCTCAGGACCACTTTTGAGGTTTTGTTTACTGTGGCAGTTAGTGAAAGCTTCCTGAGACCTGCATAAATGTAACTTCTGGAATGACCTTCCAACTTACTTTGAAATCTCTTAGCCATGAAAACTCTTTTTATTTAATGCTTCCCCCTTTTCATCAAGGTCTATTTCCACATGCATTGGTGGTTGGCTCTTGGTAATAATCCCCTGATGCCAGGAAGGCTCATCCCTGGGAGTCATGCTCCACGTCCAGGGAATGGTAGTGAATTTATTTGCTGAGTTTGGCTTAGAGGCCACATTTGAGTAACCAGGAGGTTTTCAGGAGGTAACTCTTGGGCATTAATTATAATTAGACTAAGTTTCATTTTCACAGGAATAAGGTTCCTAAGTACAGGCATTAAGATTGAGGGCTTGGCATATTGTCCTAGATATAGGATCATATCATCAGTGAATAGCAAGTTTTACTTCTTAGTTTCCTGTCTGGGGGCCTTTTATTTCTTTATCTAGCCTAATTGCTCTAGTTAGAACTTCTAGCACAATAATGAAAAACAGTGGTGACTGTGGGCATCCTTGTCTTGTTTCTGATCTCAGTGGGAAAGCTTTCAATCTTTCAATTGTTGAGTACAATGCTAGCTATAGGTTTTTCATATATGCACTTCTAATTAATGGCTTCCTGGAATTAGCCATTTAAATACTTCAGTTTATAAAATGCATTTGCAACCTTCTTATAACGAACCATAACCATATAGAGTAGCCACTTTACCTTTAAATAGGCTTAATAAATTACAATTAGCAACCAATGAAATTTACCTTTATCCATTTAAGAGTCTTGTCTTACATTCCTCATTCTGTTCTGTGAAAACTAGTCATTTCACTTTAGGACAGATCTATATTTCATTGAACATGAACTCACAATTTTCATCTTAAAGATTTAATACAAAGAGAAAGAAAAAAAGAAAAAGATTTAATACATATAATGCTAATTTATTTAATTGATATTCTATAAACTTGGGGAGATAACACCCAAGCTAGATAAAATAGAAACTTATAGTTTATGCAAGAAATGTTCTTTTTCTCTTCCTCCACAGGAGGCTAAAACCTCTTTTCTTTAATAAAATTCTAAAATTGTGAGTAACTTTAAAAGCATACTGGCTTCTAGGTTCTGGAATATATTATAATTGTTTGATTTGTTTTAATTATAATTTAGAAAAGATCTTTTCATAGTTTTCAAGGACTTTTTTCTTTACTTACTGAAATTTGACAATTAGATCAGTAATTACTCTCATTTTAAGGCTGTTAAGGCTGTGATCTGGGGGATCACAGAACAAACTATGATTCTTAGTTTCCCTTTCTAGAAGTTAGAATTTTAATCTATCACACCTAGCTTTTCCCTTATATCCCTTGGAAAGAGAAGGGCCTGAGGGGTGGATAGGTCAAAGAGCTTAGGGAAAACTTTTTATCTTTCCCAATAGTTTCTGTAATCAGATTTCTATGACGGGCGCAGTTAGGCCTAGCTTCGGGCCCAAGCCCGGTCTCGAGCAACTCAAGATGGGGATGCTCCCAGAGCAAAAAGATATCCCACCGTGGGTGAAAGTTCCCGACGACTTGAAAGATCCCGAGGTATTCCAGGTCCAGACGCGGCTGCTGGAAGCCATGTTTGGCCCACATGGATCTCGAATCCCGTACATCGAGCAAGTGAGCAAGGCCATGCTCGAGCTGAAGGTTCTGGAATCCTCGGATCTCACCGAGGTGGTGGTTTATGGCAACTACTTGTACAAGCTCCGGACCAAGTGGATGCTCCAGTCCCTGGCCGAGTGGCACCGCCAGCGACAGGAGCGAGGGATGCTCAGACTTGAGGAAGCCATGAATGCCCTCGAGCTAGGCCCATGGATGCAGTGAAGCCAATTTCAAGCCAGAGTGACTGGTACCAGGAAGTAGAGTAGGTGGTAGAGTGGGTCTGGCCTGGTTTAAACTTTGTTCCAGCCTGACAAAGTAGGGAAAACAACCGTTTGGGGGCTTCTGCCCTTGCCTCTGTGAATCCTAATGTGAATATTTTGTTTTCGAGGTTGCTGATTAAAGAATAAAATTTTAAATAGTTAAAAAAAAAAAAAAAAAAAAAAAAGATTTCTATGACCTTTCCATCCTGCTCAGCCTAATTTGGGATCCAGGAATATTCATTCACATATATAAGCACATATTTAATTTTTAACAATTTAAACAGAGCTCTTTTAAGAATTTTCATTTGTTAATTTGATATTACCATCCTGATGTATGAAAATATACATTGAACAAATAGACACAAATAGAGTTAGGCACAAACACACAACTCACTAATGTTACTTATGATTTTCATTCTCTTATATAAATAAGTTAAATAAGTTTAACTGTAAAATAACACTTAAAAGATCTCTTTGGGGAAACGGATGTGGCTCAAGAAGTTCGGCGTCCGTCTACCATATGGAGAGACCGGGGTTCGATCCCCGGGACCTCCCGGTAAAAAAAAAAAAAAAAAAAAAAAAAGATCTCTTTGAAGTCTATTTATAATTAATCTCCACTGTGACCATGCAATTTTGCACAGGAAATTTCATTCTTTTTAGTTATTGGCTATAACCAAACTGTTCCCAATGCTTTAAAATATCATCTACAACATTTTCCTTTATTTCAGAGTTCTGCTTATTTACCATTTTGACTTTGACAGAACTTGGATGAGCACAACTAATTCCAGTATACACTCACTGAGGTCAGTGACGTCTCAGGGAAAACTGGTTTCTTCTATGACCCGCTGCTTGCAAAATTCTTGATGCTTGAGGTGAGCGGTTCCCCACTTCCCAGTCCTCAGAGATAACAGGACTCCAGCAGCCATTGGACTGGAAGAGTGGATGTCCAAACCCAATGGACAAGGATTCCCACAACACAGCGATTTCTTCAGAGGTCGTGGGATCCCTCTGGGCTCTTGCCTGGAGTAGGTAAATTGGAATCCACACCTATATTGTCAAGAGAGAAAGCAGATTTTTTTTTTTTTTTTTAAGATTTTATTTATTTATTCATTTATCCCCCCCCCTGCTGCTTGTGCTCACTGGGTCAGCTAACCACGCCGCGCGGGCGGGCCTGCCTTCACCAGGAGGCCCCGGGAACCGAACCCAGGGCCTCCCATATGGTAAACGGGAGCCATACTGATTGAGCCACAGCCGCTTCCCATTAATCTAGGTTCTTGACTATGCTGGAGAAATGAATGTCAAGAGCACGTCAGGTTAGTTAGGCCAGTAATTTATTAAGGTAGGGAGGGAAGAGAAATGGGAGAAATTAACAGTACACGGGTCCCCGGTAGAGAGTAAGGGGCTGAAGAGTGATAAGGAGGGCTGATTTATAGACTACAATTTCCCATTATAGACTATAAATGCCCAGGTTTTACTTGTGTGCTGATCCGTGCAGGGGGAACACAACAGGAACAGGGCACAGAAACCAAGAGGAAAGAGAGAGACTTGATCTTTGTGCCTGTTTTTTTTGTTTTGTTTTGTTTTTAACTTTATTTTGTACATTTAATAATTGAAAACTAAAGCAATTAAAAACTAAAAAGTCGGGGCATGGATGTGGCTCAAATGGTTGGGTGTCCGTCTCCCATATGGAGGGACCCGGGTTCGATGCCTGGGACCTCCCGGTAAAAAAAAAACAAAAACTAAAAAGTAAACACAGATGAATAAATATATACATTTCTCAATTAAATGTAATGGATACATGTAAATTTTGTTGTTGTTTTGTTTTTTGTTTGTTTTTTTGTTTTTGTTTTTTTGTGAATCAAACAATATTTTACACAATATATTTGGTTCATAGTAATGCATTCATACAGTATTTGTCCTTTTGTGTCTGGCTTGCTTCACTCGACATAATGTCCTCCAGGTTCATCCATGTTGCCATATGCTTTATGACTTCATTTCTTCTTACAGCTGCATAATATTCCATCGTGTGAATAGACCACAGTTTTTTTATCCATTCATCTGTTGATGGACACCTGGGTTGTTTCCAACTTTTGGCAATGGTGAATAATGTGGCTATGAACATCGGTGTGCAGATGTCTGTTCGTGTCACTGCTCTCAGTTCTTCTGGGTATATACCCAGTAGTGGTATTGCAGGGTCACGTGGCAAGTCTATATTCAACTTCTTTAGGAACTGCCAAACAATCCTCCATAGTGGTTGTGCCATCCTGTATTCCCACCAACAGTGAAGAAGTGTTCCTATCTCTCCACATCCTCTCCAACACTTGTAGTTCTCTTTTTATTTTTTATTTTTTATTTATTTTTTTTTAAAAAGATTTTATTTATTTATTCATTTATCCCCTCCTTGCTGCTTGTGCTCGCTGGGTCAGATAACCACGCCGTGCGGGCGGGCTTGCCTTCACCAGGAGGCCCCGGGAACCGAACCCGGGGCCTCCCATATGGTAAACGGGAGCCCTACTGATTGAGCCACAGCTGCTTCCCTCTCTGTCTTTTTAATGGTGGCCATTCTGATAAGTGTGAAATGATATCTCATTGTAGTTTTGATTTGCATTTCCCTAATCATGAGTGATGTTGAGCATTTCTTCATGTGTTTTTTTGCCATTTGTATTTCTTCTTCGGAGAAATGTCTATTCAAGTCTTTGGCCCATTTTTTAATTGGGTCATTTGTCTTTTTATTGTTGAGTTGTAACATCTCTTTATATATCTTGGATATTAAACCCTTATCAGATATGTGATTTCCAAATATTTTTTCCCATTGAGTTGGCTGCCTTTTCACCCTTCTGACAAATTCCTGTGTGGTGCAAAAGTGTTTAATTTTGAGGAGGTCCCATTTATCTAATTTTTCTTTTGTTGCACGTGCTTTGGGTGTGAGGTCCAAGAAACCACCACCTACTACAAGGTCTTGAAGATGTTTCCCTATGTGCCTGTTTTTTAAACTATTAATTATTCTACCCCTTTGCTAATGGCACAGGAGGAGTCCCAGCTGTTTGCTGTTTTGATTGATTACCTCACCCATCAATCCCCTGGGTTGGCCTAATGATAATGTCCCTGGAGAATATCCGAGGCTTCTCCTGGCTTCCAGAGGGAATCTCGTTCTGCATGGCAGAAATCTCCTGAGGGTCTTCCAGCAGCCATCTTAGGGGTATCAATATCCACATGCACTTATGGCCAGGTTCCAGATCCATCTATTGACTCCCTTCTTTACTAGCAGGCTTCAGAAGGATGGAGACAGAGGTGTCTCAAATTTGCCTTCCCCTGAACCATGGGGGACAGAAGTTGCCATGGCTACAAACAGGGGAGAATAGCGTAGTTACCACTCTAAAGGTGAGGCCAGTCCTGAAATAACCATAAGCAAAGGCAAATTCAGTTTAGAATTACCATCACAATAGCAAGCATGCAGGAGAGTGAGGCTTGATTTAAGTAACCATAAACAGAGGTAAATTAGTCTAGGATTACCATCATAATAGCTCAAGTCTAAGGGTGAAGTTGGTAAGCTAGTCACAAAATAACCATAATCAAAGGTAAGTTTAATTTAGAATTACCATTCACGACAGTAGGTCTAGGCCAAATCCACCCAGTTACAGCAATTTCAGATATTATCCTTTTGCTGTTTTATAATAAAGGCATCTGTTTTCACTTAAAACAAATTGGGGGAATGAGTGTCGTTCAAGTGGTTGAGTGCCTGCTTCCCACTTGGAAGGTCCTGGGTTCGGTTCCCAGTGCCTCCTAAAAACAAAGAAACAAACAGCATGCAAACAATTGGAAAAACCAACTCAGCGGAGTTGATGTGGCCTCCTGAGTGCTGGCTTCCCACTTAGGAAGTCCTGGGTTCAATCCCTGGCCCCAGTACCTCAAAAAACAGTGGGGCGGGGGGCACTTTTGTTTATTAACTAAGTAACTAAAGCTGTTTTATTAGTACTGTTGATGTTGTTTAGTTTTCCCACTTTTCCAGCAGTTGAATTAATTCCATGTGATTTCTTTTACACATCAAATCCAACTACAGGATAGTATTGCTATATAAAGACTCATTTTTAGGTTACCTTTCACCGTTATCCAATTTGTAACAGGCAAACCCCAAATCTGATTTATGAGTTCCTAGGCATGAGCAGACTAACAAAGGAAGCAGAGATTAGAACAGAAGAGAGAATTTTACACACTTAGCATAGGGAAAAACCTGACAGAAGCCATTCTCCAGGAAATTTAACCTTAATTGATGGCATATGAGGATATTCCTTATTCTACGGGGGAGAGATTTGGTAAATGGCCTAGATCTTGATTCCCCATCCACTCCCCTTATTAGGCACAACCAAGGATAGAGAGGTCCGGGGCAGCAGGCTAGGACTGCGTAAGTGGCTCCCAAGTTAATTAAGAAATTAAGAATCTTATCTGCCACATCAAGAGTCACTTGAGGCTCCTCCTGGTTTATGATTCACTTGTGGCTTCAGGCCCCTTCTGTCCTCCCCTGGGGCAGAGCCCCAGCAGCCTGGGTGATGAGGCAGCTTGGGGCCAGGCTCCTGCCTACGTGGAGCCTAGATCTGAGTGGCCCTGAGGTGACAGTGCCTTTGACGATGCCAGTTAAAAGACGAGCCTGCTTCTGGGCCCTATGCCTGCCCCCTCCTCCCCCGTTTCTCCTCGGGGGCTTGGTCTTGATCGTTGAAAACTATGAAGGCTGCTTCTAAAAGGGAGTTAATGGAAGTTTGGGGGCTCAGGGAAAGTTTTTGCAGCTTCCTATGGATATCCGAGGCAGACTGGCTAATAGAGTTCCTAGAAGTGTCTGCCATTCTCTAGAGTTAGGATCTACCAGAGGGTATTTGTATTGCCTCTACCAGTGTTCCTTGAAATAAGGCTGGATTTTTAGGTTCTGCCTCTGAGTAATTTCCCCAAGCTTATTAAAATTTGACTGGTTTGGTAGTGCATTTACTCATCCCTTTAAGAAGACATGACCACATGGTCTCTGGCTCTCAGATCCGTCTGTCCCCTCCTTCCCTCTTACACAGGTTTAACTGGAATTCAGGGTTCTGTACAGAGGCCACTCCTGGCCATACGTGGTGTGGCAGGAAAAGATTAGCCTCTTCCTTTTTAGACCATTAGTAGGCAGGTTGTTCCAGTTCCTGAGAAGACACCCCAATACTGTGTCTACTAGAATGCTAGAGAAGCTGCACCCCTCATTCTAGGGAGAAATGGGAAAAAAAGTCTGTCAGCTGATCTGGCATCCCAGATCCCCGCTTCGGTGAACTTAGCTCTACAAACCAAAGTACCCAAGCTACTTAAGTCTTGGGGGACATTTGGAGTTACTGCTCTGGTTCCCGGCATCCCGAAAATCACAGAGCCCATGCCCTGGGTGTCCCTGGGGTGAACTAGGACTTGGGCGATGTCCAGACCTAGGTTCCGGACCAAAGCTGCCAACCTGCATTTTTTCCCAAGAAGAGGAGCTGGCTTGAAACCTTTCTTTTCGCCTACTCTTGCAGAAGTCTTAGGAAGTGGCCGTGAGAGGGAGTTCATTTTATGGCCACTGCCAGGCATCAAGTTTGCAGTTAGACCACACATTAAGAGGCATGTTAAGAAGCAGAGACTGGGGAAGCGGCTGTGGCTCAATCAGTAGGGCTCCCGTTTACCATATGGGAGGCCCCGGGTTCGGTTCCCGGGGCCTCCTGGTGAAGGCAAGCCCGCCCACACGGCGTGGTTAGCTGACCCAGCGAGCACAAGTAGCAAGGGGGGGATAAATGAATAAATAAAATAAAATCTAAAAAAAAAAAAAAAGAAGCAGAGACTGGGCAGTGGATATAGCTCAAGTGGTTGAGCACCTGCTTCCCATGTACAAGGTACTGGGTTCGATCCCCGGTACCTCCTAAAAAAAAAAAAACAAAATAAACAAGAAAACCAACTCTCATTGGGGAGTAGATGTAGCTCTGTGGTTGAGTGCCTGCTTCCCCTGTACGAGGCCCTGGGTTCATTCCCTGGTACCTCAGGGGACAAAAAAAAAAACGGGAAGCAGAGACTGAGATATGCTGCTTACAGGCAAACAGCCTCAGGAGCCCTAGAGATAATGGATTAACAGGAATCTCGGGGCCTCCCAAGGGCTAAGTAAGGAACAAACCTCCAGGCATGGCCCAGGGTTAGAGCCTCAGGGGCCTTGCTAATAACACAAAAAAGGGCATAGATGGGGGTTGGTGGGGTGGATGTGGCTCAAGCAGTTGAGTGCCTGCCTCCCACATGGGTGGCCCTGGGTTCAGTTCTGATGCCTCCTAAAGAAAACAACAGACAACGAGCAAAAACAGTGAGCAGACAATGAGCAAAAACAACAGACAATAAGCAAAAACAAAACCAGCAGGGAGTGGAAGAGGCCCAAGAAGTTGGGCACCCACCTCCCACATGGGAGGTCCTGAGTTTGGTTCCCAGTGCCTCCTACAGAAAACAAAAACAGAAAATGAGCAAAAATAACGAGCAGACAACAAGCCAAAAACAACAAGCCGACAAGCAAAACAACAAGCAAACAATGAGCAAAACAGATGAGGGAGCCAACCCAGGGGAGCCTATGTGGCTCAGTGGTTGAATACAGGCTTTCCACATATGAGGTCCCGGGTTCAATCCCTGGTCCTGGTACCTCAGGAAAAAAAAAGAAAGAACAGACAGGCTTTGATTAAAAGTTTGGACCACAGTCCTCAATGGAGGCTGGGGAGCATTACTTGCCTCTTTGTCTCCTGGCTTGGCTCACCAAATATGTTAGCAGAATGCTCTGGGCTTCTAGGTTCCTGACGATGTCACATAAAAGAATTTAAGGACACACCAAGGGAATAAAGAGTTTATTAAGAAACAAGAAAACTAGAAATGAGATTAGTACACAACCTGAGACATGGGTTGCAGGCATGCTACGGGATGAGATGTGACTCTCTACAGTGTTTTGTTCTGTTTTTTGTTTTGTTCTTTTCGGTAATGGGGCTGGGGATTGAACCTGGGACCTCTTATGTGGGAAGCTGGTGCTCAACCACTGAGCCACATCGTTTCCCCAGAGTTAGTTGTTTCATTTGTTTATTTGTTTTCTTTTTTTTTTTTTTTTTTTTTTTTAAGATTTTATTTATTTATTCATTCATCCCCCCCCTTGCTGCCTGCGCTCGCCAGGTCAGCCAACCACGCCGTGCGGGCGGGCTAGCCCTCACCAGTAGGCCCCGGGAACCGAACCCGGGTCCTCCCATACGGTAAACGGGAGCCCTACTGATTGAGCCACAGCCGCCTCCCTTGTTTTCTTTTGTTTTTAGGAGGCACCGGGGATCAAACCTAGGACTTTCCATGTGGGAAGCAGGTGCTCAATTGCTTGAGCCATACATTATCTCACTTATTGTGTCTTTCATTCCCATGAGCTCTGTTAGTTTTCTATTCAGGTTTTCAAATTATTCTTTGTGCTCACCCAGTGTCTTCTTGATGTCCTTTATCTCTTTAGCCATATTGTCTTTCAATTCATTAATTTGATTTTGGAAGTGTGTATGAATCTTTTTTTAATATAATTCTTTTTGTTGTTGTTGTTGTTCTCAATTTCATTTATTTCTGCCCTGATCCTTATTATTTCTTTCCTTTGCCTGGGTTTGGGAGTAGTTTGCTATTCTTTTTTAGTTCCTCCAGGTATGCAGTTAGGGCTTTGATTTTAGCTCTTTGTTCTTTTTTAATGTAATCATTGAGGACTATAAACTTCCCTCTTAGTACTGCCTTTGCAGTGTCCATAGGTTTGATATGGTGTGTTCTCATTTTCATTCATCTCAAGATATTTACCGAATTCTCTTGGGGTACCCAGGTTAGGTGTATAAATATTTATTATTGTGATTTCTTCTTGGTGAATTGCCCCTTTTATTAATATATAATGGCCATCTTCATCCCTTATAAAACTTTTGCATTTAAAATCCATTTTGTTCACTATTAGGGTTGCTACTCCAGATCTTTTTCTTTTCTTTCTTTTTTCAGAGGTACCAGGGATTGAACCCAGGACCTTGTACATGGGAAGCATGTGATTAACCACTGAGCTACATCCACTCAATGAGAGTTGGTTTTCTCATTTGTTTGTTGGTTTGTTCTTAGGACATACCAGGGATCAAACCCAGGACTTTCATACACAGGAAGGAGGCACTCAACCACTTGAGCTATATCTGCTCCCCTACTCCAGATCTTTCTTTTTTTTCTTTTTTTGCATGGAATATCTTTTTCCAACCTTTCACTTTCAACCTGGTTGTGTCCTTACATCTGAATTGAGTCTCTTGTAGACAGCTTATAGATGGCTTATATATTTTTTTAATCCATTCTGTCAGTCTATGTCTTTTGATTGGGGAGCTCAGGCCATTAACATTCAATGTTATTACTGTGAAGGCATTGCTTACTTCGCCCATTGTATCCTTTGGCTTTCCATTGTCATATCTTATTATTTTCTGTCTTTTTACCCTTTAAATTACCCTTCCTAATAATCTTCATTTCTACACTCTCCTCCAACTCTCCATTGTTTTTTCCTCTCAGGCTTAAGTATCTCCTGGAAGTCCATTTTTTTTGGTAACATACTCTCTGTTTTTGTTTTTTTTTGTCTGTGAAGACTTTAAACCCACCCTCATTTTTTAAGGACAGTTTTGCTGAATACATAATTCTTGGCTGGCAATTTTTTTGTTTCAGTACCTTAAATACATCATTCCACTGTCTTCTCACCTCCATGGTTTCTGATGAGAGGTTGGTACTTAGTCTTACTGAAGTTTCCTTGTAAGTTATGCATTGATTTTCTCTTGCTTTCAGAATCCTCTCTTTATCTCTGGTATTTGTCATTCTGAATAGTAAGTGTCTTAGAGTAGGTCTATTCAGATTTATTCTGTTTGGGGTGCATTGTCCTTTATTGGATATTGATATTTCTTTCTTTCAGAAGAGTTGGAAAGTTTTTGGTCATTATTTCCTCAAATATTCTTTCTGCCTCTTTTCCATTCTCTTCCTTTTCTGGGACACTGAAAACACATATGTTTGTCATTTTGCATTGTCATTCAATTTCCTGAGACCTTGTTCCATTTTTTCCATTATTTTCTTTCTGTTCTCCTATCTTTTCAAGTTCAGATGTTCTGTCCTCGATATCACTATTCTGTCTTTGATCAATTCAAATCTGCTATTATGTGCCTCTAATGTATTTTTTTTTAGGAGGTACCAGGGATTGAATAGGACCTCATACATGTGAGGCAGGTGCTCAACCACTGAGCTATATCCACTCCCCAATGAGAGTTGGTTTTTCCCATTTGTTTCTTTGTTTGTTTTTAGGAGGTACCAGGGATTGAACCCAGGATCTTGTACATGGGAAACAGGTGTTCTACCACTTGAACTATATCTGCTCCCCTCTCTAATGTATTTTTAATCTCATCCATTGTTTCTTTCATTTCCATAAGCTGTTACTTTCTTTGCCAGTTTTCAAATTGTTCTTTATGCTCACCCAGTGTCTTCTTAATAACCTTTATCTCTTTAGTCATATTTTCCTTCAATTCTTTGAATTGATTTAGGAGATTTGTGTAATTATCATGGATAAATTATTTTCAATCCTATATCTCATCAAGATATTTGGTTTGTTCCTTTGCCTGGGTCAACTCTTCCTGTTTCCTAGTGTGGCTTATAATTTATTGCTGATGTCTAGGCATCTGAATATGTTTGTGAATTTACTCTGATCATCAATTTCTCTTGCCTATTTTTTTTTCATGGCTTTTCTTTGATTTTTGGCTCACATTATTCTGAGTCTCTAAAATTTCCCAGCTCAAGTTATCAAAATAGGGCCAGGGACTCACTAATGGGCTGCAGATTTTCTCCCAGGAGTTAGGGTTAAGAGAAACCAGTCATTTTTCTCTTGCAGTTTCACAGGTGGCCTGTAGATGGTTCTTATCGACAAACCTTTCCAAGGAGGTATTTATTTCAACCTCTGCTTCCCAGTATTTATGGTCTGACCAGAGTGGAGATTCAAAGCAGACTCTGCTGGCCAAGTTCACTGAAGAGAAAACACTCTCCTCCCTCTGCCACACCCTGCCTTTTCCTAGGGAGGAAGACAGCTTTTCAGTTGGCTGCAGTGAGCCACAGGATTTATCCTGGCCGCCCTGGGGGTATAGTAACTCACGGTTTTTATTTTGGGTTCTTTGTCTCTCTGTCCCTTGCCCTCCTTTTATCTGTTATTCCCAAAGCAGTTCCCTCAAACAGCTTTTGGCCCTTTCTCTGTTGTTTTTTTGAGAGAGCTGAGCCCTGCCTGCCTACTCTGATGCCATCTTCCCAGAACTCCCCTCTTTCATTGTAGTTTTTATTTGCATTTCCCTAATAGCTAGTGATGTTGAGCATCTTTCCATGTGCTTTTTAGCCATTTCCTCTTTGGAAAAGTGTCTTTTCAAGTCTCTTGCCCATTTTTTAAATGGGTTGTTTGTCTTTTTGTTATTGAGTTGTAGGATTTCTTTATAAATGTTGTATATTAGACCCTTATCAGATAAGTGGTTTCTGAATATTTTCTCCCAGTGAATAGGCTACCTTCTGACTTTCTTGACAAACTCCTTTGAAGCAAAAAAATTTTTAATATTGAGGAGGTCCTACTTATCTATGTTTTCTTTCATTGCTTGTGCTTTGGTTATAAAGTTTATGAAACCATTTCCTACCACAAGATCTTATAGATGCTTCCCTATATTATCTTCTAGGAGCTTTATGGTCCTGGTTCTTATACATAGGTACTTGATCCATCATGACTTAATTTTTGTATAGGATGTGAGATAGGGATCTTCTTTCATACTTTTGGATATGCATATTTGTTGAAGAGACTATTCTGTCCCAGTTGAGTGGGCTTGGCGGCCTTGTTGAATATCAGTTGGCCATAGATGTGTGGGTCTATATCTGAACTCACAATTTGGTTCCATTGGTCAGTATATCTATCCTTGTGCATGTATGAGTCTATCTCTGTTATACTGAGATATGGTAACTACCATGCAGTTTTGACCATTGTAGCTTTGTAGTTTGCGTTACAATCAGTTGGCATGATTCCTCCAACTTCATTTTTCTTTTTCAAGATGTTTTTGCTCTTCGGGGCCCCTTACCTTCTGTAGCAGTTTATTATTTATGAATTCCAAAAACAGATATTGGATTATGTTTGTGAACTGGTCTTTTCCTCTGGGCATATTAGATTATATTGGATTCAGAAGTTTCACTTTTACTTGATTGGGCTACATCAGTAGGACGTTGAGTGGGGGCAGGGACACATAGAGAAACTGCACTACAGAGAAGGGAGTTTGGAGTTTTAATGCTGGAGCCCCAGGAAGTAAGCACACAGAGGAGAAGAGCAGCTATGCCCAGAAAGAATCTAGCCCCAAGGAGAGAGACAGAACCGGTCATTTGATAGTCTACAGCTGGCCTTGTGGAGACAGCAGGGCAGCTGAACCTGGAGAGAAACAAGCCCCAGGAAGAGAGGAACCCAGGAAGCCGGAATTCTTGGCAGACATCAGAAACCATCTTGCTCCAACACGTGTCAACGGACTTTGGTGAAGGAAGTAACTTATGCTTTATGGCCTGGTTACTGTAAGTTTCTATCCCAAATAAATATCCTTTATGAAAACCAAAAGATTTCTGTATTTTGCATCAGCACCCCTTTGGCTGACTAATACACCTTCCAAATAAATTTGATAATTGGCTTTTCTGTTTCTGTGAAAAAAAATGCTCTTGGAACTTTTGTTGGGATTGCATTGAATCTGTAAATCAATTTGGGTAGAATTGACATCTTTTTTTTTTTTTTTCCCTAATTATGTTTTATCTTTAATGTCTTTTGATGAGCATATCTTAAAAATACAATTTCCTATAATAACACATAGAAAAGTACAATTTCCCATGATAAACATGCAACCCAAGGGATCATCGAAGGATTGTCCCTGGAACAGTAACGTGTCCATCACCTGGAACTGAAGAGAAATGCAAATGCTTGGGCCCTGCCCCAAGCCTACTGAAATAGAAATTCTGGGGGTGGGACCCAGCAATCTATTTATTAAGCCCAGCAAGTAAATCTTTTTTTTTTTTTTAACTTTATTTTGTACATTTAATAATTGAAAATATAAACAATTAAAAACTAAAAAGTAAACACAGATAAATAAATATACACATTTCTCAATTAAATGTAATGGATACATATAAAAATTTTTTTTGAATCAAACAATATATTACACAATATATTTGGTTCATAGTAATGCATTCATACAGTATTTGTCCTTTTGTGTCTGGCTTGCTTCACTCAACATAATGTCCTCCAGGTTCATCCATGTTGCCATATGCTTTATGAATTCATTTCTTCCTACAGCTGCATAATATTCCATCGTGTGAATAGACCACAGTTTATTTATCCATCAGTCTGTTGATGGACACCTGGGTTGTTTCCAACTTTTGGCAATGGTGAATAATGTGGCTATGAACATTGGTGTGCAGATGTCTGTTCGTGTCACTGCTCTCAGTTCTTCTGGGTATATACCCAGTAGTGGTATTTCAGGGTCACGTGGCAAGTCTATATTCAACTTCTTTAGGAACTGCCAAACAGTCCTCCATAGTGGTTGTGCCATCCTGTATTCCCACCAACAGTGAAGAAGTGTTCCTATCTCTCCACATCCTCTCCAACACTTGTAGTTCTCTGTCTTTTTAATAGTGGCCATTCTGATAGGTGTGAAATGATATCTCATTGTAGTTTTGATTTGCATTTCCCTAATCATGAGTGATGTTGAGCATTTCATGTGTTTTTTTTTGCCATTTGTATTTCTTCTTTGGAGAAATGTCTCTTCAAGTCTTTGGCCTATTTTTTAATTGGATCATTAGTCTTTTTATTGTTGAGTTGTAACATCTCTTTATATATCCTGGATTTTAAACCCTTATCAGATATGTGATTTCCAAAAATTTTTTCCCATTGAGTTGGCTGCCTTTTCACCCTTCTGACAAAGTCCTGTGAGGTGCAAAAGTGCTTAATTTTGAGGAGGTCCCATTTATCTACTTTTTCTTTTGTTGCACATGCTTTAGGTGTGAGGTCCAAGAAACCACCACCTACTACAAGGTCTTGAAGATGTTTCCCTACATTTTCTTCTAGTAGTTTTATGGTCCTGGCTTTTAAATTTAGGTTTTTGATCCATTTTGAGTTGATTCTTGTATAGGGGGTGAGATAGGGGTCCTCTTTCATTCTTTTGGGTATAGATATCCAGTTCTCCCAACACCATTTGTTGAAGAGACTGTTTTTTCCCATTAGCGTGGGCTTGATAGGTTTGTCAAAAACCAGTTGACTGTATAGGTGAGGGTATATTTCTGGATTCTCAATTCTATTCCACTGATTGATATGTCTGTCTTTATGCCAGTAGCATGCTCTTTTTTTTTTTTTTAAGATTTTTATTTATTTATTCATTTATCCCCCCCTTGCTGCTTGTGCTCGCTGGGTCAGCTAACCACACCATGCGGGCGGGCTTGCCTTCTACCAGGAGGCCCCGGGAACCGAACCCGGGGCCTCCCATATGGTAAACGGGAGCCCTACTGATTGAGCCACAGCCGCTTCCCTAGCATGCTCTTTTGACCACTGTAGCTTTGTAATATGTTTCAAGGTCAGGCAGTGAAATTCCTCCCACATTGCTCTTCATTTTTAGAATGCTTTTCGCTATTCGGGTGCACTTACCCTTCCAGATGAATTTGGTAATTGCCTTCTCTGATTCTGTAAAGTAAGCTGTTGGGATTTTGATTGGCATTGCATTGAATCTATAAATCAGTTTGGGCAAGATTGACATCTTCACGATATTTATTCTTCCAATCCATGAACACGGAATGTCTTTCCATTTGTTTAGGTCTTTTTAAATTTCTTTTAGCATTGTTTTGTAGTTTTCTGCATATAGGTCCTATACTTCCTTGGTTAAATTAACTCCTAGGTATTTGAGTCTTTTGTTGCTATTGAAAATGGAATTTTCCTCCTGATTTCCTCCTCAGATTGTTCAGTACTAGTGTACAAAAACATTACTGATTTTTGCGTGTTGATCTTATATCCTGCCACTTTGCTGAACTCATTTATTAGTTCAAGTAGCTTTGTTGTAGATACTTCGGGATTTTCTAAATACAGGATCATGTCATCCGCAAACAGTGAGAGTTTTACTTCCTCTTTTCCTATTTGGACGCCTTTAATTTTTTTATCTTGTCTAATTGCCATAGCTAGAACTTCTAGTACAATGTTGAATAACAATGGTGATAGTGGGCATCCTTGTCTTGTTCCTGATCTTAGGGGGAAAGCTTTCAACCTTTCCCCATTGAGTATGATGTTGGCTGTGGGTTTTTCATATATGCCTTTTATCATATTGAGGAATTTTCCTTTTATTCCTATCTTTTGAAGTATTTTTATCAAAAAGGGATGTTGGATTTTGTCGAATGCCTTTTCTGCATCTATTGAGATGATCATGTGGTTTTTTTCCTTCTATTTGTTAATGTGGTATATTACATTGATTGATTTTCTTATGTTGAACCAGCCTTGCATACCAGGAATAAATCCCACTTGGTTGAGATGTATAAGTCTTTTGATATGCTGTTGGATTTGATTTGCAAGTATTTTGTTGAGAATTTTTGCATCTATGTTCATGAGAGAGATTGGTCTGTAATTTTCTTTTCTTGTGAAATCTTTATCTGGCTTTGGTATTAGGGTGATGTTGGCTTCATAAAATGTGTTGGGTAATTTTCTATCCCCTTCAATTTTTTGGAAGAGTTTAAACAGGATTGGTGTTAATTCTTTTAGAAATGCTTGGTAGAATTCACCTGTGAAGCCATCTGGTCCTGGACTTTTCTTTGCTGGGAGATTTTTGATGATGGATTCAATCTCCTTAATTGTGATTGGTTTGTTAAGTTCTTGTATTTCTTGTGTCAGTGTATGTTGGTTGAGTTTCTAGAAATTTGTCCATTTCATCCAGGTTGTCTAGTTTGTTGGCATATAGTTTCTCATAATATCCTCTTATGATTCTTTTTATTTCTGTGAGGTCATTTGTAATTTCCCCCCCTTTCATTTCTGATTGTATTTATTTGCATCTTCTCTCTTTTTCTCTTTGTTAGTCTAGCGAGGGGTTTTTCAATTTTATTGATCTTCTCAAAGAACCAACTTTTGGTTTTGTTGATTTTCTCTATTGCTTTTCTGTTCTCATTTTCATTTATTTCTGCTCTAATCTTTATTATTTCTTTCCTTCTTTTTGCTTTGGGATTGGTTTGCTGTTCTTTTTCTAGTTTCTCAAGTTGTTCAGTTAAATCTTTGAGTTTAGCTCTTTCTTGTTTTTTAATATAGGCATTTAGGGCTATAACTTTCCCTCTCAAGACTGCCTTCGCTGTATCCCATAAGTTTTGATACGTTGTGTTCTCATTTTCATTTGTCTCAATGTATTTACTGATTTCACTTGCAATTTCTTCTTTGACCCACTGAATATTTAGGAGTGTGTTGTTCAGTCTCCACACATTTGCAAATTTACTTTTTTCCTGTTATTGATTTCTAGTTTCATTCCATTATGATCTGAGAAGGTGCTTTGTATAATTTCAATCTTTTTATATTTATTGAGAGCTGTATTGTGACCTAACATGTGGACTATCCTGGAGAAAGATCCATGGGCCCTTGAGAAGAATGTATAACCCTCTGAGTTTGGATGCAGTGTTCTGTATATGTCTGTTAGGTCTAACTTGTTTATCATATTGTTCAAGTTCTCTGTTTCCTTGTTGATCTTCTGTCTAGTTGTTCTATCTAATGATGTGAGAGGGGTGTTGAAGTCTCCAACAATTATTGTAGAAATGTCTATTTCTCCCTTCAGTTTTACCAGAGTTTGTCTCATATATTTTGGGGCACCCTGGTTAGGTGTGTAGATATTTATGACTGTTATATCTTCCTGGAGGATCGTCCCTTTTATTAATATATAATGGCCTTCCGCATCTCTTATCACTTTTTTGCATTTGAAGTCTGTTTTGTCTGATATTAGTATCGCTACCCCTGCTCTTTTCTGTTTACTATTCGCGTGGAGTATCTTTTTCCAACCTTTTACTTTCAGTGGTTTGTATCCTTGGGTCTGAGATGAGTTTCTTATAAGCAGCATATGGATGGCTCATGTTTTTTTATCCATTCTGTCAGCCTGTATCTTTTGATTGGGGAATTTAATCCATTCACATTCAATGATATTACTGAAAATGCACTATTTATTTCCTCCATTTTATTCTTTGGTTTTCATATGTCGTCTTATTTTTGTCTTTCTTTTTACTCTTTTGGTTCTCCTTTCTGCTTTTCTTTCTTCTATACTCTCCTCCAAGCCTCTCTCCTGTCTTTTTCTTTCAGGTTCTAAGGCTTCCTTTAATATTTCCTGCAAAGGTGGATTATTTTTCACAAACTCTTAGTTTCTGTTTGTTTGTGAATACTTTATATTCACCTTCATATTTGAAGGACAGTTTTGCTGGATAAAGAATTCTCGGCTGGCAGTTTTTCTCTTTCACTTTCCCAACTGTATCATACCACTGTCTTCTCACCTCCATGGTTTCTGAAGAGAAATCTACACTGTCTTACTGGACGTCCTTTGTACGTGATCATTTGCTTTTCTCTTGCTGCTCTGAGAATTTTCTCTTTATCTTTTACATTTGACGTTCTGAATAATATGTGTCTTGGCATTGGTCTATTTGGATTTATTCTCATTGGGGTGCGGTGTGCTTCTTGGACATGTAAGTTCATTTCTTTCGTGAGAGTTGGGAAATTTTCAGCTATTAGTTCCTCAAATACTCTTTCTGGTCTTTTTCCTTTCTCTTCCCCTTCTGGAACTCCCATAACACGTATGTTGTTGCGTTTTGTGTTGTCATTCAACTCTCTGAGCTCCTGCTCAATTTTTTCCATTCTTTTCTCTCTCTGTTCTTTTCTCTCTTCAATTTTAGCTGCTCTGTCTTCGGTATCACTTATTCTTTCTTCTATCATTTCGAGTCTGCTGTTGTATGCCTCAAATGTATTTTTGACTTCACCTATTTTGTCTTTCATTCCCATGAACTCCATTCTGTTTAGGACTTCAAATTCTTCTTTGCGTTCACTCAATGACTTCTTGATTTCATTTATCTCTTTAACTATATTCTCTTTCATCTCATTAATTTGATTTTGGAAATTTGTGCTCATCTCACTGATAAGTTCTCTCAAATTCTGCATCTCTTCTGGGACTTTGCTGTATTCCTTTTCTTGGGCCATGTCTTCTATTTTCTTAATATGGCTTGTAATTTTTTGCTGGTGCTTACGCATCTGGTTAGTTTGTATTTTACTTAGATGCTCTATCTCTTTCTCTTTTATGGGGTTTTAGTGGCAGGAGGCTGCGATTTGCCACAGCTCTTTGATTTTTGGCTCAACCTTGATTGTTAAGATTGTTCTGCTGGTTGCTAGAATTGACATCTTATTGATATTTGGTCTTCCAATCCATGAACATGAAATATTCTTCCATTTATTTAGAACTTCTTTGATTTCTTTTAGCAATGTTACGTGCTTTTCTTTGTTCAAGTCATTACATACTCTGTTAAGTTTATTCCTAGATATTTGTTTTCTTTAGTTATTATTGTAAATGGATTTTTTCCTTGATTTTCTCCTCAGACTGCTCCTTACTAGTGTATAGAAATGCTACTGATTTTTGCTTGTTGATCATATATCCTGCCACTTTACTGAACTCATTTATCAACACTAATAGTTTTGTTGTAGATTTTTCAGGACTTTCTGTATATAGGATCATGTCATCTGCAAATAGAGAAAGTTTTAGTTCTTCCTTTCCAATTTGGATGCCTTTTGTTTCTTTTTCCTGTCTAAATGCTCTAGGAAGAACTTCTAAAACAATGTTGATTAAGAGTGGTGACAGTTGGCATCCATGTCTTGTTCCCAATTTGAGAGGGAAAACCTTTCACCATTGAGTATGATGTCAGCTGTGGGTTTTTCCCATATACCCTTTATCATGTTGAGAAAGTTTCCTTCTATTCCTATCTTTTGAAGTATTTTTATCAAGAAAGGATGCCTTTTCTGCATTGATAGAGATGATCATGTAATTTTTTCCCCTTCGACCTGTTAATGTGTTATATTACATTGATTTTCTTATGTTGAACCATCCTTGCATACTTGGGATAAAACCCACTTGATCATGGTGTATGGTTCATTTGATGTGTTGGGTTTGATTTGCAAGTATTTTGTTGAGAATTTTTGCATTTAAGTTCATTAAAGAGATTGGTCTGTAATTTTCTTTACTTGTAGCATCTTTATATGGCTTTGGTATTAGGGTGATGCTGGCATCATAGAATAAGTTAGGTTATGTTCCCTGTTCTTCAGTTTTTTGGAAGAGTTTGAGAAGGATTGATGTTAGTTCTTTTCAGAGAGATTGGTTGAATTCTGTGAAGACATGTGGTCCTGGGCTTTTCTTGGTTGGGAGTTTTTTTTTTTTTTTTTTTTTTTTCCTTCTTGAGTTTAGATTTTATTTTACAAAAAGAGAAATAAAGAAAACTGATAGGCAGTTATACTGACTTACAATTGTTCTGTTTGCTTTTTTTAAAAAAGTGACATGAAACAAAAGTAAAAATAAATACGTCGTAGAAACAGCCAGTTGCCCAGTCTCTGGGGCAGGAACACCTGCCCTGCCAAGAGAGGAGGGAAGCCCATGATTACACCAGCAGCTGGCGTACCCAGTCACAGACGCTCCTCAAAGCTGGGTGCAGGTCCCAGGCCTCAGGGGGCATCCTGAGGAAAGATGATGGAAAACCAAAGCCAGTCTACTCCTCCTGGCAGCAGTGTGGCCTTAGTGGTTATCCTCTGCAGAGGGTTCAGGAGAAAGCCAGTCTTGGGCAGGCTGGGGGATTCTCCCAGTAAGTACCCGGCCCACCCTGAGTAACACAATCAGATTAACAGTTTATACCCAGGTGTGTGCACACACATGTGTACACACACACATACACACACACAGCTGGGTTAACCTCTCTTCCAGGAAGGATCCTGGGTCAGGTCACAGTATGAGGTCCCCTCTCTGCTGAATATTATGGTTGGGAGGTTTTTTGATGACTAATTCAATCTCATTATTTGTGATTGGTCTGTTGGGTCCTTTAATTTCTTCTTTTGTCAATGTAGGTTGTTTGTGTGTTTCTAGAAATTCATCCATTTCATCTAAGTTGTCCAACTTGTTGGCATACAATTTTTCATAATGCCATCTTATGAAACTCTTTATTTATGTGGTGTCAGTGTTGATGTCCCCTCACTCATTTCTTCCTTTTTTTTTTTAATATTTATTTATTTTATTTATTTATGCCCCTCCCCCCATTGTTTTGTGTTCACTGTCTGCTCTTTGTATGTTGTTCTGTGTCTTCTTGTCTTCTCTTTAGGTGACACCGGGAACTAATCCTGGGACTCTCTGGAGTGGAGAGAGGCTGCTCAATCTCTTACACCACCACAGATCCCCAATCTGCTGCACCTCTCATTGTCTCTCTTCTGTGTCTCTTTCTGTTGTGTCATCTTGCTGCACCAGCTCTCCCTAAGGGCCAGCACTCCTGCGCGAGCCAGCACTCCACATGAGCCAACACTCCGCATAGGCCAGCTCTTCATGCGGGCAGCTTGCTGCATGGGCCAGCTTGCTTTTCACCAGGAGGACCCGGGAATTGAACCCTGGACCTCCTATATGGTAGACAGGAGCCCAATCACTTAAGCCACATCCACTTCCCCCCTCACTCATTTCTGATTTTATTTCCATCTTCTCTTTTTCTTTGTTAGTCTAGCTAAGGGTTTGTCAAGTTTATTAATCTCACACACACACACACACACAAACAGTTTTTGGCTTTGTTAATTCTCTCTATTGTTTTTTTTTCCCCTCAATTTCATTTAATTCTGCTCTAATCTTTGTTATTTGTTTCCTTCTGTTTTGCTGGGATTAGTTTGCTCTTCTGTTTCTAGTTTCTCCAGGTGTGCAATTAAGTCTTTGATTTTTAGTTCTTTCTTCTTTTTAAATGTAGGTATTTAGGGCTATAAATTTCCTTCTCAGCACTGCTTTTACTGCATTCCATAGGTGTTGATATGTTATGTTCTTATTTTCATTCGTGTCAAGATATTTACTGATTTCTCTTGAAATTTCCTCCCCAATGATTGTTTAAGAATGTGTTGTTTAACTTCCATATATTTGTGACTATTCCAGTTCTCCGTCCTTTATTGATTTCCAGCTTTATTCCATTGTGGTCAGAGAAAGTGCTTTGTATAATTTCAGTCTTTCTAAATTTGCTGAGACTTGTTCTATGAACTAACATGTGGTCTATCCTGGAGAAAGATCCATGAGCACTTGAGAAGACTGTATATCCTGCTGTTGTTGGGTGCAATGTTCTGTATATGTCTATTTGCTCTAGTTCCTCTAATGCATTATTCAAGATCTGTGTTTCTTTATTGATGCTTTGTCGAGATGTTCTGTCTATTGGTGATAGTGGTACATTGAAATCCCAGTCTATTTCTCCCCTTAGTTTTGCCAGTGTTTTCCTCATGTATTTTGGGGCACCCTGGTTAGGTGTATAAATATTTATGATTGTTCTCTATTCTTGGTAGATTACCCCTTTTATGAATATATAATGTCTTTCTTTGTCTTTTACAACAGTTTTGCATTTAAAGTCTATTTTGCCTGCTATTAGTATAGCTAACCCTGATTTTTTGGGTTAGCAGCCTATTTGTGTTCTTGGGTCTAAGGTGAGTCTCTTGTAGACAACATATTGATGGAACATATTTACTTATCTATTCTGACAATCTGTGTCTCTTTTTTTTTTTTTTTAAGATTTATTATTATTTATTTCTTTATTTTTTCCCACCCCCTCATTGTTTTCATTTGCTGTGTCTGTTCATCTTCCTTGTTTCTTTAGGAGGACCCAGGAACCCTACTCGGGACCTCTGATATGGGAGGGAAATGCCTAATCACTTGAGCCACCACTGTTCCCTGCTTTGTTGTGTCTCTCATTGTGTTTTTCTTCTTGTGTCTCTTGTTGTGTCATCTTGTTGCATCAGCTCACTGTCTTGCTCATCCTCTTTAGGAGGCACCAGGAACCTCTGCTCCCTACTTTGTTGTGTCTCTCATTGTTTTTCTTCTTGTGTCTCTTGTTGCATCGGCTTGCCATGCCTGCCCATTGTGCCAGCTCACTGTCTTCTTTAGGAGGCACTGGGAACCAAACCAGGGACCTCCCATGTGGTAGGTGGGAGCTCAACTGCTTGAGCCACATCCACTTTTCTCTGTGTCTCTTACTTGGGGGAGTTTAATCCATTAACATTCAATGTTATCACTGTAAAGGCAGTACTAACTTCAGCCATTTTTTTCTCTAGGCTTTTATATGTCGTATTTCACTTTTGTTTCCCTTTTTACCCTTTTGGTCACCCTTACTAATAATCTTCCTTTCTACACTCTTCTTCAAACCTCTCTGTCCTGTCTTTTCTTCTCAACCTGCAGAACTCCCTTTACTATTTCTCAAAAGGCAGGACTTTTGTTGACAAATTCTCTCAAATTCTGTTTATCTGTGAATATTTTGATCTCTCCCTCATTTTTGAATGACAGTTTTGCTAGATACAGAATTCTTGGCTGGCAGTTCTTTTCTTTCAGCACTTTAACTATGTCATACCATTGCCTTCTTACCTCAATGGTTTCAGATGAGAATTTGGCATTTAATCTTATTGAGCATCCCTTATATGTGATGGAGCTCTTTTTTCTTGATGCTTTCAGAATTCCCTTTATCTTTTGCATTTGACAGTTTGGTTAGTATGTGTCTTGGAGTTGGTCTTCTAGGATTTATTCTGTTTGGAGTATGCTGTGCTTCCTGGACATGTACTGTCATGTACCTCATTAAGTTGGGAAATTTTCAGCCATTATTTTCTCAAACACTCCCTCTGCCCCTTTTCCCTTCTCTTCTCCCTCTGTGACACCCATAATGCATATGTTTGTGTGTTTTGTGCTATCATTGAGCTCCCTGAATCCCTGCTGAAATTTTTTCCTTTTTTTTTTTTTTTTGTCTATCTGTTCTATGTTTGCAGTTTTGGAAGCCGATCTTTGATGTTGCTAATTCTTTCTTCTGTCTGTTCAAATCTACTGTTGTGTAATTCTAGTGTATTTTTAAATTTCTTCCATTGTGTCGTTCATTACCATGAGATCTGTTATCTTTTTATGTATGTTTACAGTTTCTTCTGTATGTTCACTCAGTGTCTTCTTTTTTTTTTTTTTTTTTCTGAGAAAAGCTAACACCAAGAAAAATGTTTTAATTAAACTACAGAAACAATGGTTATAGTACAGAATATTCATAAGCAAAAAGATACACCATATTGTAAGTACTTACAAAGTTACAAACCATTTGCTTCCTTAACATTTTTCATGTTTTAAGTTCATACAAGATGATCAGATTTACCATTTGGGGGGAAAGAAGGGAAAAAATGTATTTATCAGGGAAGCGGCTGTGGCTCAATCAGTGGGGCTCCCGTTTACCATATGGGGGGCCCCGGGTTCGGTTCCCGGGGCCTCCTGGTGGGGGCGGGCCCGCCCGCACGGCGTGGTTGGCTGACCCAGTGAGCGCAGGCAGCAAGGGGGGGGGGATAAATGAATAAATAAAAATTTTAAAAAAATCTTAAAAAAAAAAAAAATGTATTTATCATCAGCTAGATGTGCTCACTGTATGCTCCGTTATTTATATGCAAGGCCCGGGTGACTGGAAGTGCAGTTGTCAGGCATTATAATAAACTGGACAGCCATTTGTTTCTGCACGACAAGGCATCTTTACACAGGAGCTCAGTGTCTTCTTAATATCCTTTATTTCTTCCCTCATTTCATTGAGCTGATTTAGGATACTTGGTTGGAATACCCTTGATTAGTTGTTCCACATTCTGTGTCTCCTCCTGCTTTTTAGTTTGTCCATTAGATTGGGCCATGGCTTCCTGTTTCTTAGTATGGCTTGTAGTTTTTTTGCTGATGTCTAGGCATTTGTTTTTCTTGATGGTTTTTATTCTGTTGGTTAGTTTCTTTTGTCTGGGGTTTTATTTTTTGTTTGGTCCTTTTTCACATGTGGTTCCACTTATTCTAAATCTTTGTAGTTCCACATGTTCAACTGAAAAATATAGTCCAGGAAGAGGATGTGGCTCATGCAATTGAGCTCCTACCTACCACATGGGACGCCTGGGTTCCGTTCCCAGTGCCTCCTGGAGAAGCTAAGTAAGACAGCGAGCTGGCATGACGGGCTGGCACAGAGAGCTTACACAACAAGATGACACAACAAGGAGACACAAAGAGGAAACATAATGGGAGACACAACAAAGCAGGGAGCAGAGGCAGCTCAAGCAACTGAGTACCTCTCTCCCACATGGAAGGTCCCAGGTTTGGTTTCTGGTGCCTCCTAAAGAGAAGACAAGCAGATAAAGTAAATTGACACAGAGAGCAGACAGTGAGCGCAAGCAATGGGGGGAGGGGAATAAATAAATAAATCTTAAATGTATATATAATGGTCCAACCAAAAAGGAAAAAAAAAAAGCATAAAAAAGAAGGGAAGGAAGGAAAAAGAACAACAAAAACAGGGTAGAAAAATAAAAAATAAAAAGGGAAGAAAAAGAAAAAAGAAAAGACAAGAAATGGGAAGAGGACAAAGAAATGAGGAAAAGCAGAATAAGAAGGAAAGAAAATAAGGAAGAGAATTAAAGATAAACTAAAAAACCTGGGCCTCCCTCTCAGACCACCAGGACCAGTGAGGCTCCTCCTCTTTGGATGCCTGTGTCAGCCAATCACTCACCCCTTGGTCTGCCTCTCTTCCTGCAGTTTCTGGAGGAAGAATGCAACCTGCCGTTCCCTACTCCGCCATCTTGGATCCCCCTCAATTTGAGGGCTTCTTTAGGTAGCTGTCTTTCCTTTCGAATATACTATCTCCTTGATCCATCTCCACTGGGATATCTTTATTCATCAATCTTCTGTCCCAGCTTTTTCCTTCTCTGTTGTGGAAGATTGCTGAAATCCTCTGGTGTTGCCCCCCAACACTTTCCGTTCCTGAAGCAGTGAATCTGGAGTCTGAAGGTGTATTTGTTTCCTAGAGCTGCCATAACAGAGGACCACAAACTGGGTAGCTTCAAACGACGGAAATGTAATCTTGCATGGTTTTGGAGGCTGGAAGTCTGACATCAAGGTGTCGACAGGATTAGTTCTTTCTTGCGGGCTCAGAAGGAAAACCTCTGAGCCTGTCTGGTGTTTGCCAGCCATCCTTGGTATCCCTTGGCTTGCAGATGCACTGCTGCAGTCTCTGCCTCTGAATTCACATGACTTTCTCCCCCGTGTCGGTGTCTCTGTATCCAAATTCCCCTCTTCTTATAAGGACATCAGTCTTATTGGATTTATATCCACCTTAATCCAGGATGACCTTATTTTAATTTGATTATATCTGCAAAGACTATTTCCAACTAAGGTCCCAGTGACGGGTTTTGGGTGGGCATGAATTTTGGGGTGCCACTATTCAACCCAGTTTAGGCTACCATAACTTTTTTGTGTGTGCATGTCATAATTGAAAATATAAACAATTAAAAACTAAAAAGTATGGGAAGCGGCTGTGGCTCAATCAGTAGGGCTCCCGTTTACCATATGGGAGGCCCCGGGTTTGGTTCCCGGGGCCTCCTGGTGAAGGCAGGCCCGCCCGCACGGCATGGTTAGCTGACCCAGCGAGCACAAGCAGCAAGGGGGGGATAAATGAATAAATAAATAAAATCTTTAAAAAAAAAAAAAAAAAGTAAACACAGATGAATAAATATATACATTTCTCAATTAAATGTACTGGATACTATAAAAATTTTTTTGAATCAAACAATATGTTACACTATATATTTGGTTCATAGTAATGCATTCATACAGTATTTGTCCTTTTGTGTCTAGCTTGCTTTGCTCAACTTAATGTCCTCCAGGTTCATCTATGTTGTCATATGGTTTACGACTTCATTTCTTCTTACAGCTGCATAATATTCCATCATGTGAATAGACCACAGTTTGTTTATCCATTCGTCTTTTGATGGACACCTGGGTTGTTTCCAACTTTTGGCAATGGTGAATAATGTGGCTATGAACATCAGTGTGCAGATGTCTGCTCATGTCACTGTTCAGTTCTTCTGGGTATATACCCAGTAGTGGTATTGCTGGGTTTTCATAACTTATTGAAGTGTTGGGAGAGGAGTTCCTTTTGCTGCTTGGAAGACATCTTTGTTTTTATGAACAGTCATAACTTTCTTTTAGACTTGCCACCAAATTTGAGCCCTGGTTTGCCCTCTCCTCTGGAGCTTGAAATACAATCACCAGACATGCTATCCTTCATTGGCTGAGTGTAATTCTCAGATATCTCTGGGAGGTTCAGATCCTGACTTGTAAGTTTATATGGGCAGCTGTGACATTTTTTTCTGATCAATCAACTGTTCTAGCCAAGCATTCTACCACCTGGTGAGTAACTTCTCAGAGGCAGGTCTTCACTGATTCTCCAGATCTCATTATCTTCTTTTCCTCCATCTCTTATATTTTCTGAAGGAGTGTGGAAATATGAGAATGGTAATATCTGTGGTGCTCATGGTTGAATGTCTTGGAGAAATATGAGTGCTCTGTTTTGCTGTCCCTTGCTGTTTGGTGAGGTGTTTGAGTTTGTTGTGCCTTTTCAGCATCTACTTAAAAATATATATAACATTTATGTCAGCCCCATTTTCTTAAAATACTGCTGGACTCTGTTAGTCGTTTTGCAATCTCACCCAAGTCTTCTTTTACTTGATTCAAGTTGCTTCCAGCATGTCTCTTAGCTGCAATGGCTTCCATCCATCATGAAAGTGCAATTTCCTCTCCTGCTTCAGTGCTTCAACATCTCCTGCTAACTCCACAGTGATCCCTGAGGTTGTGTTCTACAAGGTAACCTCATGCTGTTCAGTGAGATAGCTTGTTTCCTTCAGGGTGAAAAGGAAAGCTTTACAAGCTTTACCTGATGTACCTTGTATTCTTCTGCCTCCTTCAAATTCTTTTTAGGTGGTATATCTTCAAGATTCCTGAGTTGTTTTGCATAGTGAGTTCAGATACTGTCCTCTCCTCGACAAATTTGATATATTTTTCAAGAATGTCAATTCCCTGCTGTGTGTGTTTTTCTGAGTTGTCAATCTGATCCCAGAACTCTATACCCCAGTTCTGGGTGCAGGAGCCGTTCCTGAGGGTCCCCTTTCTGGTAATCCCTTTGCCTCCTGCACTCACCGCAGCTGCCACTGCCCCAGCTCGCTGCTCCTCTCTTCAGCAGAGACTCTTCCTGAGGGGCCTCTTCCCTATGGCCTGAGGCAGCTGAGCCAGTGGCACCACCCACCCACCCACACCCTGTGTATTTAAAATTTTAAATGACCAAAATCTACCTAGGTCAAGAAGCGTGCACCGTGGCTTGTTGGTCCAGGGGTTCACAGGGCCAGAGCTCAGACCCGGAGTGAAGGTGAGGAAGACAGCAGGGATTTGGACGTTGCCTGCCAACGCCCAGGAAGCTGCCGGACCCAGAGAGAAGCCACGCCCTGCCACCTTGGGGGCTGTCCGCCAGGACTAGGGAATGGAGCACCCCCTGGAGGAGCCTAGAGCCCAGGTTCTAGAAGCAGAGGTCCATCTGGTCCTAGGGATGCAGCACTGGGGAAGGACTCTCAGCGGACCTGTTCGCTCATCAGAGAAAGGAGGCGCCCCTTCCACCGTCTCTGAGCACCTATGGTAACAGGGCCCCGGAGTCCCAGTGGGTCTTCTGGCTGGCACCTCAGGCCTGACTTTCCTCAGCCACCTGGTTCCCTTCTCTCTTTGGGCCACCCCTAAACCGGACTTGCCCTCTTCCTGGTAGAAGCAGACCAAACACGTTCAGGCCATGCAACAAAATAAATGTTAAGCCTAAACCCAGCATGAAATGGAATGCTGTCATCAGTGATATAACTTCCAGGATACAAGAATAAACCTGAATTTTTTTTTTTTTTTTCGTTTGTTTTGTTTTTACCGGGAGGTCCTAGGGATCGAACCCCAGTCCCTCCATAGGGGAGACGGACACCCAACCATTTGAGCCACATCCATCCCCCAACCTTAAATTTTATACTTAAAATGTTAGCCAAGTTTTAAAAATTAGAAGTATAGTACAGAGACATTGTCTCAGAAGTATTAGGTGTAGATGCTCCACATAGCATATGTCCTTATGCTGGACATTTACTTTATGAAACAAATGCTTGTATTCAGTGGGCATATTTAATATTGTTAAACTTATTTGAGCACAGCAGAATATAATTCAGTAAGGAGAATTTTCAGTAAAATTTTCTAGAAGGAACTTTTTTCCTAAGATGCATAGCTTAAATAAAAGTAAAAAAAATCCTTTTTTTTTTTTTTTTACTGAAAAACAGTAGGCTATAGCAATCTTATGCTTCTTTATTTAAATTTTTAGCTTCCTCAAAAATCTAGAAGAAGAACAACAAAATTAATTAAAAGAAAGTATGAGGAAGGAAATAAACACAAAAGCATAACTTAATGAGGTATAATACAGAAAGAGAAATACTTAAATCAAAATGCTGGTTCTTTGAAAAAACTAACAAGATCAATAAACTGATCACTAAACTAATTAAGGAAAAAGGAGAATGCAATATAAGAAGTGGCAAAGGCCGGGGGGTGGATGTGGCTCAGACGGTTGGGCGTCCGTCTCCCATATGGAGGGACCTGGGTTCGATCCCCAGGACCTCCCGGTAAAATAAAAAAATAAAAATAAAAATAAAAATAAAATAAAATAAAAAAGAAGTGGCAAAGGGGAAATAACTATTGGGACAGAGAATATTTAAACATATATGAGATTACTTTACACAACTTTATGCAAATAAATTTGAGAACACAGATGAAATGGATAGTTTCCTAGGAAAATACAATTTATCAAAATTGACCCCCTACAGAAAAAGAAAGCATTAACTTGACAAAACTCCATATAATTACAGAAATTCATCAAATAAACATTCCATAATGCAGGGGAATTCTATTAAGCTTTTAAACAGCAGGTATTCTCAGAACATGAAGGAAAACTGCGAAATCATTTTGTGAAGCAAGTACAAAATTAATATCTAAATCTGATGTAGCTAGCACAAAAATGAAAACCATAAATCAATCTCACTTAAGAATTAAATAAAATATTGTATTCCTAATCCAATAGCCTATTAAGGAAATGAATCACATGACCAAGTGGGTTATGCAAAAATAAAAAATAATAGAGATGCTTCATTTTTTGAAATCCATGAGTATAATTTACCATATTTTCTTCAAGTATGCTGAAAAGGCCTTTGACAAAATTTAATACCCATTCCTGATTTTAAAAATACTCAATAAAATAGTAATTGGTGGAATTTTAAAACATGATTGTACTCATATGTGTGTATAAAACTTCTAAAACCAGCATCTAACTTAGTGGGGATCAGGAAAACAAGGCAAGGATGCCCATTATCATTACTACTGCTTAACATTATTTTGGAATTATTGCCAATGCCATTAAACAAGAAAATGATTAGGCCTAAGAACTGGAAAAGAAGAGATAAAATTATCTCTATTTACAGATGACAGAGTATATCTGAAAAACCCAAAAGAATCTATTTTAAAGCTAGCAGGCAAAAAAGAATTCAGTAATGTAGCAATGTACAAAATTAACATACAAAAATCAATACCTTCATATATACAAACAATAGCCAATTAGAAGATACAATGAAAGAGAAAACTCCATTTATAATGTAACATAAAAAGATAATAATATACTTAGGAATAAAAGTAATAAGAAACTTGCAGGAAATATGAGGAAAACTTTCAAACATATGGAAAGACACCAGCAGAACTGAACACATGGAAAATGTAACCTTATTCTTTATTGAATGACTCAATGAATTAAAAAAATCAGTTCTCCCTAAGTTAATTTATAGACTTAATGTGATTCAAATAAAAAAATCTACAAGTTGTTTTTTTTTCTAGCACTAGACAAATTCATTCTAAAGTTCATATAGAAAAATAAGCATGCAAGAATCACTAGGAAACTATTGAAAAAGAAGAGCAAGGGAAGGGACCCCAAGCTTATTAGATGTTAAAATATACCATAAAAACTGTATAATTACAACAGTGAGGTACTGACATGTGAATAGACTGACCAGAGGAAGAAAGTAGAAAGATCAGAAATACAGAAAGTACTATATGGTAAGGTAGCGTATCAGATTATTAGAGTTCACCGAGCATCTCAGATGTGTATATTCATGTCTTTCATTAAATATGGGAAGTTTTCAGCTGTTATTTCTTTGAATATTCTCTCTGCCCCTTTCTCTCTCTCTTTACCTTCTGGGACTCCCACAATGCCTATATTGGTATGTTTGATTGTGTCCCACCGATTACTCGGGTTCTGTTCACTTTTCTTTATTCTTTTCTCTTTCTGTTCCTCAAACCAATTTCAATTGTCTTATCTTCTAGTTCACTGATTCTTTCTTCTGCCAGTTCCAATCAGCTATTGAACTCCTCTAGGGAATTTTTAATTTCTGTTAACTGTGGTCTTCAGCTCTGTTTGGTTCCTTTTCATAATTTCCATCTCTCTATTGATATTTTCTTTGTATTCATCTGTTGTTTTCCTGATTTCCTTTAGCTCCATGTCTTCCTTTATCTCTTTGAGCATATTTAGGACTGTCATGACTTGACTGCTTTCTTACAGAATGCTGTGGGAGACTTCACTGAGGCACCTTCTACACATAAGGCAAGTTCTGTGATGGCAAACCTGCAACGAGTACCCTGGTTCAGTCTTTCAGGCTGCCACCAGACAGAATGGCTCAGACATACATATTCCCAGGATATGCATGCGGGTTACTCTGCTCCCTGCAGGACTAAGGACCAGCTCTGAGATTGAGGGCTGGCTCCATGCCACATGGTGAGGAGATGCAGGAGAGACTGGCCAGGGCACCAGGAGATGTATTTTTTTTTTTTTTTTTTTTTTAACCGGGAGGTACCGGGGATCGAACCCCGGTCTCTCCATATGGTAGACGGACGCCGAACCTCTTGAGCCACATCCGTTTCCCAGGAGATGTATTTTTAACTTGCTTTTTTCTTGATTTGGCCCTCGCCCTGTTACTGCAATGCTTTAACTCTTTTCTTGAGCTTTGATAAAGTTATTTCTGCAAGTTATTGCTAATTGTTCAAAGCCTCTGTAGGGATACAGATCCCTAAAGCTTCTCACTCAGCCATCTTCATTAGGGTAGGGTAAGGTGGACATTTTTTATTAATTGTGTTGGAATAACTAGAGAGGCATTTAGCAGAGAACAAAAGCAGATCCATTTCTCACATCATACACAGGAAATATCTGCAAATGGATGAGAGAGCTAAATGCTTAAAATGTAAACATACATGTACTTGAAGAAAGCATGGGTGAATCCCTTTAAAACTTGGGTGGAATGAAAGGCTTTCTAATTATGAGAGAAATCCAGATGCAACAAAAGAACAGATATATACCATATATGTTTGTTTTAAAAGATCTTTCCATTGCTTTTTTAAAAAAATCTTATGGCTAAAATACCATAAGTAAAGTAAAAAGACAAATGACAAACAGGGAGAAAATATTTGTAACATATATGAAGAAACATTAACAACTGAGGTGGGGGGAGGGGCAAAAGAACCCATTAGAACAATGGGTAAAATACTTGAGCAGGTAGTTCACAAAAGAAGAAATATAAATAGCCCCTAAACATATGAAAAGATGCTGAGTTGCACTTATTAATAAGAGAAGTTAAAAATTAAAACTATGCAGAGATACTATTTCTCACCTGTCACATTGACAAAAATTTAAAACTTGGATAATATACATTTGCTGAGGCTGTGGGGAAATAGGTATACTTATACATTGCTAGTGGGAGTACAAAATGTTGAGGGATTTGGCAGTACCTAACAACCCTTTGACCAAATCACCCCACTTTTAAGAAATTACCCTGAATATACAATCCAAACAATATAAAAATATATGCTCATGATGGCATTATTTGTGAAAAATAAATACTAGATTTAACCTACATTTTCAGATATCGGTGACTGGTTGAACAAACTATGATACAGCCATTCAATGGAGTACTGTAGGTATGAAAAAGAATGAGAAATCCTAAAGAATCCACAAAAAATCTATCAGAATTAATTAATGAGTTCAGCAAGGTTGCAGGAACCTAGAGAGATATACAAAAATCAATTGTATTTCCATACACTAACAATTAACAGTTTGAAAATGAAATTAAGAAAATAATTTCTTATACAAGAGCATAAAAGTATCAAATACTTGAGAATAAATTTAACAAATAAAGTGTAAGACTTATACACTGAAAACCACAAAACATCATTGGAAGAAATGGAAGAATCAAATAAATGGAAGGACATTCCATGTTCATAGTTTGAAAGACTTAGTATTAAGATGGCACTACTCCCCAAATTGATCTATAGATGCAATACAATCTCTATCAAAACCCCAGCTTCCCTTTTTGAAGACATTAACAAGCTGATTCTAAGATTTATTTGGAAGTGTAAGGGACCCAGAGTAGCCAAAACAATCTTGAAAAAGGAAAAGAAAATTGGAGTACTCACACTTCTCTATTTCAAAACTTACAAAGCTACAGTAATCAAAAAGTATAATATTGCTCTTTCAACATCATACCCACAAATCCCGTGTTCACTTGGTCCCTCTCCCATCTCTCCCCCCAGTATCCTGGGTATTCTAACCCACACTTCCTAATCTACCCACCTGTCAACCCTGTACCACCAAATGCAGTAATATCACTACCTGCCTGTCCTGTCCTTCAATATGCAACTATACTCTATCACTTTACCATAGATTATGTCCGTATTATAACAAATGTACCATACTAATGAAAGATATTAATGTGGGAAAGTGTGTGGATGGGTGGGACATATGGGAATCTCCTATATTTTTAATGTAACATTTATGTAATCTAAAGCTTCTTTAAAAATAAAAAATTAAAAGAAAATTTTAAAAGAAGTATAATATTGGCATAAGGGTAGACATATAGATCAGTGGAATAGAACTGAGAGTCCAAAAATAAACCCATACATCTATGACCAATTGACTTTCCACAAGAGTGCCAAGACCATTCAATGGGGAAAAGAATAGTCTATTCAACAAATGAGGCTGGAACAACTATATGTGCACATGCCAAAAATGAAGTTGGACCCTTTCCTCAGACTGCACACAAAAATTAACTCAAAATAGATAATTGACCTAAATGTAAACATTAAAATTATAAAGCTCTTAGAAGAAAACATAGAAGTAAATCATCATGACCTTAGTTTAGGCAAAATCTTCTCAGATATAACACTAAAAGCACAAGGGACAAAAGAAAAAAATTGAAAATTAAAATAAATTGAACTTCATCAAAATTAAAAAAACTTTGTGCTTCAGAGGGCACCATTAAGAGAGTGAAAGTCAACCCAAAAATGGGAGAGAAATTTTGCAAATCTAATAAGAGATTTGGTTCCATTTCTCATACCATACACAAGAAAAATCTCCAAATGGATCTGACATCTAAATGGTATAAATGTAATTACAAAAGTACAAAAAGAAATCATATATAAAGAATTCTTACAACTCAACAATAAAAAGACAACCCAAATGGGACAGTTGTGTTTTCTCAAGGAGCTGTTATGCGCCAGAGGCCCTTTAGCAGCAGTAAGAATAGGGTGGGTGAGTGGGAAATCTTCCCCCCTCTACCCTGCAACCATGGATAGATGATTGCCCTCTGGCTAATTTCTTCCACTCCCTTGCGGAGATGGTGTATTAATTAGGTCTCTCCCTCCCTCTCTTCTCTCTCCCCCGCCCGCGCTCCCCCTCCCCCTCCCCCTCTCCCCCCCCCCCCCCCCCCCCCCCCCCCTCCCCCCCCCAAAAAAAAAAAAAAAAAAAAAAAAAAAAAAAAAAAAAAAGACAACCCAATTTTTTTTAATGGGCAAAAGATGGCTCCAAAGAAGATACATACAAATGGAAAAAGCACGCAAAAAGATTCTCAACAAGCTTTGCCATTAGGGAAATGCAAATCAAAATCTCAATGAGTTATACATAATATCGAAATAGATGCTTGCATTTATTTACCTATAAATGTTGTAAATCTTGAAAAAAAAAAACACATTGAGATACCATTTCACATCAACTAAGATGGTATAATAAACAAGATGGAAAATAACAAGTGGTTGAGAAGTAGGGAAATCAGAACTCTCCTACAGTGCTGGTGGGAATGTAAAATGGTGCAGTTGCTTTGGAAAAGTTTGGCAGTTTCTTCAAAAGTTAAACATAGAGTTACTATATGACCGAGCAATTTCACTCCTAGATGTATATCCAAAAGAAATGTGAACAGATAAGCCTCCACAAAACATGTACACAAATGTTCATGGCAACATTATTCATAATACCTAAAAAAAAAAAAAAAGAAACAACCCAAATGTCTATCAACTGAATGGATCAACAAAATGTGGTATATCCATACAACGGATTATTATTTGCAATAAAAAGGAATGAAATACTGACTCATACTACAACATGGATGCACTTTGAAAACATTATGCTGAGTGAAAGAAGCCAGTCACAAAAGTTCACATATTGTATGATTCCATTTATATGAATTGCCTAGAATGGGAAAATCCATAGAAACAGAGTAGATTAGTGGTTGCCAGGGCCTATGGGGAAGGGAGAATAGTGAGTGCATACTAATAGGTATGGAGTTTCTTTTGGGGGAACTGAAAATGTTCTGGAATTGATAGTGATGACTGATACACAGCTTTATGAAAATACTAAAAAAGTCACTGAATTGTAGAGTGGACTTTATGTTATGTGAATTTTCTCTCTCTCTCCCTCTCTCTCTATTTTTTAACATTTAAAAAATTTTTTTATTTGCCCACCCCCTTGCTGCTTGTGCTCGCTGTGTCCACTTTGCTCTGCGTTTTCTGTGTCTCCCTTTGTTGAGCCAGCTTACTGCGCCGTGCGGGCCCTGTGCTCTCTGCACCGCTCAGGAGCTCCTTCACCAGGAGGCCCTGGGCCTCTCATGTGGTAAACAGGAGCCCAAGCAATTGAGCCACAGCCACTTCCCTCAATATATATTTTTAAATGTATAAAAGGGGGGAAAGAAAATGAAAAAGAATTCAATAAATTGATAAGGAATTAGTTCCAGAATATATTAAATTTATAAAGTAAAGTGCAATCAACTGGAAGCAACCCAAATGTCCATGAGCTGAGAGACAGATATACAACACAATGGACTCAGCAATAAAAACAAATGGACTATGTGGACATTATGTTGAGTGAAGCAAGCCAGACACAAAAGGACAAATACTGTATGAATGCATTACTATGAACCAAATATATTGTTTGATTCACACACACAAAAAAACAAAAAAACAAAAAAACAAAAAACAAAACAACAAAAAAATTTACATGTATCCATTACATTTAATTGAGAAATGTATATATTCATCTGCGTTTACTTTTTAGTTTTTTATTGCTTATGTTTTCAATTATTAAATGTACAAAATAAAGTTAAAAACAAAACAAAACAAAACAAATGGACTATGTGGCAGTTTGATGTAATTATGAATTCCAAAAATATAATTGAATCATGCTTGTAAACTGATCTGTTAATCTGGGCATGATTAGGTTAGGATTAGGGCGTTGAGCCCCACCCCTTAGTGGGTGGGGAATCGAATATAAAAGGCAAGGCCAAGGACAGTTTAAGCAGTCTTTTGAGAAGCCGTTTTGATGTTGGAAAGAAGGCCCCAGGAGAAGAGAAGCAAGCCATTTGCCTGATCATCTACAGCTGAACTTGTGGAGGAAACAAGAGCTAAGCCCAGAGAGAAACGCAGCCCCGGTGTTATAACCCAGGAGATCGACCACACTCAGACTTTAACCACTTTT
>JAKSZT010054030.1:13914220-13939697 GCA_026826555.1 Tolypeutes matacus
CTTGCCAGATTGTTCAAGGGAGGGGAGGGTGTGCTTTTCAGATAAGACACTTAGGAGACAGTGGGAAACTTTTCTTTTCTACGTTACTCTGGTTGCCATGAAGGCCTATGGGTAGGCTAATTTAGGGTTCAACACCGGGAAGAGAGGAACCCCAGAAGCCTGAACCCTGGCAAATGCCGGCAGCTGTCTTGCTCTAACACGTGACAATGAACTGTGGTGAGAGAAGAAACTTAACGCTTTATGGCCTAGGATCTGTGGACTTCTACCCCAAATAAATACCCTTATAAAGACCAACCCATTTTTGGTATTTTACATTAGCACCCCTTTGGCTGACTAATACAGACTACTTATATATTTAAGCACAATGGATGAATCTCAAAAGTGTTGCTTCAAGAAACTAAATTTTTCAGATTGCTAGGCTGCCAAAAGCTGATACCATAAAATGGGTTGGCTTTTTTTTTTTTAAAAGATTTTATTTATTTATTCATTTATCCCCCCCCTTGCTGCTTGTGCTCGCTGTGTCCATTTGCTGTGCGTTTTTCTGTGTCTGTTTGTCTCCCCTTGCTGGGTCGTCCTGCTGCGTCAGCTCACCGCGCCGTGTGGGGCGGCTTGCCTTCACCAGGAGGCCCCAGGAACCGAACCCGGGGCCTCCCATATGGTAAACGGGAGCTCTACTGATTGAGCCACATACGCTTCCCTGGGTTGGCTTTTAACAATGGGAATTTATTGGCTTACAAGTTTACAGTTTTGAGGCTGAAAAAAAATGTCCAAATCAAAGGCTATGCTTCCTTCCTGAAGACTGGCTGCTGGCAATCCTTGGCTCTGCCATATGACAAGGCACATGGTGGCCTCTGCTGGTCTCTCTTCTCTTCCAGGTTTTGTTGCTTTCAGCTTCTTGCTTCTGTGGCTTTTTTTTCCTCCCTCTCTCTGTATTCATCCCATTTATAAAGGACTCTAGTAAGAGCATTAAGACCCACCCTGGACCACACCTTAACTGCTATAACCTAATCAAAAGACCCTACTTATGGTTTATATCCATAGGAACGGATTAACTTTAAGAACATGATTTTCTGGGGTGCATATAGATTCATAACACGACACTGTGTGATTCCATTTCTCATATATTCTAGAAAATGCAAAATAATTGAAACAGATATTAAATCACTGGTTGCCAGAATCTGGGGGTATGGGAAGGAGATTGTTAAAGGTCACAAGGGAATGTTTTGGGGCTGATAGAAATGTTCTAGATCTTGATTTTTGGTGGTATTTACATGACTGTATACATTTGTCAAAACTAATCAAACTAGCACCTAAAATGTATAAATTTTACTGCATGCTTATCAAAACTTAATAAACCTGACTTAGAATGGAAGAAATTACAGCAGTGATGTGAAGGTAGTGGCCACTGGAGGCTCTGGGGGCAGGGGGAGGGAAAGACAGGTGTAATGTGGGGGCTTTTTTGGGACTTGAGAATCATCCTGAATGGCATTGCAATGACAGATATATGCCATTATATATCTTCCCATGGCCTGCAGAGCTGAGGGGGAGAGAGTGTAAACTACATTGTGAACTATGGTCCATGCTCAGTGGTAAAGCCCCAGGATGCGTTTATCAATTGCAATGAATGTGCCCCACTAAGGAAGGATGTTGTTTATGTGGGAGGTTGTGGGAGGTGTGGGGAGCGGGGCATCCTTATATTTTGTGTGTAACATTTGTGTAATCTAAGTGTCTTTAAAAAGATAAAAATAGACATTTTAAAAAAACAAACCTGACAGAAAAACGAAAGTGATAAAGAATGTATTTTGTATGCTGGTATATTAGTCAGCCAAAGGGGTGCTGATGCAAAATACCAGAAATCGGATGGTTTTCATAAAGGATATTTATTTGGGGTAGAAGCTTTCAGTTACTAGGCCATAAAGCATAAGTTACTTCCCTCACCAAAGTCTATGGCCACGTGTTGGAGCAAGAAGGCTGCTGACGTTTGCCAGGGTTCAGGCTTCTTGGGTTCCTCTCTTCCCAGGGCTCCATTTCTCTCCAGACTCAGCTCCTCTGTTTCCTCCACAAGGTCAGCTGTAGACTATGAGGCTCTCTAGGCTTTGCCTCTCTCCACCAGGCCAGCTGTGAACTGTCAGGTGAACAGCTCGTCTCTTTTCCTGGGGCCTTCTCTCCTTCCTCACAACCAGGCTCCTCTGTGGGCTTACTCCCCAGGGCTCCAGCATTAAAACTCAGCATCAGAACTCCAACATCAAAAACTCCAACATCAAAAAACTCCAACTCTGTCCTTTGCCATGTCTTTTATCTTTGATTCCCCGCCCACCAAGGGGTGGGGCCAAATGCCCCTACTGATGTGGCCCAATCAAAGCCCTAATCATAATTTAATCAGGCCCAGAAGAACAGACCAGTTTACAAGCATAAGCCAATATCTATTTTTGGAATTCATAACTATATCAAACTGCCACAGCTGACTTTTGTGCAAGTAATGGAAATAAAACTATATGTGTATGTCTGCTTATTTTTGTAAAAGAAAAGATAGGAAGGATAAACCAGAAATTAAATTGCTTACCTATGAGAATGGGTTGGGAGGAAGAGGGAAGGGAATGAGAATTTTCTGAATATATTTTTTTCATATTGTTAATTTTTTTTTTTTTTTTTTACTGTGGCAACATATATACAACATAAAATTTCCCATTTTATTTTATTTTATTATTATTATTTTTTTTTACCGGGAGGTCCCAGGGATCGAACCCGGGTCCCTCCATATGGGAGACGGATGCCCAACCAGTTGAGCTACATCCGACCCCCAAAATTTCTCATTTTAAACACTTTCAAGTATGCAATTCAGTGATATTAATTCCTTCTCATTTGGTTTTGCCTTTTCAACTGTTAATGTTTTAGATATTCAAAAATAAATAAATCTACAAGAATGGGAAAATACTTAAAATTTAATTCTAAAAGAAAGAAATGAACCAAGCTGAAAATCAATTTGATAACATAACCGTACAGACTAAAAGATGGAATTAGTTCAAGTAAATTTTTTTAATAGATTTATTTATTTACTTTTATCCATTTTTACCACCCCCGTTTTTGCTGTTTTTGTGTCCATTCCCTAGGCAATTCTCTGTGTCTGTTTCCTGCCCTCTCTTCTCATCCTTCTCCTCCTGTCTTCACTGGGATTCGACCCTCAGACCCTCCAATGTGGGAGAGAGGCGTCCTACCACCTGCGCCACCTTAGTTCCTGGTTTTTTGGCACATTTCGTCTTGGCTCTCCCTTGTGTCACTCTCCTGTTACATCATCATCTTGCTGCGTGGCTCGGGGGGGTCCTGATGGTGCACCCGCTCATGGGGCCTAGCGGTGCACCCTCGCACAGGGCCTGGTGGCCTGCTCTCCTTCTATATTTTTCTTTTTTTTTTTTTTTTACCGGGAGGTCCCAGGGATTGAACCCAGGTCCCTCCATATGGGAGACGGACGCCCAACCACCCGAGCCACATCCGCCCCCCCTGCTATATCTCTTAAGGTTGACCAAAGATACCTAGAGTTACAGTCTTTTCCTATACAGGATGGTCATATAATAAATCAGGCTGAGTTTATCTCCAGCATTCTGGAAACCAGACCTAGGGAGAAAAACTAGGTCTGGGGACACATGCATGGTTTCTAATATAGCGAATGTTTAGCCTACCCTGATTATCACAAAATCAGGACAGCGAGAATATTCGTGCTCAAGTAACTTTTTAAAAATAAAAGTTTATTAAATATATCATTCATACATGAACATACATAAATAAGTATATAGTAAAAGTTGTGAACTTACAAAACAAACATGCATAACATCATACAGGGCTCCCACACATCACACCGCCACCAACACCTTGCATTGTGGTGAAACATTTGTTACAAACTATGAAAGAGCATCATCAAAATATTACTATGAACCATAACCCATATCTTACATTTGATTTATTTCCCCCCAACCCACCCATTACTAACACCCTGTTAGTATATTATACATTTGTTATAGTTTATGAGAGAATGTTCTCCTATTTGTCTTGTTAATTACAGTCCATCTTCCACCATTGGATTCCCTGTGTTTTGTACAATCTATTCAAAGTATACATTCAGTGGCTTTCATTTTCATCACAGCCATACCCTCAGTCAGTTTTAGAACATTTTCATTACTCCAAAAGGAAAAATCCCATACTTCCTTATATCCCCCTATTGTTGTTTCTTAGCATTAATATATCTTCTTTGCCATTGCTGCAAAATATTACAATATTACTGTTAACTATTGTCCATAAGTTACGTTAGTTGTAATTTTCCCACATATCACCGTATTCTTAAAATTTTGTAGAAGAGCATTCTTACATTAACATTATTAATCACAATCTTCATTCACCACTGAAATCACTGTTATACATTCCCTAAATTATTCTCTAGTTTACTTTCAATTGACATTTATGTTCAGACTACGCCTTTCAGCCACAATCACATTTATAAATCAGCAGTGATAGTTATACTCCCTAAAATGTGTTACCATCAACTCTATTCCACACTTTCACAATAAACTCTATTAAAAATTCTACATACATTAAGCATCAGCTCCCATTCTCAACCCATATTCTACTTCCTAGTAATCTATACTCTAGAGTTTACTTCCGTGAGTTTACTCATTGTATTTAGTTCATATTAGTGAGACCATAAAATATTTGTCCTTTGTGTCTGACTTATTTCACTTAATATAATATCCTTTAGGTTCATCCATGTTGTCATATACATTTCGAGTTCATTTCTTCTTACACTTGAATAGTATTGCATTGTATGTATATATCACATTTTGTTTATCCATTCATCAGTTGGTGGACACTTGGGCTGGTTCCATACTTTAGCAATTGTGAATAATGCTGCTATGAACATCAGTGTGCAAATGTCAGTTCATGTCCTTGCTTTGAGTTCTTCTGAATATACTCTAGTAATGGGATTGCTGGATCATACGGCAGTTCTATATTCAGCTTATTGAGGTACTGCCAAACTGTCTTCCAGAGATGAGGCACCATTCTACATTCCCACCAACAGTGAAGGAGTGTTCCTATTTCTCCACATCCTCTCCAGCACTTGTAGTTCTTAAAAATTATTATTAATGGCCATTCTATAAGGTATGAAATGGTATTTCATCGTAGTTTTGATCTTCATTTCCCTAATAGCTAGTGATGTTGAACATTTTTTCATGTGCTCTTTGGCCATTTGCATTTCCCCTTTGGAGAAATGTCTATTCAACTCTTTTGCCCATTTTTAAATTGGCTTGCTTGTCTTTTTGTCATTGAAATGTATGATCTCTTTATATAACATGGATATCAAAACCTTATTGGGTATATGGTTTCCAAATATTTTCTCCCATTGAGTAGGCTGCCCTTTTACTTTCTTGACAAAGTCTTTTTTTTTGTTTGTTTTTTTTTGCTTTTTTTTTTTTGTTTGTTTTTTTGTTTTTACTTTGACAAAGTCTTTTGAAGTACAAAGTGTTTAATATTGAGGTCACATTTATCTATTTTTCTTTCCTTGCTTGTGCTTCAGGTTTAAGATTTAAGAAACTACTGCCTACTACAAGATCTTGAAGATGTTCCCCTACATTTTCTTCTATGAGTTTTATGGTTGTAGCTTTTATGTTTAGGTCTTTGATCCATTTTGAGTTAATTTTTGTATAAGGTGTGAGATGAGGTCCTCTTTCTTTCTTTTGATTATGGTTATCCTGTTCTCCCAGCACCATTTGTTGAATAGACTATTCTGGCCCAGGTGGGTGGGATTGACGGCCTTGTCAAAGATCACTTGACCACAGGTGTGAGGGTCTATTTCTGAGTTCTCAGTTCAGTTCCATTAGTAAATCTGTTTATCTTTATGCCAGTTCCATGCTGTTTTTACCACTATAGTTAAGTAATATGCTTTAAAGTCAGGAAGTGAGAGTCCTCCACTTTGTTCTTCTATATTAAGACATTTTTGGTTATTTGGGGCCCCTTACCCTTCCAAATAAATTTGGTAATTGGCTTTTCCATTTCTGGGGGGAAAAAAGGCTGTTGGGATTTTTATTGGGATTGCATTAAATCTGTAAATCAGTTTGGGTAGAATTGACATATTAACAATATTTAGTCTTCCAGTCCATGAACATGGAATGGCCTTCTATTTGTTTAGGTCTTCTTTGATTTCTTTTAGCAATGTTTTGTAGTTTTCTGAATGCATGTCATTTGTGTCCTTGGTTAATTTTATTTAAGTTTATTCCTAAATATTTGATTCTTTTAGTTGCTACTATAAATGGAAATTTTTTCTGACTTCTACCTCTTACCGCTGATCAGTAGTGCCTAGAATTTTTTTTTTTTTTTTTTTAACCGGGAGGTCCCGGGGATCGAACCCGGGTCCCTCCATATGGGAGACGGATGCCCAACCAGTTGAGCCACATCCGACCCAGTGCCTAGAATTTTATGTATTAATCTTGTATCCTGCCACTTTGCCGAACTCTTCTACTAGTTTAGTAGCTTTGTTTTGTGGATTTTTTGGGGTTTTATAGATTTAGAACCATATCACCAAAAAACAGCAAATGTTTTACTTCTTTCTTTCCTATTTGGGTGTCTTTTATGCCTTTATATTGCCTAAATGTTCTAGCTAGAACTTCTAGCACAGTATAGAATAACAGTGGTGGCAGTGGGCATCCTTGTCTTGTTCTCAATCTCAGCAGGAAAGCTTTTGGTCTTTCACCACTGAATACAATGCAACCTGTGGGTTTTTCATATATGTTCTTTACCATGTTTAGAAAGCCTCCTTCTATTCCTATCTTTTGGAGTGGTTTTATTAAGAAAGGGTGCTATATTTTGTCAAATGCCTTTCTGTGTCAATCGAGAGGATCATGTGGTTTTTCTTCTTCAATTTATTAATGCGGTTTATTATACTAATTAATTTTCTTGTGTTGAACCACCCTTGCATATCTGGGATAAAACCCATTTGATCATGGTGTATGATTATTTTAATGTGCTTTGGGATTTGGTTTGCAAGTATTTTGTTGAGGACTTTTGCATCTATATTCATTAGAGAAATTGGTCTGTAATTTTCTTTCCTTCCTTCCTTCCTTCCTTCCTTCCTTCCTTCCTTCCTTCCTCCCTCCCTCCCTCCCTCCCTCCCTCCCTCCCTCCCTCCTTCCTTCCTTCCTTCCTTCCTTCCTTCCTTCCTTCCTTCCTTCCTTCTTTCTTTATTTTTTTTTTGTTGTTTTGTTGTTGTATCTTTATCTGGCTTTGGTATTAGGGTGATCAAAGCATTATAAAATGAGTTTGGTAGCGTTCCTCCCTGTTCAATTTTTTGGAAGCGCTTGAGAAAGATTGGTATTAGATATTCTTTGAGTGATTGGTAGAATTTACCTGTGAAGCCAGTAGTCTGGGGCTTTTCATCTTTGGGAGGTTTTCAATGACTGTTTCAATCAGCTTTACTTGTGATTGGTTTGTTGAGGTCTTCTATTTCTTCTAGGGTCAGTGTAGGTGATTCATGTGTTTCTAGGAATTTGTCCATCTCGTCTACATTGTCTAGTAGACATTGTCTGTTTAGCCTACCCTGATTATCACAAAATCAGATCAGCAAGAATATTTGCATAGTCTTTTTAAACTTATTGAAACCTGTCTTGTGACTCAGCATATGGTCTATCATGGAGAAGGATCCATGAGCACTTGAAAAGAATGCATATCCTGCTGTTTTGGTGTATAATGCTCTATAAATGTTTGTTAGGTCTAATTCATTTATCATATTATTCAAGCTCTCTGTTTCCTTATTTATCCTCTGTCCAGATGTTCTATCCAATGCTGAGAGTGGTGTATTGAAGTCTCCAGCTATTATTGTAGTGACTTCTAGTTTTCCCTTCAGGTTTTTTTTTTTTTTTTAAACAAATCAATTTTATTGATATATATTAATAAAGCATACAATCCATCCAAACTGTACAATCAGTGTTATTTGGTATAATCACGTAGTTATGCATTCATCAAATCAATCATTATTAGAACATTTTCATTATTCCAATAATAATAAACAAAAAACAAACAAACATACAAAAGTTCATCACCTCTCAATCTCTCTATGCTTCGCCTGCCATACTTACCTGCTGTTCCATTTCTGTCTCTCTAGTTTATTTGTATTTATATGTTGTATAGATGGAGTCAAGCAACAAGTAGTAAATGGTGTCTAGTATCTTTCCCTTCATATATTTCATTTTTTTAAAACCATTACTGGAATTTTCACTAATATATTACTATATACTACTGTCCATAGTTTGCTTTGGTTGTATTTTTGTCTGATATTAACACGTTATAACATTAACATACATTTGTTCAGTTTCAAAGAAAAACAGTCTTATATATGCAATATTATCTATATTCATATTTCACCTGAGGTTTCACTATGCTATACAGTCCCATGTTTCATTTTTCAGCTTTCCTTCTAGTAATATACATGACCTTAGACTTTCCCTTTCAGCCAGTCATACCCATATAACAGCACTGCTAGTTACAAACACTATGGTGGGCTTTTACCTTTTCTATTTATTTCCAAATATTAGCAAAACACCTTTTTACCAGTTCTGTACAGCTTAACCCTCGGCTTTCCATTCTGTAATCTCATTCTATTTATCTGGTGACCTATATTCTAGTCATTAGCTCCATGAGTTTACACAATATATTTAGTTTATAATAGCGCAATCATACAATATTTGTCCTTTTGTGGCTGGCTTGCTTTACTCGACATAATGTCCTCCAGGTTCATCCATGTGGCTCAGGCAGTTGGGCACTCACCTCCCACATGGAAAGTCCCGGGTTCAGTTTCCAGTGCCTCCTAGAGAAGATGAGCAGACACAGCAAGGAGACAGAAGAGGGAGCCATCTCGGGGGCAGGTGGGGGGGGGGATAAATAAATCTTTGTTTTAAAAAAAGGATTACATTTCTTTTTATCTTCTTACAACTGCATAATATTCCATCATGCATATACACCACAATTTGTTTATCCATTCCTCAGTTGATGGACACCTGGGTTGTTTCCATTTTTGGCAATAGTGAGTAATGTTCTATGAACATCGGTGTGCAGATGTCTGTTCTTGTCGCCACTCTCAGTTCTTCTGGGTATATACCCAGTAGTGGTATTGCAGGGTCATGTGACAAGTCTATATTCAACTTTCTTAGGAACTGCCAAACAGTCCTCCACGTGGCTGTACCATTCTGCATTACCACCATCGGTGAATAAGTGTTACTATCTCTCCACATCCTCTCCAACACTTGTAGTTTAACAGCTTTTTAATAGTGGCCATTCTAATAGGCGTGAAATGATAACTCATTGTAGCTTTGATTTGCATTTCACTAATCGCTAGTGATGTTGAACATTTTTTCATGTGTTTTTTTGTTTGTTTGTTTTTTGCCATTTGTATCTCTTTGGGTAAATGTCTATTCAAGTCTTTCACCCATTTTTTAATTGGGTTGTCTTTTTATTGTTGAATTGTAGCATCTCTTTATATATCATAGATGTTAAACCCTTATCAGATATGTGATTTCCAAATATTTTCTCCCATTGACTCAGCTGCCTTTTCACCCTTTTGACAAAGTCCTTTAAGGTGCAAAAGTGTTTAATTTTGAGGAGGTCCCATTTATCTCTTTTTCCTTATCTCATTCTATTACACCTACTACAAGGTCTTTAAGATGTTTCCCTACATTTTCTTCCAGTAGTTTTATAGTCCAGGCTTTTATATTAGGTCTTGGATCCATTTTGAGTTAATTCTTGTATAGAGAGTGAGACTGGGTTTCTCTTTCAATCTTTTGGTTATGGATATCCAGTTCTCCCAACCCCATTTGTTGAAGAGACTGTTTTGTCCTGGTAATGTGGCTTGGTAAGTTTTGTCAAAAACCAGTTGGCCATAGAGGTGAGGGTGTATTTTTGAAGACTCTTATTCTATTCTGCTGATCGATGTGTCTATCTTTATGCCAGTACCTTGTTGTTTTGACCACTGTAGCTTTATAATATGTTTTAAGGTAAGGTAGTGAAAGTCCTCCCACATTGCTCTTCTTTTTTGGATGCTTTTGGCTATTGGGTGCACTTTCCCTTCCAAATAAATGTGGCAATTGCCTTTTCTATTTCTGTAAAGTAAGCTGTTGGAATTTTGATTAGTATTGCATAGACTCTATAAATTAGTTTGGGTATTATATTAGTATGCCAAAGGGTTGCCAATGCAAAGTACCACAAATCTGTTGGCTTTTATAAAGTGTATTTATTTGGGGTAAAAACTTACAGTTACAAGGCCCTAAAGAGTCCAGCTCAGGGTTGCTTTCTCACTAAAGTCAGTTGCCACATGTTGAAGCAAGAAGGTGGCTGATCTCTGTGAGGGTTCAGCCTTCCCCTCTGGGCTTCTCTCAGCTGCAGGCTGGCATAGGGCTTTTCTCTCAGGGCTTTCTCTCTCTCCTGGCATAGGATTTGTTTCTTTCCGGGCTTTCTGTATCAGTCTCAGCTCTTCTGTTCTCTTTGCAAGGTCAGCTGCAAACTATCAGGTGAATGCCTCATCTCTCCCTGGGGTCCCAGATAAAAAATGACAGAGCTCTCTCTTCTGGCATGTCTTCTTGAGTAAGTGTCAATTTATATCAGCCCACCAAGGGGGCAGGGACTCAACTTGACGTGGTTGAATCAAAGCCCTAATCTTTTTTTTTTTTTTTTTTAATGTACTATTTTTTTTTTTTTTTTTTTTATTATGGGTAAAAATCAAAATTCTCACAATACATACCAACATTTGTAAAATGATATATAAGTATATATGCATATACATGCATCTGCTTACAAAAATGTTATTTATATATATATATATACATATATCTTAAGAGGCGCTTAGATTACCCAAAACACTACACGGAACCCACTGGGATTCCCATTTGCCCACCTCCCACACCTCCCACCACAAAGCCCTAATCTTAACAGGTAATTTAATCAAGGGGCCCTCAACTGAATCCAATATAATCAAAGGGTATCACACCCAGAAGAATAGTTTACAGACATAACCTTTCTCTTTTTGGGATTCACCAAAATAATCTCATGACATCTTCATGATGTTTAGTCTTCCAGTCCATGTACACAGAATGTCTTTTGATTTGTTTAGGTCTTCCTTGACTTCTTTTAGTGCTGTTTTGTAGTTTTCTGAATATAGGTCCTGTGCATCTTTGGTTAAATTGATTCCTAGGTATTTGAGTCTTTTGTTGCTATTATAAATGTGTTTTTTTCCCTGATTTCCTCCTCAGATTGTTCAATATTTGTGACCAGAAATATTACTGATTTTTGCCTATTGATCTTGTATCCTGCCACTTTGCTGAACTCCTTTATTAGCTCAAGTAGCTTTGTCATAAACATTTCAGAAATTTCTAAATATAGGATCATATCATCTGAGAATAGTGAGAGTTTTACTTCCTCTTATCCTGTTTGAATGGCTTTTATTTTATTTTATTTTTGTCTAATTGCTCTGGCTAGAACTTCTAGTACAATGTTGAATAACAGTGATGACAGTGGCACCCTTGTCTTGTTTCCAGTCTTACAGCAAAAGCTTTCAACCTTTCCCCATTGAGTACGATGTTGGCTGTGGGTTTTTCATATATTCCCTTTATCATATTGAGGAATTTTCCTTCTATTGCTATCTTTTGAAGTGTTTTCATCAAGAAAGAATGCTAAAAAAAAAAATAAAAAAAAAAAAAAGAAAGAATGCTGTATTTTGTCAAATGCCTTTTCTGCATCAATCAAGATGATCATGTATTTGTTTTTCTTTCTCCTTCAATTTGTTAACGTGGTGTATTAGATTAACTGATTTTCTTGTGTTGAACTACTCTTGCATATGAGGAATAAATCCCACTTAGTTGTGGTGTATAACTTTTTTTAATGTGCTGTGGATTCGATTTGCTAAGAATTTTTGCATCTATGTTCATTATAGAAACTGGTCTGTAATTTTCTTTTCGTGTAATATCTTTATCTGGCTTTGGTATCAGGGTGATGTTGGCATCATAAAATTGTTTGGAAGAGTTTAAACAGGATTAGTATTAATTCCTCTCTAAAACTTTGGTAGAGTTCACCTGTGAAGCCATCTGGTCTGGACTTTTCTTTGTTGGGAGATTTTTTTTAGGAGACTGGGGATTGAACCTGGGACCTCGTGTGGATTTCTGATCAGGTGATCAACCACTGAGCTACACCCACTCCCATGTTGGGAGATTTTTGATGACTGGGTCAGTCTCTTTAAATGTGATTGGTTTGTTGAGTTCTTATATTTCTTGTAGCATCATTGTTGTTATTTGTGCATGTGATGGTTAGGCTAATGTGTCAACTTGGCCAGGTAATTGTGCCCAGTTGTTTGGTCAAGCAAGCACTGGGCTAATTGTAATACAACGGCATTTATGGACTTTAGTTACCAGTGAGTTTACTGCATAGATAGCTGATTACAACTACATCAACCAGGAAGATTGCCATCAGCAATGAGTGACGCTTTATCCAATCAGTTGAATGCCTTAAAAGGGGAAGTGATTTCAGCATTCAGAGAGAATTTCCCAGCTCGTCTTTGGACAGCCAGCGTCTCCCAGAAACTCATCAAGGACCTTCATTGGACTTTCTTCAGAGCCCCTGGTTTAGCAGCCTTCCTGCAGAACCTGGACTTGTGCATCTCCACGGTCACATGAGAGACTCTACAAAATCTCATACTATTGACAGATATATCCTGTTGATTCTGTTTCCCTAGAGAACCCTGACTAATACAGTGCATTTCTAGGAATATGTCCATTTCATCTAGGTTGTCTAATTTGCTGGCATACACATTCTCATAATATCCTCTTATGATCCTTTTTATTTCTATAGGGTCAGTTGTAATGTCCCCCCTTTCATATCTGATTCTATTTATTTTTGTCATATTTCTTTTTTTCTTTGTTAGCCTAGCTAAGCGTTTGTCAATTTTATTGACCTTCTCAAAGAACCAGATTTTGGTTTTGTTGATTTTCTCTATTTTTGTTGTTGTTGTTCTCAGTTTTGGTTATTTCTGCTCTGGTCTTTATTATTTCTTTCCTTCTGATTGCTTTGGGTTTGATTTTGTTGTTCTTTTTCTAGTTTCTCCAAGGGTTCAGTTAGGTCTTTGAATTTAACTCTTTCTTCCTGTTTTTAATTTGGGTGTTTAAGGCTATAAATTTTCCTTTCACTACTGCCTTTGCCATATCCATAAGTTTGGATAAGTTGTGTTCTCGTTTTCATTCATATCAATATATTTACTAATTTCTCTTACAGTTTCTTCTTTGACCCACTGATTGTTTAGGAGTGTGTTGTTCAGCCTCCACACATTTGCAAATTTTCCCATCTATTATTGATTTCAAGTTTCATTCCATTATGATCTGAGGAGGTGCTTTGTATAATTTCAATATTTTTATATTTATTGAGGCATGCTTTGTGACCCAACATATGGTCTATCCTGGAGAAAGATCCATGGGCACTTGAGAAGAATGTATAATCCTCTGAGTTTGGGTTCAACGTTCTGTCTGTTAGGTCTAGCACATTTATCACACTGTTCAAATTCTCTGTTTCCTTGTTAATCTTTTGTCTAGTTGTTCTATCTAATGATGTGAATTGTTGCTGAAGTCTCCAACTACTATTGTAGAGATGTCTATTTCTCTTTTCAGTTTTGCCTCATATATTTTGGGGTATCCAAGTTAGGTGCATAGATGTTTATGACCATTGTTTATTCCTGGTGGACTGTCCCTTTTATTAATATGTAATGACCCTCTGTATCTCTTATAACTTTTCTGCATTTAAATTGTTTGTCTGATATTATTATAGCTACCCCTACTCTTTTTTGGTTACTGTTTGCATTGATTATCTTTTTCTAACTTTACACTTTCAACCAATTTATATCCCTGGGTCTAGGGTGAGTCTCTTGTAGGCAGCATATGGATGGAACTTTTTTTTTTTTTTTTACCCATTCTGTCATCCTATATCTTTTTTTTTTTTTCCGGGAGGTCCCGGGTATCGAACCCCGGTCCATCCATATGGTAGACGGACGCTGAGCCACATCCGTTTTCCCAGCCTATATCTTTTAATTGGAGTGTTTACTCCATTCACATTCAGTAATATTACTGTAAATGCATTATTTACTTCCACCATTTTATTCTTTGACTTTCATATGTCATATCTCACTTTCATCTGTTTTTTTAATTCTTTTGGTTATCCTTCCTGCTATTCTTACCTTCTACACTCTCCTCCAAGCCTCTCTATCCTGTCTTTTCCTTTCAGACTCTAAGGCTCCCTTTGATGTTTCCTAAAAAGGTGGATTCTATTTTATGAACTCTCTTACATTCTGTTTATTTGTGAATATTTTAAACTCACCTTCATATTTGAAGGGCAATTTTGCCAGATAAATAATTCTCAGCTGGCGATTTTTCTCTTTCAGTACCATAATTATATCATACCACTGTCTTTTGGCCTCCATGGTTTCTGATGAGAAATCCGCACTAAGTCTTACTGGGTCTTCCTTGTATGTGATGGTTTGCCTCTCCTTTGCTGGTCTCAGAATTTTCTCTTTCTCTTTGGTGTTTGACATTCTGAATAGTATGTGTCTTGGTTTAGGTCTATTAGGATTTATTCTGATTGTGGTATGCTGTGGTTCTGGGACATATAAATTCATTTTTTTTTTTCATGAGAGTTGGGAAATTTTCAGCCATTATTTCCTCAAATACTCCTTCTGCCCTTTTCCCTTCTCTTCTCCTTCTGGAACTCCTGGACACATATGTTGTTGTGCTTCATATTATCATTCAACTCCCTGAGCCCCTGCTCAATTTTTTCCATACTTTTCTCTCTGTGTTCATCTTTCTTCAGTTTCATCTGTTTTGTCTTCTGCATCACTTATTCTTTCTTCTGTCATTTCAAGTCTGCTGTTGTATGCCTTTAATGTATTTTTTTTATCTCACCTATTGTGTCTTTCATTCCCATAAGCTTTGTAAGTTTTCTATTCAGGTTTTCATACTCTTCTTTGTGCTCACCCAGTGTCATCTTTTTTTTTTTTTTTTCTTTTTTCTTTTCTTTTCTTTCCAGTGTCTTCTTGATGTCCTTTATTTCTTTAGCCATATTGTCTTTCAACTCATTGATTTGATTTAGAAGATATGTATGAAGCTCGTTGATTAGTTGTCTCAAACCCTGTGCCTTATCTGGGGCTTTGATATATTCCTTTGCTTGGGCCATTCCTTCCATTTTCTTAGTATGGCTTGTAATTTTTTGCTGATGTTGAGGCATCTGATTATGATTGTGAATTTACACTGATGCTCAATTTCTCTTTCTTGCAGAGAGATTTAGTGGCAGGAGGCTGTGTGTTACTGCCATTCTTTGATTCTTGTTTCAAGCTGTCCCAGGTCTTTAGGTTTTTCCCTGTTAGTTGCTCAAATCTGGGCCATACACCCAGTAATGAGTTGCAGACCCACTTCCAAGGGCCTTGGGAAGGGAGACTGCAAAAGTCTCTCTTACTTATTTACTTTTAAATTCTTCACATGCACTTCCTTGGCCCACCAGTAGATAGTGCTCTTCAGCAGCCCTCTCAGTTGGAAGCCTGGTCAGAGTGTGTCAGCTGCAACATCAACCACAGCAACGTATCAAAGGATCCTGCCTCAAGGCTGTTCAGAGCCTTGTAGATCAAAGTTTCTCAGAGGCTGTTCTCTAACCTTTGCCAGCACCCCCTTCCTTTTCCTGGGTAGGAAATAATTCCACTTCCCTCTGTGTCCTCAACAACGATTCTGGGGCAATAGCAAGGGTGATTGAGAGGGTTAGATATCTTTAGTCCCATGTCAGCTCCCAAGGCAAACAATGGTGCAGCCCCTTCTGGCCTGGAGGTGCTCGTGGGACACAGCAGACCAAATTTTTGGGCCAAGAGCAGAATCAGCCTTAGGCTGTGTCCCTCTCTGGCCTCTTTCCTGGTAGGTGGAACTCCTGCAGGCCCCTCTGTCCATAACCACCTGCCAAAGGTCGGAGAATTCAAAGCTGTCTGTTCCCAAGGTGGGGGAAAGGTGCTGGCAGCTGCAGCTCCAACTTTTAGTCACAGTCTTCCCCTCAAGATTTTTTTCCTGTGCTCCTCTCTTCTCAGTGATGTCCAGCCTTCCTCTGGTGTCCTAAACCCTAAAATATATTTTCCAGGCCATTTCTGTCTGTCCTCTAACTATTTTGGGGAGGGGGGGGAAGAGAAGTGAGTCCTGTGTCTTTCTAATGTGCCATCATCTCAGAAGTCTCTCCCTTCAGTTTTGCCAGTGTGTGCGTTATGTGTCTTAGGGCACCCAGTTAGGTGCATAAATATTTATTATAGTTATTTCTTCTTTGTGAATTGCCCCTTTTATTAATATATTATGACCATCTTCACCTTTTATAACAGTTTTGCGGTTAAAATCTATTTTGTCTGATAGTAGAATCACTAACTCCAGATCTTTTTTGGTTACTATTTGCATGGAATATCTTTTTCCAAACTTTCATTTTCAAGCTGGTTGTGTACTTACGTTTGAGGTGAGTCTCTTGTAGACAACATATAGGTGGCTCATATTTTTTTTATCCAATCTATTATTCTATATCTTTTGATTGGGGAATTCAATCCATTAATGTTCAATGTTATTACCATAAAGGCATTACTTCATTCATTTTATCCTTTGGCTTTCCATTGTCATAATTTACTATTGTCTGTCATTTTACCCTTTAAGTTACCCTTCCTAATAATCATTTCTACACTCTCCTCCAAGTTTCTCACCTTTGTTCTTTCCTTTCAGGCTATAGCACTCCCTTTAGTATCTCTAATAAATCTGTTTTTTTGTTTGTTTGTTTTTGTTTTTTTGTAGCACACTCAGTTTTTGTCTGTCTGTGAAGACTTTAAACTCAGTCTCATTTATTTATTTATTTATTTATTTATTTATTTATTTATTTATTCTATCTTTCCCATAGTTTCTGATGAGAGATTGGCACTTAGTGTTATTGAAGTTCCCTATTATGTGATGCATTGATTTTTCTCTTGCTGCTTTCAGAATCCTCTTTTTATCTCTGGTATTTATCATTCTGAATAGGAGGTATCTCAGAGTAGGTCTATTTGGATTTATTCTGTTTAAGGTGTGTTGTACTTCTTGGTTATTGATATTTATGTCTTTCCTAAGGGTTAGGAAGCTTTCAGTCATTATTTCCTCAGACATTCTTTCTGCCCCTTTTCTGTTCTCTTCCCCTTCTGGGACACTGATAATGTACAAGTTTGGTCATTTCGTGTTGTCATTCAATTCTGAGACTCTGTTCCATTTTTTCCATTCTTTTCTCTTTCTGTTCTTCTGTCTTTTCAAGTTCAGGCATTCTGTCCTCCATTTCATGAATTCTGTACTCCATCAATTCAAATCTGCTGTTATATGACTCTAATGTATTTTTCTTTTAGCAGGCACTGGGAACTGAACCTGGGACCTCCCATGTGGGAAGGAGGCGCCCAATTGCTTGAGTCACATCCATTCCTCACTTGTCCCACTTGTTGCTTCTATCATTGCATCATCCCATTGTGTCATCTTATTGTATCATCCCATTGTGTCAGCTTGCCAGCACCATACCTTCATGTCAGCTCACTGTCTTGCTTGTCTTCTTTAGGAGACACTGTGAACTGAACCTGGGACCTCCCATGTGGGAGGCAGGCACCCAACTGCTTGAGCCACATCCGCTCCCTCTAATGTATTTTTTTTTAAAGATTTACTTATTTATTTATTTATCTCACCCCCCGCCCCAGTTGTTTTGTGCCCGTTGTCTGCTCTCTCTGTGTTCTTCTGTGTCTGCTTGTCTTCTCTTTAGGGAACTGATCCTGGGAACTTCCGGAGTGCAGAGAGGCACTCAGTCTCTTGTACCACCTCAGCTCCCTGGTCTGCTATATCTCTTGTTGTCTCTCTTCTGTGTCTCTTTTTGTTGCATCATCTTGCTGCACCAGCTCTCCACATGGGCCAGCACTCCATGTGGGCCAGCACTCCATACAGGCCAGCTCTCCGTTTGGGGCAGCTCGCCACATGGACCAGCCTGCCTTTCACCAGGAGGCCAGGAATCAAACTCTGGATTTCCTATATTGTAGACAGGAGCCCAATCGCTTGAGCCACATCCACTTCCCTCTAATGTATTTTTAACCTCATCCATTATGTCTTTAATTCCCATAAGCTCTGTTACTTTGCAGGCTTTCAAATTGTTCTTTATGCTCACCCACTATCTTCTTAATATCCTTTATCTCTTTAGTCATATTTTCCTTCAACTCCTTGAATTGATTTAGGAGATTTGTGTGATTATCATTGATTAGTTGTCTTAAATCCTGTGTCATGTCAGGATTTTTGGTTTGTTCCTTTGGCTAGGTCATCTCTTCCTGTTTCTTAGTATGGTTTGTAACTTTTTGCTGATGTTTAGACATCTGAATATGTTATTGACTACTCTGATGGTCAATTTATCTCTCTTGCCCAGTGGTTTTATTCCACGGCTTTTCTTTGATTTTCAGTTCAACTTATTCTAAGTCTTTTAAAATTTCCCAGTTTAAGTTATTAAAATAGGGCCAGGGACTTACTAATGGGGCACAAATATGCTTCTAAGGGCTTGGGATAAGAGACACCTAAAAGCAGTTTTTCTCCTTATAGTTTCCTGGCTGGCCAGCAGATGGTGCTCATTGGTGAATCTTTGCACAGAGTTGACTCTTTTAACCTCCTTTTACCAGTGATTCTGGTCTGGTCAGAGCTGAGATTCAAAACAGGCTCTGCTGGCCAAATTCACTGAGGAGAAACCACTCTCCACCCTCCATCCGACCCTTCTCCTTTCCCTCTCATTTGGCTGGAATGAGCCACAAGTTTTACCCTGGCTGTTCACCTCAAGTGTGGCAAGGCCATTCCTGGCCACAGGGTTTGGCAACTCATGGCTTTTGTTTCAGCTTCTTTGTCTCTCTGCCCCTTGTTCTACTGGGAGATGCATAGCACTCTCCTGGTCTGCAGATCCCCAAAGCAGGTCCTTCAGACAGCCTTTTGTCCTTCCTCCATTGTTTCTGTGAGAGTTAAGCCCTGCCTACCTACTCTGATGCCATCTTCCCAGAAGTCCCTAGTTCAAGTAACTTTTGAGCACAGTACTTTTTTTTTTTCCTTTGAGACACTATTTTTTTTTAACTTTATTTTGTACATTTAATAATTGAAAACATAAACAATTAAAAACTAAAAAGTAAACACAGATGAATAAATATATACATTTCTCAATTAAATGTAATGGATACATGTAAATTTTTGTTGTTGTTTTGTTTTTTGTTTGTTTGTGTGTGTGTGTGAATCAAACAATATATTACACAATATATTTGGTTCATAGTAATGTATTCATACAGTATTTGTCCTTTTGTGTCTGGCTTGCTTCACTCAACATAATGTCCTCCAGGTTCATCCATGTTGCCATATGCTTTATGACTTCATTTCTTCTTACAGCTGCATAATATTCCATCGTGTGAATAGACCACAGTTTGTTTATCCATTCATCTGTTGATGGACACCTGGGTTGATGAGCACAGTACTTTTTTTTTTTTAATTTAAAGATTTCATTTTTTATCATTTTTTGAAATTTTATCTTTATTTTTTTATTAGAGAGTTATAGGTTTACAGAAAAATCATGCATAAAATTCAGAGTTCCCAACACCCTATTATGAACACCTTGCTTTAGTGTGGTACAATGCTTACAAATCATGAAAAAAAATTTTAACAACTGTAGTATTAACTACTAAGTATTAACTTACAATATGGATCATTGTTTTTGTTGTACAGTCCTACGTTTTAAAATTTTTAAATTCTAGTAACATATATACAACCTAAAATTTCTCCTTTTAGCCATATTCAGATATTTATTTTAGTGCTGTTAGTTACATTCATAACATTTTGTTGCCATCACCACCATTCATTACCAAACTTTTGTGATCAACCCAAATAGAAACTCTGTACAATTTAAGCTTTAATTCCTCATTCTCTACCCCCACCCCAGCCCCTGGTAACATATATTCTAGAATCTTACTCTTTGAGTTTACTTATTCTTCTTATTTCATATCAATGTCATACTATATTTGTCCTTTGGTGTCTGGCTTATTTTACTCAACATGATGTCTTCCAGGTTCATCCATGTTGTTGCATGTATCAAAATTACATTCCTTTTTGTGCTGAGTAATATTCCATTGTAGATATATAACACATTTTGTTTATCCATTCATTGGCTGATGGACACTTGGCTTCTTTTATTTCTTGGCAATTGTGAATACTACTACTATGAACATCAGTGTGCAAATAATTGTTGGTTCCCTGCTTTCAAATATTTGGGATATATACTTAGTAGTGGGATTGCTGGGTCATGTGGCAATTTTATACTTAAGTTTCTAAGAGGAACTAAGGAACTGTCTTCCACAGCAGCTACGCCATTTTACATTCCCACCAACAATGAATGAGTGTTCCTATTTCTCCACATTCTCTAAACTTATTTTCTGAAATTTTAAAAAATAGTAATCATTCTAGTGATTGGCATCTACAAAATGGCATCTCATTATGGTTTTTTTTGTTTTGTTTAAGATTTTATTTATTTATTCATTTATCCCCCCCTTGCTGCTTGTGCTCGCTGGGTCAGCCAACCACGCCGTGCGGGCGGGCTTGCCTTCACCAGGAGGCCCTGGGAACTGAACCCGAGGCCTCCCATATGGTAAACGGGAGCCCTACTGATTGAGCTACATCCGCTTCCCTCATTATGGTTTTGATTTACCAACAAAACATCATTACACGATTTTGAGCTTTTCATGTGCTTTTGGCTATTCGTTTATCTTCTTTGGAGAAATATCTATTCAAGTCTTTTGCCCATTTTTAAAATGGGTTGTTTGTCTTTTTATTGTTAAGTTTTAGTATTTCTTTATATATTCTGGATACTAAAGCCTTATCAAATATGTGATTTCCAAATCTTTTTTTTCCCATTGAGTAGGCTGTCTTTTTACTTTCATGATAAAGTCCTTCGATGCACAAAAGTTTTAAATTTTGTTGAGGTCCCATTTATCTTTTTTTTTGGTCACTTGTGCTTTGAGTATAAAGTTTAAGAAACCATTACCTAACACAAGATCCTGAAGATGCTTCTCTTCTAGGAGTTTGATAGTTCTGGTCTTATATTTAGGTTTATGGTCCATTTTGAGTTGATTTTTTTTTTTTTTAAGATTTTATTTATTTATTCATCCATCCCCCCCTTGCTGGTTGTGCTCGCTGGGTCAGCTAACCACGCCGCTCGGGTGGGTCCGTCCCCACCAGGAGGCCCCGGGAACCGAACCCGGGGCCTCCCACATGGCAAACGGGAGCCCTACCAATTGAGCCACAGCCGCTTCCCTTGAGTTGATTTTTGATAATGGTGTGAGGTAAGGGTAAACTTTTTATTTTGAAATAATTTCAAACTTACTGGAAAGTTGCAGAAGTAATACAGAAACATTACATAGAATTCCAAAATATTCCCCCTAGATACCCATGTGTTTAGATTTACAAATTATTAGCATTTTGCCCCATTTATTATGTCATTCTATCTATTTCTCTATTTTCAAAACAAGCACAGTACTCTTGATGGAACATATTCTGAGGATGAAAAAACCCTACAAAGAAATCCTGAATTTTACTTGATAGGTTTGTTGTTGATAGTGGTGAGTGTAACAATTCTGAAACCATTTTGTGTGTATTGTAAGATTGAGCAAATGACTAAATACATTGATATTGTTGGGAACTAAGGTTTTCACTGTAGAAAAGGAGAGATACTAAGAAAGAAGAATGTAGGCCCTGATATATTGCTAGGAGCTGGCCAGAAACTGTAAAGCTAGATCATGGTGTTCTCTGGCTGAACATAAGCAACTTCACATCAAACAAGGCTACTCTGTGACTGTGAGGGATCAAGTAAAAAATAAAAATATTTTATAATCACGTCCAAATACAGACAAAAACTTGAATATTGTCGAAACCGGGAAAATGACCAAACATCCGTGTATCCTGGATAATATGAGTGTTAGTTGCTTCTTTCCCAATCAGTTTTATTCTCACTTCCATACGTCTTGCTTTTTAGATAAGAATTATTAAGATACCTGATTATAGAATTAGCCCCACTTCCTGACAGCATACATCCAGAGGAAAGCCCCATTTCCTTGAATCTTCCCTATAATCACCTACCAAGCTCAAATTTTGCTAAGTCCTTTCTCACACCCTCTTAATGGATTGTCCCATGGTTCCCTGCATTGTGCATCTTCCCTTGTCGCAATGAGTCAGTAAACCTAACTTTGTTCAATTATGAGTATGTTCCTGGTGATCTTTGGCCAAAGAATATTTATATACAAATGTGGAATAGAGAATGGAGAGGAAAACCCTATTGTGTTGGATTGCAATTAGCATTATCAGTGTGACCCCATGTTTTATATATTTATATATAATATAATATATATATATATATATTAACCTAGATCTGTTACCTTCCAGATCCGTCCACTGAAAGTGCTAGAAACAATGATACTCCAGAAGCACTGAGCATGTCTGTCCCCCAAATTTTGGTTTCTGAATATCATTCCCCCTTTAGAAAGAATCCGGGCTTCTTGGAGAAATGGCTGATTCCAGGGCTGGGGTAGAGAAAGTATGAGATAATCCTCTAATATATTGTGATGGAAAAGAGAGATACAAAGAATAATGAGACCATGTCAAAATGTCATGGGGAAAAAGAAAAAAAAATGTCATGGGAGTGAGCTTGAAGGGGCTGCCACTTACTTAATTTGTGACTATTTGAGTATCAAATAATGAGACCCTGCCCCAATCAAGATGGCAGAGTGAGATGCTTTGGGTTTTTATGTAGCCCCCACAGTAAGAACTGGCAGACACATTTTTCTTTTCTTTTTTTTTTTTCTATCTGGTTGCATCATCGTCTTTTTGGTGCGTCACTTTGCCACGCAGGTCTGGGACATCTTTTTTCTTTTTTCACCAGGAGGTCCCGGGGATCGAACCCAGGTCCTCCATATGGTAAACAGGATCTCAATTGTTTGAACCACAGCTACTTCTCAGGCACATTTTTCTTAAAGCTCCAGAAAATAGTTAAAGGACTGCAGCCACAGGGTGAGTGCCAAATCAAGGAAAAGGCCACTTAAAAGTGTAGGATCTCATGGTGCCCTGGCTAGCCACTTTCCCACCCCTCACCAGCTTGGCCTGCACTCCCAATGCAGATCCCTGGTCTCAGTGTGGAGAGAACAGAGTAGCCCACATGCACATACTGGGGACTCACCAACTTACCCTGTGCATAGAAGGTGACTCACTGAGCTCTCCTACAGAATGCTGTGGGAAAACAGTCAAATTGTGCTGTCTGAGGCAAAGGATTTCCCACCTATAGGACATACAATGCAGTGCCTGGGACCATGAGGAAAGTGTTTTCTAGGGAAGAGGGGATATTTGAAATTCCTAGGGCCACAAATGCATCTCTAAGACAAGACATGCACAGACAGGATTAGAAGGCCCCTACGCTTTGGCTTGGAGCTATTCTTTAAACTCATTGTATGGATAAGCCCTGAAGGATGGTGCTCACACAGTCCAATCAGTGAAGACTGGGGAAGGTGTTTTCTTCTTTTCCTTCTTTTTGTGGTTATTTCCTGGCTTTTGAGGAAAGCTCTGTCATAACACTAGCTGGATACAAGCTTAAGGAACAGATGCAGCAGAGTCTAAATATCAATGTCCAGTTTTCAACAGAGGTTATAAAACATACAAAGAAATAGGAAGCAGTGGTCCAGGCAAAGGAGAAGATTAAAGTATTAGAAACCATCAGTGAGGAGAAATAGACCTGGGACATTTCAGACAAGACTTTAAAAGAATGGTCTTAAATATGCTCAAAAAGCTAAAGGAAAACACAGACACAGAACTAAAGCAAATCAGGAAAACAATAGATAAACACAAAGAGAATATCAATAGAGAGATGGAAATTAACAAAAGGAACCAAATAGAGCTGAATACCACTAACAGAAATTAAAAATTCTCTAGAGGGGTTCTACAGCAGATTGGAATTCACAAAAGATAGAATCAAATAACTTGAAGATAAGACCATTGAAATCATTCCATCTGAGGAGCAGAAAGAGGTAAGCATGAAGAAAAGTGAACAGAGCTGAGGAATCTGTGGGACACCATCAAGCTACCAATATAGGCACTGTGGGAGTTGCAGAAGGAGAAGAAAGAAAGGGGCAGAGAGAATAGTCAAAGAAATAATAGCTGAAAACTTCTCAAATTTAATGAAAGACATGGATACACACATCCAAGATACTCACCAAACTCCAAACGGGATAAACCCACATAGACTGATGCCACAGCATATTTTAATTAAACTGTTGATTGTCAAAGATGGAGAGATCTCTGAAAGCCACATGAGAGAAGTCAAAGTTTCATATACAAGGGAGCCTCAATAACAATAAGTGCCATGGAGGCAAAAAAAAAAAAAAAAAAAGCAGTGGGATGACATATTTAAAGTGCTGAAAGCAAAAAATTGTCCATCAAGAATTCTCTATCCAGCAAAAACTTCTTTTAAAAATGAGGGAGAGGGGGACGGATGTGGCTCAAATGGTTGGGCATCCGTCTCCCATGTGGAGGGACCTGGGTTCGATGCCAGGGACCTCCCGGTAAAAAAAAAAAAAAAAAAAAAAAAAAAAATGAGGGAGAGATTGACATTCCCAGATAAACAAATGTTGAGGGAGTTTGTCACCACTACACTGGCCCTACATGAGATGCTAAAGGAAGTTCTGCAGGTTGAAAGGAAAGGACAATAGACAACAGATTGAAGCCCCATGAAAAAATAAAGCTCTCTGGTGAGGATAACAACACAGGTAAATATAAATGTCAGTACTATTGTACTTTGTACATATTTTTGTACATATTTTAACCACCTACATGATCTAAAAAGGCAAATGCATAAAATGTAATGATGAATCAGTGGTTTTGGACTCATAATGTATAAACATGTAAATTATAAAAAGAGGTACATAAAGGGTGGTGAGATGCAGAGGTATAGGAGCATAGTTTATATATGCTATTAAGATGTTATCAAAGCAAACAAGATTGTTCTAGATTTAGTATCTTAAATTTTAGCCCCAAAATAACTACAAAGAAAATATTGGAGAATATGCAAGCTCATAGAGACAGAATTTAGAGTATAGGTTGCCAGGGGCAGGGGGAATGGGTGTAGGGTTTCTGTTTGAAGTGGGAAGGTTTTAGTAATGGAAGGTGGTGAGGGCACTGCAATACTGTGAATGTGATTAATCCCACTGAATGGTATGCCTGTGAGTGCCTGAGATTGGAAAGTTTATGTTGTATATATGTTCCCACAATTTTTTAAAAAGCAGCTAAAGGGACAGTGACATTTAAATGACATTTACATGCGAATATTCTCACTGTCCTGATTCTGGGATAATCAGGGT
>JAKSZT010054030.1:13940097-14068727 GCA_026826555.1 Tolypeutes matacus
AAATGGACACAGAGTTGCCCAGCGAATGGACACAGAAACAGCAAAAATGGGGGGGAGGGGGAAGGGGTGTAAAAATGGATAAAAGTAAATAAATAAATAAATCCTTAAAAAAGAAAGAAAAATAAATAAATAAAAATAAAGAAGTTGCCTAAAAAAAAATAAATAAATAAAAATAAATGACATTTACATGATCCTGGATGGGATCTAGCAAAGTAGGAGGAATGGCTCAAAGGGACATTATTGGGACATATGAAAAAAATTGGAATATAGACTGTAAGCTTTATATCAGTGTTAAATGTCTTCACCTGGATAACTGCACTTAAGGTGGTTAATAAGTGAATATCCTTGGTCCTAGGAAATGTTCATGGCAGTGTTGTGATGTATACAATCTATACTCAAATGTTCAGAAGAATGGATTGATGGATGGGTGGAAGGAAGGGAGGGAGGGAGGGAGGGAGGGAGGAAGGAAGGGAGGGAGGGAGGGAGGGCAAATGTGGCAAAATGTTAAAATTGGTGGATCTGGGTATGGGGGTGGTAGTAGTATGTTGGAATTCTCTGTATGGGGTTTGTATTATTTCTGTAACTCCTGTAAGCTTGAAACTATTTCAAATAAAAAGTTTTAAAAAAGAATAATGACAGATGTTTATTTTAAAACATTCAATTAAAAACAGGAATCTGGGAGTTTATATTACTGCTACCACTACGTCTATAAAAGGAAGGAGATGATAAGGTGCTTTTCGAAAACACAAGAATGCTAACCAATAAATGTAGAGGAACTATAAAATGGGAAAAATCACCAGTTTTGCAAAAATTATGGTAAATAATTGTTTCAGGCAAAAATCACCAATAGAGGGAAGTGGGTGTGGCTCAAGTGATCGGGCTCCCGTCTACCAGATGGGAGGCCCTGAGCTGCCCAGTGCCGGCGGAGAGCTGACAGCCTGCACCTGCGGAGAGCTGATGGCCCACACCTGTGGAGAGCTGGTGCAGCAAGATGATGCAGCAAAGGGGAGACAAGCAGACACAGAGGAAACGTGCAGCAAATGGACAGAGAAAGCAGACAGCCAGCAAAAGTGGTAAGGTGGGGGAGAATAAATTTTTTTAAAAATCACCAATAGAAGAAGCTAAAGCCTTTGGGTGAAAGATGGTTGGGGAACAGGTTATTCACAGTCTTAAAGTATCACCTCATCGATTACTCATTAATTACAAAGGGGAAATTTTTCAGACACCTCTGCAATGAAGACACTGCTTTAGCCAAAGGATAAACTTAACATTATCAATAATGGCACAAAATGACACCGTGTGCCTCCCTTTCTGAGCTACTGAGAAGGATGCAGCATAGTATAGTGTTTCTGTCATATGTGTTAACCCTGAATCTTATCTTGAGGAAACCATCAGACAAACCCAAATTGAGGAACATTCTGCAAAGCAACTCTCAACTCTTTAAAGATGACGATATTATGAAAGAAAAAAAAGTTATTGGGGGAACAGTTGCAGGTTAAAGGAGATTAAATAAACATTACAACTAAATGTATTGTGCGGGGACGGAAGTGGCTCAAGCAGTTGAGCGCCCGCCTCCCACATGGGAGGTCCCGGGTTTGTTCCCAGGCCCCAGTATCTCAAAAAAAAAAAAAAAAAGAAAGAAAGAAATATGTGAATTTGGATTGGGTCCTGGATTGGGGGGGAAACTCACCAAGGCTATAAAAGACATTATTACAACAGTGGGATAAATTTGAATATGAACTTTTATTAGATAATATTACATCAATATTAAATTTTCTGGGTACAACAATTGCATTGTGTTTAAAAAGGAGAATGACCTTAGGACACCCAGGCTGAGGTAATTAGGGGAAAATATCTTGATGTCTGCAATGAATTTCCAAATGGTTCATCAGAAATATATAGAGGTAAATATATATGTAAATGCAACAGACATGTACATACACGTATATGTGTGTATAAACATATTTGTGTATTGAGCAAAAGAAGCAAATATAACCACATGCTAAAAATTGGTGACTCTAGGTGAAGGCTATGTGGGAATTCATTGTACTATTCTTTCAGCTTTTCTATAAAGTTGACATTCTTACAAAAGAGTTGGAATACGCTAGCTTTCATAGATTCAAAACGGTTAAATTTTTTTCTTTAAAGTACTCTTGTAAAGGCCATTGTTTCGAAGTCAGATTAGTGAGAACAAAATGGGTATCTAATTTTTTCTAAAAGTTTTTTTCTTCATCATTCTCATTATTTCACCTGAACTGAAGTTCAGTTAGCATGGATACTTTTGTACATGATCCTGGAGGTTTTTCTCCTTGTAAAGTTTTGAAGTGGAAAAAATATACTCATGATGTTTTTAATTCATTTTCACATGACAGTCAGAATTCCCAAATAATGTTTTCTCTTGAAAGCCTCATGGCCTAAGTGGAAATAAAGAACTAAAAGGCAATTTAATTTTTAAAGATTAGTATGGCCAGAGTTGTGAATGCTGGTACCAACAATTCTACGAAGATCAGAATTCAGATATAATCTCATCTTTATTAATCTGGTTCATATTATTATTATTATTTTAGGAGGTACTAGGGACTGAACCATGGGACCTCCAACATGCAGAGCAGGCACCCAGCCACTGAGCTATGCCTGCTTCGCCGGTTCTTATTATTTTAAATGTTTAATAAAAATTAGTTGGCTCAAAAAGGACACACTGTTCTTTCAAAGTTTACCCAGTTATCACACACTCTCTCTCAGTCTTTCTATTAGCAGTCAACCTGTTTCCCTGTGTATTAAACTTCTGTTTGTAAATTCTTAATAATTGCCTCCGTATAATTCACAGTTTTTGCAATTATCATTTGCTGTGACATATTGTTCTAGCAGAAATAAATATACATTATTTCAAGTGACTGCTAGAATTTCAGCATATAAGACATATAGGGAGAGTTTCCCTATATTTGGAAGTGAATATAAAAATTAAATAAAAATTAGGGTATAAAAAAGAAAGGATAGATTCATACTTAATTACATTAATATATGCTTTGGAAAAAAGGGGGAAACCTATACCTACATGTTGGTCTGCCAAAGCAATGAATAATAAAATTGCAATTGCTTTTTTCCAGGCTTAATTTCTACAAATTTACCAATGACCATCAAAACTGATCTTTGAATATTCATGCTCAACAGACGGTATAAGCAGATTTGTCCATCAATTTTCACTCACAACTTTTTGAACAAGAAATATACCAACAGTTACAGTTGTGAACAAAAGAATACTCTCGGTAGAGATTCATAAAAATCCCATCTCATAACAAATTCCAGAAATTGCAATGATATCCACCTCTGGTTTTTTTAGATTCGTTCTAGTTGGTTTAAAATGTCTCCAAATTAAAAGTTTTAAACACAAACAAAAATTCCAAGTGATCACACAAGAAAGACAGAATTGAAGCCATGCCAGCGCTCTCTGCGATGTTTACAACCCCTGGGCTGTCGATGTTTAGGTCAAATGCACCCTTTCCCGCCGGGTGCACAGCCCCTCGCCGGCTGGAGACAAACCCCGCCAGAAGCGGATCCAGCGACTCAGAACCTTTCCCAGTTCACTCTTAAACCTCGGTGGCCGCGTCCACGTGTGTCAGCGGCTGGCTCGGGATTAACTTGCCTGCAGCCTAAACTGTTTATTAGAGGATAAGTAGTGAACAGGTGCTAGTTCAAAGGCTACATATAATTAAAGCGCAAGTAACCCTAGCAACAGTTAGAACTCAGACCGACAACTGCACCTTCTCGGTAAAACTCCGAAATCCCTGCTTCCTCACTCGTTGCCCCTTCGCATGTCCTGTGACCCCGAAGCCCTTCTCCGTGTGATCTCGTTAGGACATAACCCTGCCAGGGCGCGCCACTGCTCACCTCCCTCCTTCACTTCCCCTAGGACGCAGACAGTTTCCAGCAGACTCTCCCTCTCCTTACAAGACGCCCTCCCGCTCCAGGTCCCTGTGCGCCCCCCTCCGGTTCCCCCACCCTTCCCCCCAACCCTCTCTGTCCCCCTGGGGCTCCCACCCGGCCGGCTGCTACTCTCTCCACCCCAAACACTCTTCCCAGACACGGCTCCCTCTCTTCTTCCCCTTTTCCAAAACGTATGTGAATGCAATTAAAGTGTTTGTTCATTTTTTCCCTTTTGGGAGGGATACCTTTGTATTATGTCTTCAGTGACTTTAGAATTAGCAAAGGTGATACCGAAAAGCAGCGTGAGCCCTCGGTCCTGTCCTCTGAACCGCGGGGACGTCTGCTCCAGGTGCAAACGCGCTGCGCGGAGTCCGCTCCCACGCCTGCTCGCCCCATACTCTGCTCTCACCTTTGGTTAAAGGCAAATCCTTGCTTCCAGCTGCTCAGGCTAAAACCTTGGCGCCACCCTTGACTCCCCTTTCTCTCACACCCCGCATCCAACCCCCAAACCTTCTAATTATATGCCTAGTCTCAGCACCTCCACTGTTTACCAGCCACCAAACACCCTCTGGATTATTCCACTCGTCTCCTCGCCGGTCTGCCTGCTTCTTGCCTACTTGAGTCTATTCCTTGGCTGCTCCGTCTCCCTCCAAGCTTCGGGTCCCCGCTGGCCCGCAGCGTGGCGTTCCTGAGAGCCGTCCTGCGCCCCCTGCCGCCGTCCCTGCAGCATCTCACGCGCTGCCTTTAGTCGCGGTGGACGGTCGTCGACCGCGCCCACTTCGAGCTCGCAGGCCTGGAATCCCTCTCCTGCTGGGTAGCTCCTTGGGCGTCCAGCAGGTGCCGCAGACTCTTATACCCCGAATGGAAGGCAGCGTCCTCCTCTGGGCGCCCGCTCCACGTTCTTGCCTTCCTCCCTCATGCTTCCTGCCCTAGGGAATGATGCCGCCATCCACCCCGGTGCCCAACTCAGAAAGCTGGGAGTCGTCCTAATTCTTCCCTCTCTCCCCAACTCTATGTCCAATGTCCAAGTTCTGTCCCTTCTGCCTCCATGCCGTTTCCAGCTGGTTTCCAAACCCTGGCCACCTTGCCTGAGGCCACAGCCGTCTGCCCTGGGTTCCTGCCACCGCCCAGTGGCCTCCAGCCTGGTTCCGCCAACCTTCTCCCTGTCAAAGCTGACCTGTCTCTCCCTTGCTCACAACACCCAGGGGCTTCCCACTGCCCTCCTGGGGGGAGTCCACACTTTCAGAGGGGTGCACAAGCCCCTCCTGGGTCTGGCCTGCCCACTTCTCCAGTCTCTTCCTGCCTGGCCTCCTGTCTCCAGCGCAGAACTGCCTACGTTTTCCGAATGGTCTAGCCACAGCCCTGGCTGTGGAGCGGGGACCGAGGCCCATGGGCCACAGGGCTGCAGCTCAGGCTTCCCCAGAACCTGGCTGACAAGTCAAGATGCCTTTGCAGAAATCCTTCCCCAGCCGCTTAGAAGGAAGTTTGTTTCTAGGACTCTCACTTCTTGATGGAATAAGCCACAGCCTGCAACGCCTTGGAAGTATCAGTTCTCATTCTGGCCTCATTCAGAACACTTTTCTTCTCTTAGAACTTTGGCTTCTGGTTCTGAACCATTTAGTCCGTGTCCTTTACTGGGACCTCCCCGTATTCTCAGGAGGAGTGCCCTATTCCCAAGGACTTTTGTGGTCTCTTGCATTTTTCTCTATATTCTTTTGTTTCCTGGTCTCATCTTCTACTTTGGTTTTTCTATTCTTTGAAGCATCAGTTGTACTTTAAGCATGGACTTTACAGCCTTGCTTTTGTTGAGTAGGTAAAATATCGTTTATGTTTTTTTTGAAAGCAGATTCCAATCACTGTCTAACTTCTTGTGTTTTTGCAGCAGACTCATAGATCACCTTGGAATTCTTCATGCTAGTCATTCTTTGAGCAGTAAAACGTTTTCTCTGGTTTCAGTTAACTTGGTTTCCTGTTTATTCATACTTTGAGTAGAATCTTTTTTTTTTTTTTATTTTATTAGAGAAGTTGTGGGTTTATAGAGCAATCATGCATAAAATACAGGATTCCTATATCCCACTCTCTTATTAACACCTTGCATTGGTGTGGTTCTTTTGTTACAATTGATGAAAGCACATATTTATAATTGTATTATTAACTACAGTCCATGGTTTAACTTAGGGTTCACTGTTTATGAAGTGCAGTTTCATGACCATATAGACAACCTAACATTTCCCCTTTTAATCACAGATATATATGTTGCAATGCCATTAATTATGTTCACAATGTTATGCTGCAATACCACCACCCATTACCAAAATATATCTGTCATTCAAAATAGGAACTCTGTACATTTTAAGCCTTAACTCCCTATTCCCTATCCCGTCTGCCCATCCCCCTGGTTCCCTATAGTATGGATTCTAACTCTGAATTTTCTTATTCTAATTAGTTCTTATCAGTGAGATTATACCATATTTGTCCTTTTGTGTCTGGCTTATTTCACTCAGTGTGATGTCTTCAAGGTTCATCCATGTTGTTGTATATATCAGAACTCCATTCCTTTTTATGGCTGAATAATATTCCATTGTATGTAGATGCCACATTTTGTTTACTCATTCATCGGCTGATGGACACTTGGGTTGCTTCTGTCTTTTGGCAATAATGTGAATAATGCCACTATGAACACTGGTGTGTAAATATGGCATTCAACTCCTTCTTTTTAATTCTTTTGGTTATATACCTAGAAGTGGGATTGCTGGGTCATATGGTAATTCTATACTTAACTTTCTGAGGAGCTGCCAGCAGTAGTCAACTACCATTGTAGAGGTGTCTATTTTTCCCTCTGTTTTGCCAATGTTTGACTCATATATTTTTGGGCACCATGGACTATGGTTAGGTGTATAAAAAAAGACTGTTAATTCTTGTTGGTGGAGTGACCCTTTTATTAATAATTGATATATAGTGTCCTTCTTTGTGTCTTATGACAGCTTTTTTTTTTTTTTTTTTTTTTTTCGGAGGTACCGGCCATTGAACCCAGGACCTTGTACATGGGAAGCAGGCACTCAACCACTTGAGCTACATCTGTTCCCCATAACAGCTTTTAAAAAAAAATTTGGCCAAAATTAGTATAGCTACCTCAGTTCCCTTTGGTTACTATTTTCCATCCTTTCACTTTCAATCTATTTGTGCAATTGCATCTAAGGTGTCTCTTGTAACCAACGTATAGTTGGACCGTGCTTTTTTATCCATTCTGCCAATCTGTGTCTTCTGATTGGGGAGTTTAAGCCATTAATATTCAGTGTTAGAACTTTACAGGCAGTTCTTACTTCAGTCATTTTGTCCTATGGTTTTTATATATATTATATATTTTTGCCTCTCTTTTCTTTTATTGCAGTCTCCTTTTCTGTATAGTTGCTTGGTTGTGATGTATCTAACCGATCCCTTTCTCATTTCCGTTTCTTTATATTTTAAAAATACTTTCTTGTGGTTATCCTGGAGGCTTTGTATTACACAACCTACATCTATAACCTACTAATTTGAAAAGATAACTTCAATAACATGCACATTCTCTGTCCCATATCTCTGTTTCCCCTTTTTATGTTGTTTTTGCCTATTTCCTCCTTATATCTTACACATCCTTTATCAGAAAATATGACCATTTCTTATTCAGTTGTATTCTAACTCTTACAGGAACTAAAGAGTAGAGTTATATATTGAGGATTTTTTTATTTTTTAAGACTAGTTTTATTGAGATCTGTTCACATACCATACACTCTAAAGTGTATATTCAATGGATTTTGGTGTAGTCACAGAGTTAGGCATTCATCACCACAATCAAATTTAGAGTAATTCCATTACTCCACAAGGAAAAAAACCCCTACTGCTTAGCAGTCACCTCTCAATCCCTCCATCCTTCCCCTGCCGTACATAACCTCTAATCTAATTCCATCTCTATAAATTTATTTATATTTACATCTTGTATAAATGGAGTCAAACAGTATGTAGTACTTTGTATCTGGTTTCTTTCACTTAACAGTCTTATATTTGTGTTATTGACCACACTTCTTGTCCACAACAGGGTTCACTATGTTATACAGTCCCATCTTTCATCCTCTAGCTCTCCTTCTAGTGACATGCAAGACCCTAAACTTTCTCTTCCAACCAGAAAAATACCCTCATATTAGCACTGTTAATTACATTCACTATAATGTGCTTTCATTACCTCTGTTTCCAAACATTTACAATCAACCTTATTACAAATTATGCACAAATTAAGCCTCAGCTCTCCATTCTCTATTCTCTTTCTATCTTCTGGTGACCTATATTCTAATAAACTCAATAAGTTTTCTCATTTTATTTAGTTTATATTAGTGAGATCATACAAGATTTGTCCTTTTGTGTCCAACTTATATCATTCAACATAATGTCCTCAAAGTTCATCCATGTCATCATATACATCAAGACTTCATTTCTTGAAGTCATAAAGCATATGGCAACATGGATGAACCTGGAGGACATTATGTTGAGTGAAGCAAGCCAGACACAAAAGGACAAATACTGTATGAATGCATTACTATGAACCAAATATATTGTGTAATATATTGTTTGATTCAAAAAAAAAATTTACATGTATCCATTACATTTAATTGAGAAATGTATATATTTATTCATCTGTGTTTACTTTTTAGTTTTTAATTGTTTATGTTTTCAATTATTAAATGTACAAAATAAAGTTAAAAAAAAAGACTTCATTTCTTCTTCTTCTTACAGCTAAATAATATTGCATTATATGTATGAACCACAGTTTGTTTATCCATGCATCAGTTGATGGACACTTGGCTTGTTTCCATCTTTTGGCAATTGTGAATAATGCCGCTATGAGCATCTGTGTGCAAATGTCTGTTTGTGTCCCTGCTTCCAGTTTTTCTGAGTAAACTGGGATTGCCATATCATATGGCAGGTCTATATCTAGCTTCCTGAGGAACCGCCAATCTTTCACAGTGGCTGTACCATTCTGCATTCCCACCACAGTGAATAAGTGTTCCTATTTCTCTATATCCACTCCAACACTTGTAGTTTTCTGGGTTTTTTGTTTTGTTTTGTTTTTTAATAGTAGGTGTGAAATGATATCTCATTGTAGTTTTGATTTGCATTTTCCTAATAGCTAGTAATGTTGAACATCTTTTCATGTGCTTTTTTGCCATTTGTATTTCCTCTTTGGAAAAATATTCAAGACTTATGTCCATTTTTTAACTGAGTTGTTTGTCTTTTTATCATTGAGTTGCATGATCTCTTTATATAACATGGATATCAAACCCTTATAGGATATCTAGTTTCCAAATATTTTCTCCCTTTGAGCTGGTTGTCTTTTCACCTTCTTGACAAAGTCCTTTGAAGCACAAAAGTATTTAATTTTGAGGAGGTTCCATTTATCTTTTTTTTTTTTTTTTTTTCCTTTTGTTGTTCATGCTTTGGGTGTAAGGTCTAAGAAACACCTCCGACCACAAGATCTTAAAGATGCTTTCCTACATTTTCTTCTAGTAGTTTAATGGCCCTGGTTCTTTATTTAGGTGTTTGATCCATTTTGAGTGAAGTTTTATATAAGGTATGAGATAGGGGTCCTGTTTCATTCTTTTGCATGTAGATATCCAGTTCTTCTAGCACCATTTGTTGAAGAGCCTGTTCTGTTCTAGCTGAGTGGACTTTGTAACCTTGTCAAAAATCAGTTGACCACAGAGGTGAGGGTCTGTTTCTGATCTCTCAATTCGATTCCATTGATCAATATGTCTGTCTTTATGTTAATACCATGCTGTTTTTAAATCAATTTTTGTTACATATTCATAAAAATACAACCTATCCAAAGTGTACAATCAATGGTATTGGATATAATCACGGAGTTGTGCATTCATCACTTCAAACAACATTAGAGTGTTATCATTATTCCAATAATAATAATAATAATAATAAAAACATAAAATCAATATTAGAGCATTTATTACTCCAATAATAATAATAAAAAAGCAAAAAACAGACAAACATAAAAATTACACCCCTTAATAATCACTTCTCAATCTTTCATTCCCCTGCCATACATAGCTGCTATTGTTTCTATCTAATTTATTTGTATTGTGTTTTGTTTAGATGGAGTCAAACAATATGTAGTACTTTTTGTCTAGTTTCTTTCACTCAGTATATTTCCTTTTTTTCACCCTTAATGGAAGATTATTAATATATTACTATATATTACTGTCCATAGTTTGCTTTGGTTATATTTTTGCTGATATTAACATCTTGTAACATTAACATACATTTGTTCTATTTCAAAGAAAAACAGTCTTACATGTGCAATATTACCCATATTCATATTTCCCAATACCATGCTGTTTTGACAACTGTAGCTTTATACTACGCTTCAAGGTCAGAAAGCATGAGTCCTCCAACTTTGCTCTTCTTTTTAGGATGTTTTTTGGCTATTCTGAACCCCTTCCCTTTCCAAATAAATTTGGTAATTGCTTTTTCTTTTTTAATATAGCATTTAGGGCTATAAATTTCCCTCTCAGCACTGCCTTCACTGTATATCCCTTAAGTTTTGATAAAAGGTGTTCTCATTTTGGTAATTGCCATTTCTATTTCTGTAAAGTAGGCTGTTGGAATTTTGATTGGTATTGTGTAGAATCTATAAATCAGTTTGAGTACAATTGACATCTTCATGATGTTTAGTCTTCCAATCCATAAACACCGAATGTCCTTCCATTTGTTTAGGTCTTCTTTGATTTCTTTTAGCATTGTTTTGTAGATTTCTGAATATAGGTCCTGTACATCTTTGGTTAAATTGATTCCTAAGTATTTGAGTCTTTTTGTTGCAATTGCAAATGGATTTTTTTTCCTGAATTCCTCCTTGGATTGTTCAATACTAGTGTACAGAATACTGATTTTTGCATGTTGATCTTGTATCCTGCCACTTTGCTGAACTCCTTTATTAGCTCAAGTAGCTTTGTTGTAAACATTCCAGAATTTTCTAAACCATAGGTTCATGTCATCTGAGAATAGTGAGAGTTTTATTTCCTCCTTTCCTATTTTGATGCTTTTATTTTATTTTTTCTTGTCTAATTGCTCTAGCTAGAACTTCTAGTACAATGTTGAATAGCAATGGTGACAGTGGGCATCCTCGTCTTGCTCCTGATCTTAAAGGGAAAGCTTTCAACCTTTCCCCATTGAGTACGATGTTGGCCGTGGATTTTTCATATATGTCTTTTTTTTTTTTTTTTTTTAAGATTTTATTTATTTATTCATTTATCCCCCCCTTGCTGCTTGCACTCGCTGGGTCAGCTAACCACGCCGTGTGGGCGGACTTGCCTTCACCAGGAGGCCCCAGGAACCGAACCCGGGGTCCCCCATATGGTAAACGGGAGCCCTACTGATTGAGCCACAGCTGCTTCCCAAGATCATTTTTTTAAAAGTCTTTATTTGGTATGCCCACAGTATAGTTTTCTTTGTTGGTGTTTTCTGGGTTTTCATTCTCTTCCTTTGGATGGGCCATCATTTCCTTTTTCTTTGTCTTGTACTCTTTTGTTTCACACTGTACATTTTAATATTTTAAAATGTTAACTCTGGGATTTATTCCTTGAGATGTGTGTTTCTTGATTTTGTAAACAACTGGTGATGTTTCCTAATCAAATATCAAGATATCAAGATATGACAGATATTTTCTTTAACTTCAGCCCTCCTGTTAGAGAAGTCTGTCCAAGGAAAAAGCAAAAAGCAGGGTTCTCCCTGTCTTTTCTGAGCCTGAGTCTTGTCCTGGGCTTTTGCTTGTTCGTTTCTTTGGACTTTCTCTGTTTATAGGAGTTTGAATGCCCCCTCCATTTCCCAGGAGACAGACCTTTTCCTCTTCTCCAAGTTTAAAGCAGGCAATTCTTTGCCCCAGGCCATCTGCCTCCATAGTTTCTTTTACTGCTTTCATTGTTGTATCATGCTTCTTTCACATGGAGGGTAAACTCTGGGAGGAGGGGCATGCCAGAGAGGAGTTTCCCAAGTCAGTCTTGCACAGCCGAAACAAGGCCAAGGACTCACAAAGGGAGTGCAGACTGGCTCCAAAGTGCCCTGGGGAGGGGATCAGGAAAGGCACCCACTGCTGCGCTTTCTTGACTTACCCAGTAAATGTAGCCCTTGAACTATCACCCACAGCCCTGAAGAAGCACAGTGTCTTTATGTCTCCTCCATCACCACCTTTGTCTGGGGAGGGTTGGAACAATGCCTGCCCTCAGAGCCAGGTCCCCAGCAGTCCTAAATTGCTAATCCAAAGCCATGACCAGTGATCAGCCATAACCACCCTTTGTCTTGGGGAAGAGGATTTTTGTCCCTTTTTGTCACCAGCGAGCTAGCCAGGGGCTGGAGGCTGCTGTGGCCTGCCATGAGAGTGGGGGTGGGGTGAGGTGGGCTCCGGTAACTACCACGGGGAGAGAGCACTTTACCGTTCTTTACTTTAATTTACCACGCTCTTCCTCCCACTCTTCCCTGGAGGCTGTAAGTGTTGTACTGGCCTCTGGAGTTTCGAAATAGTTATTTCAGGCAGTTGGTACCTGTTTAAAAGTCATCCTGGTAGAAGGACTGATTCCTGGAGCTTCCTACTCTACTTCCTACTCCTGCCATCCTCTTTAGTAGAATTTTTAAAAATCTTTTTGTTCTTACTGATAATTTTCTTTATCTGGAGCAGGTTTATACTTTACGTATATATTTTGAGAGAATTAAAAAGGAGTGAGTTCTTGGTTTTACTTGTTCTGCCATCACGCTGGAAGCCCCTTTATATTTGAGAGGCCACTTGATGGGGGACGGGGGAGGTGCACACCAAGGAGATACTTAAAGACACCATGGGACCTGTGGTGGTACTAGAGGTACAAGCTGGTCCCACTGGGCCCTGTGGTAAAGTTAAGATGCTGAACATTATCCTCAGAGCTGTATCAAATGCTCTGAGAAGTATTATAGGGAAATATCATGCAATTTGGTTTGTAGGAAGATTATCTGGGCAAGGAGTTTGTCTTTGACGAGGTGGTAGGGATATCAAATGGGGGCTGTGTTCCAAGCCTTTCACAGATTAATATCTGCCCCCAAGAGTGGGGAGCTAAAGAGTACAGGTCTTCCTGCAGAGCCGTTCTTTCACAAGCTGTAACTCTTGTGTGTGTTTGGACAGGGCACAGACTTTGGTGTCAGACACCCTGTGTTTGAATCTGGGCTAGGCCCCTTCCTAGCTCTATGGTCTTGGGAAAGTTGCTTAAGCTTTCTAAGGGTCCCACTTTTAGACCAACGTATGAGAGACCGCTGCCCTGGGTCCTCTTCCAGTGCATGCCTTCCCATGCCAGTGATCAAGGCCTTCATGGTAGTCTATCTGAAATGTGCTTACAGAGTTGTGCAGTGCACGACCTGCATAACCGTACCATGTGGGCTGCTAATATGAGAGTGGCAAGGAGAGCAGGATTGAGGATGCTGAGGGAGTAGAGTCCAGTCTTGGCAGGTGTTGGGGTGTGACAAGGAGAATGATGGGGCCATTGATGGACATTTGGCATAGTTGAGATTGGGTTGAGTTTAAGACTTTGGCTCTGCCAAACAGCCACCTAGAACTATCCAGATTGAACTCATGAGGGAGATTAGGGGTAGACATAGTTTTGGAAACCATCTATATTTAGGTCATTGTTGACACCTGGTGACTGAAGGAGGCCTCTGAGGGAAATCTCTAGGGCATGGAGGGGACTGAGACGATTCTCTTGGTGACATCTGAGTTTAAAAGACCTGAGGGCACAAAGGGGAGCAGGAGAGGGATCTTCAGGGTGCGGGGACAGGTAGGAGGTTACAGGCTGTGCAGCCCAGGAATGGAGGGTTTCCAGGAGGGTCCATAGTCAGGGAGGTCAGGGAGGACAAGGTCTTTTGGCCTATAAGACCATTCTTTCTGGAGAAACCAGGACACCATGTGTGGGTGTGTGTGAAAGTTGGAGCCCAGGAGGTTGTCTACACCTGCAGACATGCAGTGGTGATAGGCAGGAGGGGAAGGCGGTGAGCACAGGGTCTGGGCGACCTAGGAGCTTGGTGAGGGGAAGAAGTGGCCAGAAGGTGATAATCGACGAAGCATGAGGAGGAGCGAAGGGGCAAATCAATAGTAAACACTGGTAAATCAGCCCTGAGGAGCAAGGATGACTGTGTGTGTGAGGGAAACCCAAGTGAAGGAAAAAAAAAAAAGAAAATTCAGGAAGATGTTAGAAGCATAGGGAAGGGCAACTGGGCACGCTCATCGGGCCTGGGGTAGACAGGCTTCTCGGTAGAGAGGAAGAGGAGGCATCTGCCATGACTTCCCGAGGTGGGGGTGGGTACGAAAGGCTCGAGGTGTTGGCAAAGCTTTGAACCCGTCTTCTATAGTGTCCTTGTGGCTATGACAAGAATGTGCGCTGGGTTTTATGTGTCAAAGGTGTTTGCAGCTGAACTACCACATGCATTAAGGGCGAGGCTTCCTCCTAAGGTACATGGTGGGAGACAAAAAGATGATTAACAGCTCCCCCCACCCTGAGGTTAAGAAGCCAAAAAATCTACAAAAGCATCAGTAGGACTGGACATAAGAGTTCATGTAGCTGGGTAGGATAAACCAACACTTTGACAAAATTAAGATTCAAAATAGGCAGGGAGAATGGGTTCAACAGGCCATTTGCACTGGCTCATGTGTATAGCATTAAAAAAAATAAAATAGGGGGTTGGATGTAGCTCAACTGGTTGGGCGTCCGTCTCCCATATGGAGGGACCCGGGTTCGATTCCCGAGACCTCCCGGTAAAAAAAATAAAAAATAAAAAATAAAAAAAAATAGAGTGCATGTGGCTCAAGCAGTTGAGCCCCTGCTTCCTACATGGGAGGCCCTGGGTTCAGTCCCCACTGCCTCCTAGAAAGAAAAAACAAACAAGCAAACAAATGAGAAAAACCAACCCAGGGGATGCTGATGTGGCTCAGTGGTTGAGTGCCAGCTTCCCACATACGAGGTCCTGGGTTCAATACCCGGCTCCGGTACCTGAAAAAAAAAAAAGACAAAGCACAAAAAGGGCTGGAGCTGGGGGACCTGGCTTAGCAGTAGTTAGCATACAAATCCCAGACCCTTTAGTGACCTAAATTAGCTCAGAATATGCTGAGAGTAATGATGATAGCTTCTGTTACTTAATATGTGCCAGATACCTGCCAGGGGCCAGGCACTTGTTTTTCTCTAGTTATTTAATCCTCACATCATTCTTACATACAGGTATCATGACACTGACTTAGAGGCAATGAAAATGTCTTAGGGAGATGAAATGTCGTGTCTCAGGCCCTACGGCCCACAGTAGGTACAATTTGGCTGCTTAAAAAGCAAATAAATCTCCGTGTGTTCAGACCGTGAGGCTCTTTGGGGGCCTCTCTGGCTTGGACCAGCCAGATCCCCTGTGGAACGAGGTGCTAATGGCTGGAGGCCACAAGGTAAAGGAGGGTGCTCCAGGTGGGACCAGGCAAGAGGCACGGAAGGCAGTCTGGACCTGTGTCGGCAAGACGGTCTGAAAGGTCAAGGATGTGGTTGCGCTGAGGGGGCGATATTGGGAGGTTTCTAAGGGCAGAAGTAAGTTTGGTGGGTGGGACTTAGCATGGAGGCAGATTTAAATTAGTTCAGTTCATAATTGCAATGAATTGGGACCTTAGAGTTCAAACATTAGATGCTTCTCTAGCCATACAGTGAAATCCTAGGCAAGTGTAAAGATGTAGTTACGTATTACTCATATTCAAAGATATATTGTCATATTGTATGATTTCATTTAAAAAAATATATACACTGAAGGGAGGGAAGTGTGTGAGAAAGAATGAAAAATGGGGACAAAATGACCAAAGGCAAAGAAACAAGAGGAGAGAGCTAGGTAAGAAAGAGGCTGTCTATTTTCCCCCTTTAGACCCATTCTCAACAGTCGATAGCCTCTGGACACTAGGCATGTGTTGGAAGGGGGAAGAGCAGGTCCTCTTACTCCTTTTAGACCATGAGGGCTCATTTTCTGCATGTGCAACAGGCATTGGAAGGGGAGATTCCAGGGGACCTTTACATGGCACAAGCTGGTCCTAGGTCCAGGGGGAAAAAAGGAGCCACACCGAATTTGAGTGCAAAAAATAAATATAAAATTTATTAAAACACCCACAATATTTTAAAGATACCAGGAGTAATACAGTTCACAAACCCAGTTGTTTGTGTAAATTATAATAAAATACAAATCAAAAAAGGATACATACTTGCAATTTCTAGGCACCCTAAATTAAATTTACCAAAACACTGGGGAAGAAGGGAAGGTAGGGTGGGGTGGGTAGCTCAGGAGGCCAACCAATAAAGTGGGAGGAAAAAAATATTAACAAAAAGGTAAAAATTATACAAAATAAAATTATCAGCATAAATTTACTGTACTAAGAATATCTACAGTTTAATAATACACATCCTATTGCCTTGAGACATTGCAAAAATCTACCATTCATCCATCAACCCCAGATAAACTTCATTTCAAGTAGCCACAGTTACAAAGTCAAGACGGAATATTCAAGTATGGTTGTTAAGTTCACCTCCACTGGAAGCCAAGTAACCAAACAGGAATTCAAAGAGACGAAATAAAACACATCAAAAAGCTTCAGGGGTTCTAGATTAAGTCTAATGCATTAATATGCCACAATCAGACCTGCCCTTGCTTTTTTTTTTTTTTTTTAATACATGAAAAAGAAATGACATCACTCCTGTTTTTCTCCCTCTTTTTCCCCTCAAAAGAATAAAAAAAAAAGGTATTGGAACTAAGAAAATTTGGATATTCAAATGAGCCAATTAGTATTTTTTTCAAATCCCCATGTGAATATGTTATCCCTGAATGATGGGTAGTCTAAATGAGAAGAGCGCAAACAAAACCACTACAAAAAGCATCCCTGATATCAGAAGAGAAGCAAATGAGGAAGGAGGCCGAGCCGCTCACTGATTCTTAGACAAAAAGCAACAGTAGATCTTGCATTCCTGTGCTGCAGCCTCTGCTCATGGGAGAAGCCTATTGCTCTGCTTTGCTGGGAGCACCAAGCCGAGGGCCTCCACACTCAGCTCTCTCTCGCATCTGAAAAACCCTCGGCGCACGCCTGAATGTGGGATTTTAACATGTGCTGGGGTATGCACTTCAAAAATCGTTCCTACTAGTCCAGGGCATGTTGCTCGTGTACTGCTATCGATGTAGCCAGCTGAAAAAAACCACCGAGGTTTCGAGGGAGTCCTTTCAAATGACAGCAACGACGACTGAGAAAAGCTCAATGAGATGGGCATAGGAAATTCACATTTTATTCAAAAGCAAAACTTTAAAAATAAATGAAAAAAAAGCCAACCAATGCTCCTTCCTTCAGGCATGCTGCAGTTTTAACTGCTGAAGAATGAAAAATAAAAATGACCCCCGATTCTTAAAGGTCAAGTATGTCATCCAAAGGATAACATGCAGATATCAAGACACTCGCGGAATCTACTAAAGTTGTTGCAATGTCTTTTTTTTTTTTTTTTTGAGGTATTTTAAAAAATTATCGTGACAGCGGATGACACAAATGGAGCTTTCCTGTTGAGTTTTTAAAACATTAACTCCTGTGGACCCAAGAAGAAATTCAGAGTAGCACCAACTAAAAAGCAGCCTCAGGGGCATCAGATGAGCAAGAGGAAAGCTCCCTTCTTTAGTTGGGACATAAGGTGTTACCAACCAGAGGCAGAACCAACACTGGGGCAAAGGCTGCAAGGAGCCCAGGATCGACGCGCCCCTGCCCACCGCAGCCCGTGGCAGCTGAACAAGGAGCTCCATCGTGTCTGGTCCACCTTGGCCTGCAAAGCACCCTCAGGCTGCAGGAGGAAAACACGTGCTGCTGTCTAGGGCGATGCCCACCTCTTAGAGCAGGCAGGAGTCCCCAGTGCCCTCTGCCCCCAAACCCCCCAAAAAACACTCGTCACATGTTCTTTCTCATTAGACCTGAGAAAACAGGTCTGAAGCCAAAGGACCTGCCGGGCCAGGTCCACTCCCACCTGAAGCAAAGGAGCTAGCTGCCTTCTCCACCTTCTTTGTTTGGCCACCAAGGGAAGAGAGCAAAACAAAACAAAACAAAACGAACAAAAAAAAAAAACCCTGCTCAGAGCAGATTTTAGCACTGTAACCAGAGATCTAAGACCGCCCCCAAAGGGGGGGGGGGGCAGGAGAGACTGGAGCCCATCTTATTTTTGGTTGGTTGTGGTTTCGTCATGTTGATAGCACCTCAGCAAGACGGGGTCAGGGACAGTCACATTGAAACACCATAGCACCATTTTATTTAGACTATTTCAATTCATTGAAGAAAAAAAAAAAGCTTCCTAGTCCATGAAACACACTTCAGTAACAAAAAGAAAGAGATATTGGTCGAGGCACGTCAGGGATATAATTTTAGTTTTCCACCAGCACCGCCTTGGTTTGAGATATCGTGGTGGCTAAACTTCAAGAACGTGTGGCTGGATCGCGCTCAAATGACGTCACCATCTACTCATCGTCAACCATCCTTGCACACCTACTGCTGTTTGCTACAAAGCTATTAAGCTCTGGGACTTCTTTCCTTGCTTTAGCGCTTTAAAAATCCCTTGCTCTGCAAACTGTTTCCAAAAGAGGCTGGTGGAAGGGCCAAAAGGGGACAGGGTATATAATCTCTTTCCACACATACCACTGTCATCTCCAGTAGAAGGCAAAGCAGTACCCATAAAGCTGGGTGTGGGAAACTTAGGCCCTGCTTAAAAAAACAAACAAAACAGAACAACAAAATACAAACCAAAAGAAAACCCCAAATCCAAGAAACATCTTTCATCCAGATTTCCGATGGTTAGGTAATGGTTTCTTGAGCTAGCACCAGTTATTAAGTGAGAGAACCTGCCACGCAGTGATTTTTATTTTTTAAAAATCTCTTAGCACAGAACTTTGCAAGTACTTCCCTTGCACGCGAGATGCAGGGACAGCAAAACAAAGCAAAAAAGGAACCAAACGTCTGCGCTGCACGTGGTTGGTGTCTGTGGACGGGGCACGTTGGGGAGATGACTGCTAACGAGTCCATCGTTTTCTGTCGCTATATTAACTGTTCTTAAAACTTGGTCGTGCTGTTAGGTTCTTTAGTTGCAATGGCTTTATTTTTCTTCTCGTGATAAAAACGTCTGTTTAATCATCTTTAGGACTTAAAAAATGATAGTGCCAGTAAAAAATAAAAATTTGATTTTTTTTTTCTCTTTAAGAAACCTTCAGCAGCAAGGGGGGATAAATAGCTGTGCATAGTTACTTTTAAAATATACGTCTAAAGCATGCTAATTTTAATGACTGAGATTTGAGGTAGGTTATATATGTAGTGTGTAAAAATCAGCATGGGCTCGAGCATGGCAACAGCACCACCTAACTCTCAAAACACCACTCTCAGGGGGATGGGAACGTCCACTGGAGGCTGCCTCTCGACTGATCTCTCAGCAGCCTGTCTGCTAATCTAGAAATTTATGAACCAAAGGCTGTTTGGGCTGGGGGGACAGAAGTCACACGCTTTTAGCTTGTATTGGTTTCTCCTTGCATCTAATGGCTTTGCTACCAAAGGGCGATGAGGGGAAAAGTATATTTGACATACATCAGGAAGATTCACGCGCGCCACGTATCAGAATCACCTGGGTTACACTCGGGACCTTCCAAACCAACAGCCAGCCTGGGGCTTTCACGGGCCATACAGACGGTCACATTCTCAAAATGTTTCGTAAAATATTGTATTTCTTGCTAAGATCATTTAAAATGATGTTTTCAAGGCACCCCCGCATCTACCTAAGCACGGAGTCAAAATGAGACCTGCATAAAAGTACTGATGCGATAAGCAAAATAGCATTTAAAGGACCCAACTTTTCCTCAAAACTAGAAAATTAGCATGCTCAGTAAAGACTCTGCTGCCTTTAGCTTGTCAAACTGAAGGTCAGAGGTTTTCCTATAAATCTGAGTTCTGAATAATTCTAAATCCTGATAAGCTCTTGGGTATTTATTTCAAAAGCAATAATATTTCATTTTTGTCCTGTAAAATAAATGCAACTTTACAGAATATGGTAAAAGTGAAGGATAAGACAAAGCACGTTAAATATTCAGCTACTATTTACAATTCTCCCACAATTACAGGTTAAAACATACTTTTTTTTTCTTCAAGTTGCTGTTTAAATCTAGGCAAAAGTGCTTAAAAAAATCTTTCACTATTTACAGTTAAAACCAGACCACATAAATGCTCAGGACATTTTACAGCAATTCTCCGCCAGTGTTCCGGGAACGGTTACAGTAAACACCCAGCGGGTCGGTTCTCAGCTCTTACACAAGGCACCTGGAAGTGCAGGAACTTGCCTTTAGCATCGTCATCTGATTGTTAAACTCATTTTACAAAGACCCACATCTGAATAAAACTGCTAAGTATCGGATGTTTAGCGCAGGGCTCGGTTTTCACTCACTGCGTGGCCACATCCCGTGTATGTGTGTGACTCATGTACAGATGAGGGTGCAGCCTCCCACTCACCACACAGGTCCACACGGGGATGCTGATATTTCTGCTAATACCACAGGAAAAACAAACACTCCCAGAAATCGGACCTGTTGTAGAGGAGCGTTGCTTCCACCCATCAGGCCCAACCTCTCTCAACAATGTCTCAAAATTTAAGCACCACATTCTCATTTCAATGAACTGAACGAATGCACCAGAATCTTGGAATGGGTGTGGCAAAGTGGGTGGGACAGGGGAGGAAGGGAAGGAGAAAAGGATCAAAGAGAGAAATGGCACCCATTTGGAAGGGAAATCATAGCAACCTGCTGAAAATGTTTGACTCTTGCATTTTAAAATTGTTAAGTGTAGCGCCTCCCTCCCCCCAAATAATAGCACGGAGGGGGTGGGCTCAAGTGTGATGCGTGCACCAATGTCCAATGTGGAAATCCAGGAATAAGGATAAATGTGTTAACTGCTGTTACACTGGTTTGCTGAGCTCCTGCAGGATTCGACCTGCCCAAGAGTCAAGAAAGTTCCAGCACAATACTACAGCACCAGGCTCTGCACAGCTCCTGCACAGAGCTGCATCCACGGTTCACAGCTTGGGTTCGACTTCTTGATTTTAAAGATACAGTAGCCCTTTTTTGATATCAGCACAGACTTTGAAGGCATTCTAAAAAACAAACTGCCACTAAGACACATTCTTTCAGCCCAGGATTGTGGACTCAGCTCCGGAGAGCCCCCTCACCTCCAGTGCCTTCAGGAGGTACTGCTAGTGAACCTTGCATGTGACTTGATAAATAACAGAGAGCATTCAGTGTGGAGACTAGCAAGCTTGACGCCTTCTACTTCCAGCCTGGCTTCCGAGGGAACAGACGCCAGCATCTCAGGTGCCCCGGGGGGCGCAAGTAGCCCCCTACCCTTCACCGACTCCAAATCAGTGGCCCGGATGTTTTTTCTACAGATCCTCCCATCCCATCCGAGGACAGAGGCTGTCCTTTCCCACAGGGAAGGGGTGTCCTGTCCCGAGGGACGATGGCCGGGAGGACCTCGTCAGCCCCCCAGGGGGGCCGGGCTCGCTGGGCAGGAGTGAGTGCTGCTGGCCTTTCCTGCTGAGCCTTTACCATTACTGTTGTCGCTTTAAAAAACCCAATAAATACACATTTTAAATGGAATTTAAAACTACTCCTTTGTGAAAGGACACTATAAACTTTCTTTCCATTATTGTGATATACAAGGATAGAGTTTTAAAAACAAAGAGAAAATAACATCCCCCCCTCCCCCAAACGAGGAAAAAAAAAAAAAAAAAAAAAACCCACCGTGGAGATATAAATATTAAGATCACGGAAAAAAATCACCCGACAGCCGTAGTTTCTTCTTCAAAGTGCTGGGGAAGTGGGGGTAAGGGAGGGGCGGGTCAGTTCTGAGGTTTGGACCATAAATACATATATATGCATATCTATATATGTATATATAGATAAAAAAAACTTCTGCACCCCCAACCCGCCCCCAAGTGTGAGGGCAAAAGCACCACAGAGGCAGCTCGGGCAGGGCCCGAGGCTGAGGAACGCCAGCTCCCCGACACCTAGATCCAGCGGCTGTAGGGGCCGGTGACCTTCGTGTAGGCGTAAGAGGACACGGTGACCGCCGAGTCCGTGGGCACAGCCAGCGCCTGCCGCGTGGGCACGACGCCCTTCTTCTCCTTGTGCTGGGGCTCGGCGGCCGCGGCGCCGCCCCACTTGCGCTTCTTGCCGTAGAGCTTGGCCTCCTGCTGGCCCAAGCCCAGCCGGGCGGCCTCCTCCTGCCGCGCCCGCGCCCTCTCCGCCAGCTGCTTCACCTTGGCCTCCCAGAGCGCCAGCCCGTGGTTGGGCTGGTTGAGGTTCTTGTGCTGGTAGAAGACCAGCGAGATGCGCGTGGGGTGGCAGCGGTTGGGCTTCTTGAGCGGCGTGGTGGCGTGCAGCTCGCGCCGGGCGCACTCGATGAGAATGGAGCCGTGCGCGGGCGCCACGGCCACGCCGCCGATGTTCTCGTCCAGGAAGTTGTGCTCGCTGTCCGACCACAGCTCCTCCTCCTCCTCCTCCCCGCCGCCCTTCTCCTCCTTCACCGCCGCCTTGGTGGGGGGCTCCTCTGCCGGCCCCTCGTCCAGGCCGAAGGGATCCCACAGCTTCTCCTCGGACTTGAGGGCCCCGAACAGCTTCTCGCTGGCACCCAGGGTCACGCCGAAGGACTGCCAGGCCTTGTCCAGCTGGCTCACCCCCGGGGTTGGAATCCTGACCTCCTCCCCCTTCATGGGGCTCCACAACTTCTCTTGGAACCCGGGACCCCCCTTCAGGGCCGAGTTGAAATCTCCTGCTGCCAAGCCCCATGGCTTCTCAGTCAGGCCAGGCCCTGCCAGGGCTGCAGTGGTATTCCCGAACTTGCAGGGGCTCCATGGTTTGCCCCGCAGCCTTCCTCCAGGCTGGGGAGCTGGCTGCGGCCCCTCACCAGGGAACAGCCCCCACTGGCCATCCGGGAAGTGGGAAGGGGTCAAGCAGCTGGTCCCAAAAGAACCAAGCTTGTCGGGGATGATGGCAGGGCTCTCCGCAGGAGGGAGCACTCCCCAGCTGCCACCCACTCTGTTAGTCCTCTTGGGGGACATGCTTGGGCCTCCTGAGTACTGTCCCCAAAGGTGACCGGGCCCCCCATTCTGCGATGCCTCGGGCACGGGCGTTTTGCCCGTCTTACCAGGGTCTCTCGACACAGGTTCAGTCTGGGCCAGCGGGTCTGCCGGCTCTTGCTTGATGGATCTGTTGTAGCAGTTGGAGCTCTGTGCGAAGGGAGAGGGGTCCCTGGACGCCGGGTGGATCTGGGGGGCCCTGGGAAGCAGATACTCCTTGGGGCCTGGATAGGCAGGCTGCTGGTGGTGAGGAGCGGGGTGGTGGGGGTCCGTGGGGACAGCCTGGCCGGGCAGCTCGGCAAACTCAGCACCGCCGTAGGCCGGGCTCAGGCTGTTGTGCAGCGCGTGGAGGTCTGGCTTCTTCTCGAAACTGCCGCCGCTGCTGCTGTGTCCCCAGGTGCCAGGACCCAGGAACTGGGAGGGGAAGACAGGGTTGCTGGAAGGAAAGCTGTAGTAGCCGAAAGAGGGGAGTGCGTACTTGGAGTGGAAGCCGTTGACGGCGGGCAGGCTGGGCTGTGCATAGTAGGAGTGGTAGGAGTAGACACTGCTCAGGCTGTAGGGGTCGGACGGCCGGCAGCTGCCCAGCACCGAGTAGCTCTCCACCACAGCGTTGCCACTGTACTTGAAGGAGCTGAAGTGGTTCTGCGGCTCTACCTTGATGGACGGCTTCAGGCCTTGCTGGGACAATCCACCCTTCAGGGACAGGCCTGGGGAAGAGAAGGTAAGACAAGAGAAGAAGCAGAGAGAACCACGGCCAGGAGGACTGGGGATAGAAGCTACGCTCTCCCTAAAATGTCTTCTCTTCCGGGACAGGCAGGGCAGGTGTGACAGGCCCTACGGAGCAGATGAGGGGAGGCCCAGGTCAGAAGTGGCTTGCTGGGTCCACGGCCTGTTCTGCGTCTCCTCCTCATCCCTGCCCTAGAGAGCTCCAGAAGCTATCTCGGAAGCACCCCCGTGGAGCCCACCCATGCTGGCCAGCTGCCCGGGAGGGGGAGACAAATGCATGCCGGCAACCGCCTGCTGCCCACAAACCCTGCGGCCCTCAATGCACACCCACACGTCCTCAAGCGATGCTGCCCTCAGGCTCTCAGGGAGCAGGACCCAAAATGCTGCCTCTTTACAAAGCTCAATTCCATGACAATCAAAAATCCCACAGTGCTTCCCGTCAGGTTTGTGGTGTCCTGGGGCTGCTACAGAAATCTTTCTGATAAAATTCAGAGAACAGGATGGTCTGGAAGGCTGAGCAGAGGCCTGGGACTTTTCTGTCTAGACTTCCTAGCGTGAGGCAGTAGGGCTGAGGGTGGGGAGCAGCCCAGGGACCCCACGCTGCTCTCCCCACACACCTGGGTCAGTGGAGATACCAGCCAGCTCCAGGGCCTCCTGTTTGAGCTTCTCAGGAGTGCTCAGCTTCTCCTTCTGAATTTTCTTCTTCTCGGCCGCGGCCTTCCTGGCTTCCAGCTGCCGCTGGCGGCAAGACTTGGCCGGCTCGGGCAAGCGCCGGACCTCGCGGGGGAAGGCGGTGAGCACCTGGATGGCCCCGCTGCCCACCTTGGCATTCTGGTTCTCCTCACTGCCGAACTCGTCCGTGGTGGCCATCTTATACAGGGGGAGCACGTGCAGCTGCTCGTCCTCGGGGATCTTGCCCACGCGGCGATTGTCTTCCTTGGTCAGGGTGCAGACCTGCCCCAAAAAGGAGAGGGAAGGTGCCCAGGGGTTGGGTGTGGTCGAGCGCGAGGTGGGGGGAGCTCTGAGCACCCCACCCACGTCCTCCTTTCCCCCTCACAGTCTCCCATCTGTCCAGCCAGCCCCAGTGCTCTCTGCTGACTTCCACCTGCCACCACTGTCCTCCTTATAAAAGCTATAGGGGTTGGTCATAGAAAATTTAGGCAAGCAAAAAGAAAATATGTTATCTCCTTAATCCCACAATCCAGAAATAATCCCTGTAAAACATTTTGCCAGATGCGGGCACATACAGACACCCATTTTTCAGTCATTCAATGGGATCTTATTATGCATACATTTCTTTACATAGAACAAACATTTTCTTATGCATTAAATGTCTCCCCCAATACAACTTAAAAGCCACATAATACTATTCTACATTATCAGTTTATTTTATTTAATCTCTCATTATCAAACATTTAAACTTGTCTCTAATTTTTCCCTACCATAAACAATGTTGTCAAAAATATCCTTTTAGCTACCTCTTTGAAGATACTTCATTCCTTAAAAGTAAAAGCTGTGAAGTAAAACTGCCACATAGTACCAAAATGCCCTCCAAAATGATTATCAGTTTTTACTAATACCAGCAGAATGTGAGAATTTCAATTTTCCTAGACTGTTGCCAATAATTTTTTCCTGTAACTTCTTCAGATTTTCTGCTTATTACCAAAAATGTATGTTGTTAGTTTGCATTTCCCTGATTACCGAGGTTCGATTTTTTTTCAAATTTACTGCCTCTAATTATATTCCCAATTTTGTGAGTTTTATGTCTTTTGCCCATTGTTTTCATTAGACTACTCATTTTTTTAATCACTTATACAGAGTAATGTTTTTATATTAGGGATATTGTTCCCCTTGTCCCTTGTTACAAATGTTGTTTTCCAGTTTGTACTGGCCTTTCCATTTTGATTATGGTGTTTTATCATTGAATAGAAACTTTACATTTTTATGCAGTCATACTGATTAATCCTTTCATTTACAGTTTCTGCCTTGAGTGTCAGGCTCAACCCAGCTTGCTTCTTCCCCAGAGCACGTGTGGGTCTTCAGCCCTGGCTCTGCTTGGACCACAGACCCCTGTGCCCTGGCTGGGCTGGGCTGACCACCAGTCCTGCTTCCTACCATTTTCTAAAACCCAATGTTAGAAACAACAGGGCAAAGGTAAAATGCAAATGAACAAGTATTTGCTGAGTGTGACAGAAAACATGTTCCTTTCCCTAACATACAACTGATACCCTAAAGATGTCAAAAAAGATATAGGGAATGGATGTGGCTCAAGTGGTTGAGTGCCTGCCTCCCACATGGGAGGTCCCGGGTTTGGTTGCCAATGCCTCCTGAAAAAAACAAAAACAAACAAAGAGCACAACAAATGAAAAAACCAACTCAGGGAAGCCAATGTGGCTCAGTGGTTGAGCACGAGCTTTCCACATAAAAGGACCCAGGTCAATCCCCAGTCCCCTGGCACCTAAAAATATATTTATATAGCGCCATCTTGATAAAAAAATAAGCAAAAGACATAAATCGAAAATAAAAATGGCCAAAAAAAAAAAAAAAAGACCAAGAAAAGGAGGAAAAGATGCTCAGCCTCTCTAGTAATAAAAAACAACATAAATTCAGTGGAAATTGTATGTTTGCTACTCAGGTAGGCAAAGGTTTAAAAAGACTGATAAAATCCAGTGTTGCAAAGTAGGCAGAACAATAATTATCTAAGTCCGTAAAATGTCCATTTCCTCAGACCTAAAAGATTACTGCACAAAGATGTGATAATGCAGAGATAAAAATGTGAAAGCAACTTAATGTCCATCCATAGGGCATTGGCACTGGTGGAATAAATGTGGAAATAAACTGGCATAGAGTGCTGTCCACCACATATCCCTGAGTTAAGAAAAGTGGCTCACAGGACAGCACGTATATATCATGTGATCTCATCTGTGTAAGATGCTTCTGTAGCTGTGAACACGCATGCTCAAGTGTCTGAATGGACCATCATCAAAATGCTCACAGTGGTTTGCAGTAGGAGATTTCGGGTGATTTTTACTTTATTCTTTCTCACACTGTTTAAGATTTGTTTACAGTGAGTGGTTATTGTTTTATTAGGAAAAAAGTAATTTTCATTGTGGACAGAAATATTACTTTTAACCCAAAACTCTAGCAGTTTTTCACTGTGCTCTCCCATCTCTCGAGTGCGCCCTCTCTCCTCACCCGGGAGGACCCACCCTTTCTGTACATTTCAGCTGGAAACCCTCACAACGGTGTAGACAGGAGCCTGCCCCATATTGCTTCTCAGTTCTGGACAACAGGGAAGGAAAACATGACGGGGAATTGAAATCCTGGGCTGGAGCATTCGAATCCCACAGGGACACAACCTACAACCAGAATCCAAGGGAGCCTCCAGGTGGGCGCCCTAGCCTCTTCCCCAGCCCCCTGGAGGCCTCGATGCCAAGGGCCTAGTGAAAAAGCAGAGCGCAGGGGCCGGCAGTCTTCCAGGGCGTCCTCACCCAAGCCTCCCTCTCCTCCAGCTGCACCTGCTCCCAGGAAAGGGTATCGAGGCTCCAAGTACAAACTGCACTCAGCTCTCAGAGGCCAAGAGCGTGTCTCCAGCTGACTTCACACCACCACCTGCACATCTCGAAAGCATCTCAAAACCCAATTCTTGATTTTCTACTCCCAAACCTGGCCTTCTCTGGAGCCGGTTCATCTCAGCAAACAGCACCAAGACTCGCCCAGCTGCTCAAGCATCCTCAAAATCACCCCCAAATCTACCCATCACCCCCCCACACTCCTGGACGCTCCGAGCCCCCTAAACTGGCCTCTCTGTTCCTATTCTCTTCCACTCTCCACCCTCCCATCAAAGACATTCTCCATGGGTACCAGCTAGAGAGAGCTTTTAAATGATAAAGGTCATCTTACCATTCTCCAACTGAAAAAAACGCAGAATAAAACTCACAGCCTGCCCTGGCCTTCGAGGCTCCCTGTGAGCAGTGCCTGCTGCCTGTGATTTTATTCGCCTCTTTCCTGAGCTACCCTGCGCCTCCACTTGGGCTTTCTTGCTGTTTTCTGTGCACACCCAGCTGCACCCACCATGGGCCCTTCCTGTGCTGGTTCTTCTGCTGGAGTCCTCCCCACCCAGGATGCTCACCGGCTTCCTCTCACTTCATCCTCGTCAGCTCCAATGCCCCTCCTCATCTAAAAGAGCATCTCCTCTCACCGCAGCAGCCTTCCTGGCTAGCACATACTTGGGCAGGGACTTGGTCCATTGTATTCCTGGGCAGCTAGAGCAGTGCCTGGGGCACAGCTGGTACTCAATAAACATTGGCTGGATGAATGGATCAAGAGACGGTTTGGGTTTAAATCTAAGTGCCTACAGAGAGCTGGAAGCCCACTTTAGATAACTGGGGACTCCAGGTGCCCAATGAACTGCATGTGCAGCATCCATACAGACTGATCTAGGTGATTAGCCAATGGACAAGCCAGCTGTGTCCATCATTCCAGAGAGGGTTTTCTCTGGCAGATGTGGGCAGGAGCAGACAGCCTGGCAAGGGACCTCCAAGAGTTCTGAGAATCTTGTCTCCATGTCCCTGTCTTCCAAGCCCCCCTCTCAGCACGGACCACACCAGGGCTGCCCCCACAGGACGGGTCCCAGGCTTCCTTACCACGGTGCACCCATTGTAGAGGTTATGCTGGTCCTTGTGGGCGTGGGCACAGAAGTCCATACAGGCCGTGACCCCCGAGAAGGGCCGCCCCTCCTTTAGCCCCAGGCGGCAGTCGATTGCTATTTCCTCATTGGTCACCTGTGTGGACAGCCAAAGACAGGTGCTCCCGTGACCTGGGGTGAGTGGCCTGAGCCAGGGTGGGAGGGAGGGAGGAAGCTGCCTTGCAGGAGGGAGGTTTTCTGGCTGAGCTCCTGCTCCAATAAAGTTAGTTGCTCAGGTCCTGACTTCCTTCTGGGTTATCTCAGGACTCCTTTATCTCATCTGGGAGATGCAGAAGTGACAGGAGAAAAACCGGGGCCTCACCCATGGAAACCTGAACAGGAGGAGAATTCCTAAGGAGAGTGGGGGTAGGAGATGAAGTTAGCCTGGTATAAGAAAGGGATCTTCTAAAAGGACGACATCATGGCGCTCTCTCTGGGCTGGGCTTTTCCTATAAGGAGCACACTGGAGCCCCTTCTCCTATTTCCCAACCCAGGGAGTCTGGCCAGAGCTGTGGGCTACACCCGGGCAGGGCAAGGCCCAGGAGGCAGTACCTGGTTCTGATAGGCCTGGGGGGCCAGCTGCTTGTACAGGGGCGCGACTTCAGTGGCCAGGTCCTGGAAACTCTTCCGGAGCACTTCTTCCTGCGGAGAGAAAAGCCGTCACACAAGTCCAGAGCGGCCCAGCCTGGCAAACTATGCACCACTCACTGGGAAGGTGGGAAGTAAGGTGCCAGTAGGTGTTTTCACAGCCAGGGTACATGCCGTGTCCGTTTTAAAGTTGAAGACACTGACGCTCACCAGGAGCAGCCACGGCCTGGAAGCCCCAGCTCTCATGCTAAGCCATTGTTTCTCTACATTCTAGCCCAACTCAGAATACAAGAAACAGGTTCTTGCTTTCCAGCAGGGAGCACCTTAGATCTCTGGTGTGGTACAGTCCGCACATAAAAAAGTGTGAGCAATGAGTATGGATTCTTCTTCCTCTGTGACAGTCAGGAAAATAGAGGCAGAGGTGGTCAGGGTGTGTGCTAGAAATTCCACAGCCAGCCAGGCCCAGATTGTACGCAGACTGACTTCGAAGCTCTAGCCTCTAGATCTGCCCTATCTAATGTGTTAGCCACTAGCCACAAGTGGCTACTGAGATTTAGATTTTCATTGAAATTAAATAAAATAAAGAAGTCAGTTCCTCTATTGCACTAGCCACATGTCAAATGCTCAACAGTCACACGTGGCCAGTGGCTACTGCACTGGGCAGATATGGACCATATCCATTGTCAGACAACACTGCCCGTCACGGCAGCAGCCACATTTGGCAGAGAGCCACAAATGTCCAGAGACTCCCCCTGGGGCCCTGCGGGAGCAAGCAAGCAGGGCTGGTAGAGACTCCTGGTAGGCCTTGGGCAGAGGCAGGAAGGAGAGGAGAGAGAAAGAATGAAGTTTGCAGAATCGTAAAGGGAGTGAGGCAATGGCTCCGCTTGGCGTCTAGGGGGCCACTACCAGTATGCTGGGCCAGGAGGCAAAGCTCATGAACTTTGGGGAAACACGGACATGAATTCAAATCCTGGCTTCACCACTGATTGTACACTTTGGCTAGATTATATGGTATGTGAATATATCAAGAAAACTGCTAAAAACACACACACATAAATCCTGGCTTCAGCATCTGCAGGCCACATGACCTTGGGCAAGCCGTTGACCTCATCTGTAAAGGGAGGGGCAACAGTGCCTGGGTCACTGGGTGTCAGGAAATTACTGCGATACCTGGGAGTGCCTGGGAAATGGTGGCGGATGTAACTACTGAAACTCTAGTGTCAAATTAGACTATTTTAAGCTCACACAGGAGTCTAATAGCCAGGCTCTGAGGAAAAAGGAGGTTCTAAATTGGAAGATGCTTCCTCCTACTTTAGACAAGCAGAGCGTGGAAGTCTGAGCCCAGAAGTTTCTATGGGCTGTGTAGACAGGACACACCTTAGGGAAGGAAGTCCCTGCCTCGTGGGCAGGAAGGAGACCCTTCTGGACTAGGAGTAGCTTGGAGAGGTTTGGAAGCACCCGTGTTCCAGCCACTTCTCAGTGCCCCACTCTCTCAGGCCTCGGGCCCTAGGCAGGAGGAAGAAGGGCTGGAGGTGAAATGACGGACAGCCCAGACAAGTGTGCTCCATCTTGCACCGGGACCGCTGAGAGGAGGCCACCTCTCGTTATGCCCTTTGCAGCATGGGCAATGGAGGAGAAACGGCAGAAGGGGAGGCGGCCTGCAGCGAGGCCCAGAGAGGCCCTGGAGTCGTGCTGTCAGGGGGACAGGGGCCAAGGTCTGTGGAGGCTGCAGAGGGGCAGATGCCAGCCCAGAGGCAGGGTGGGCCTGGACACCTGCACAGAGACGTCTGCACAGGAGCCAGGGAGGAGGAGGATGTCTCGGGGAGTCAAGCACCCACCCAGGCTCAGTCCAAGGACTGGAGGCACCTCCTCCCCTGTCACCAACCACACCCAAAACACGGCTTAGGAAGGATAAAGGGAAGACACGATCCCTTGAGAGGGTCAAACTCTTGGCGAGGAATTTGCAAATTTATCTTGAAAAGATTGTTTTAAACTAGAAGAGCGGAGTTATCTGTTATTGGCAAGTCTCCCTTTTCACTCATTGCCCTCTCCACACAGCCCCACACCTTGTCTTATGGCAAGATCAGGTCAGTTAAAAAATAATAAAGCATGTTACATTTTCGTTATTGCTGAGTCCTGATGGGCTAGTTCTACCTCTATTTGACTATAAAGACACCAGGTGGAAAGGGGGCGTCGGGGGGTCCCGTGGAGCTCCGCTCACCTCTTTGGGATTGTCCCCCGTGAGGCGGAACTTGCGTGGCGTCTTGCTCCGAGCGTATTTGCAGCCGTTGAAGTACATGCTCCAGGAGCAGCCAAAGGAGAAGGAGGCACCGCAGGTGTTGGGGTCTTTGCCTTGGCAAGCGCAGGTCCGGCTGCAACACACAGCAAGGTTAGGCCATATCCAGGGGCCATCGCTGCCTCGGGGAAGCCTTGCCTGGCCTGGCCTCCACCGGCCACCCAGTCACTGGAGCCATCTCCTCTTCCGCTCCCAACTGCTTTCCTGAACTTCCTTGGGTAGAAACTCAGCTCTAAGCAGCCTGTTCTGCCCCCACCCCCGAGCCTATAGATTCTGTTGAGAGAAGCACATGGGTTCCTTGAGATAAATGGGAAGACGCTACTTAAAAACCCCAGTTAAGTTTATAATTTGCCTTAACTCTATACCAGCTTCAACAGAGACCATATAAATAAGAAAATTATATGCGCCATAGTCTAAATACACTTGCTTCCTATAGTCTCAGATGCTGGCAAGCTTTTAAACACTAAAATTAAGATTCAAGGCTTAATAAAATCTGGAAACAACTCAAATGCCCTTCAACGGGAGAATGGATAAACTACAGTACATCCATACAGTGAAATATTACTCAGCAATGAAAAGGAATGAGCTGCTGACATGCACTAACAATGACCCTAAAACATTATGCTCAGGGAAAGAAGCACGCTGTGGGGCTCCATTTTTATGACATTATTGCAAAGGCAAACCTATAGGGACAGAAAACAAGTTGGTGGCTGCCAGGGCCTGGGGGCACAGAAAGGAATGACTGAACAGGGAGCAGGGGAGTTTTGGGGGGTGATGACTCTTCTGTATCTTGACCGTGGTGTTGTACATGACAATAAATGCTTGTCAAAATTCTGACAATTGTATACCTAAAGGATGAATTAAACTCTAAGTAAATTATACCTTATTTTTTAAAATGGGAGGAAAAAGCCAATAAGGTGGAGCAGGTGCAGCTCAATGGTTGAGCACCTGCTTCCCATGTACAAGGTCCCAGGTTCAATCCCTGGTACCTTCCTTTTTTAAAAAAAAAAAAAAACCCAATAAGGATAGGTTTTGTAAACATTATCCATCTCTTAAGTGTATGGACACCTGTACTTTTTTCACACTTGTCAACATTTTTAGACTGTCAGAGCCGATCAGGGGTATAAGGGCAAAGCCGAGCCCAGGTAATAGGCTCTCCTGAGCCAGGGCTGGAAGGGAGGTCCCCATCCCACAGTGCCCTGGACATGGGGAGTGCTTCTCCCGGCATCTCAGGGGGCTGACCCAGCGTCCCTGCATCCCCTGCCCACTGCCCTGCAGGGGAGACCCTGGCCCGCCACTGCGACCCTCGCCTACCCCACCTGCCCACGTACTCGTCATTGAGGCCACATCTCCGGCTGGTGGGGTTCCCGTACTTCCGGAGGGTGTCGGTGAGCTCCTGGTAAAGGGTGTCGCTGAGGCTGCGGGGGATGCCTTCCCAGGCCAGGATGAGGATGACGATCACGGCGTTCTGGCAGTGGTGGCCCGCCCGCTGCCGCACCAGGCAGAGCAGCTTCTCCTCCTGCGTGTGCCTGCGGATCACCTGCAGGGGCGTGGGGCGGGCACCGTGAGTTGCGGGGGCAGGCACACACTCTTCAGTGCGCGGGATGCCATACCGCTCCCCCCCCCCCCCCCGGCTCTGCCCAGCAGAGCTGGGGTGCAGGTCCTTAGGGCAGTGTCCCGGGGTGTCCCACCCTGGTGACAGCAACTGCACAGGCTAAGAGACCCTTATGATTAGGGAACGAAGAGCACCAAAGTTATTGTTTTAAATAGCAAAATAAAAACTAATCACTGGGAGTGGGTGTGGCTCAAGCAGGTTGAGCTCCCGCTTCCCACATGGGAGGTCCTGGGTTTGGTTACCAGTGCCTCCTGAAAAAACAAAAACAAAACAAATGAAAAAACTAACTCAGGGAAGCCAATGTGGCTCAGTGGTTGAGCGCCGGCTTCCCACATATGAGGTCCCGGGTTCAATCCCTGACCCCTGATACCTCAAACAAACAAACAAACAAACAAAAACTCGAATTACTATAAAATTGCAATTACTGATGACCTATATGGGCACAGGAGCAGAGAGGTACAGAGATAAAATAGTACACAAAATATATTCAAGGATCGTTCATTTGTCCCAAAAGACTTGGAGAGAAAATGCTGCCCATTTGTATGTGTGCAGTTCAAGGGCAAGGGCCTTGGGTACCACCCTCTCTGCTCCTTGGGATCCCACCATTCCCAGGTCCACTCACTCCCAAAAGAACATCCTGGCTCATGGACAACTGTCAGGGCAAAGGGTCCTGGGAGCTGAGGAACGATGGGGCTGAATCCCCCCAATGGAACCCAAGTGATTCTGTGAACAGACAGGATTTGGGGGGCCTGTGGGGAGGGGGAGATGAGGCCGACGGGGAAGGGCTTTGAGGAGCAGGGACACGATTCTGCAAGTGGAGGCTCTGTGAAGGATTCCAGGCAGGGGGCTTGTGTTCACAGCTTCGTGATTTAGATGGGAGGCAGATGGCTGGAAGAAGGGCACGACAGGACCAGCGGGAGATCATTAACATACGCAGGCAAAAAACGACGAGGCCCGGAGCTCAGGGCTCCGGCAGTGGGGAAAGGAATGGATTCCAGAGCCGTTTGGAAGAAAATTGACTCTGCGGCGACCTGCCTCCATCTGACTCCAGACAAGCCTGGAAACAGGGAGAAGCCCTGAAGGACCAGCACGCTCTGTGGCTCAGGAGGTGGGATGGGCGCGCTGAGGGTGGGGTTCTTTGGAACACCCGGGTGGGAGTTTCTGGAAGGCCCCAGCAGAGTGGGTCCAGGGGTCAGGAGATGAAAGGGGGCCAGACGAGAGGCGAGGAGTGCCGTGGGCTGTGGCAAGCTGGAAAGCACCTGCCCCAGCAAGTGGGCACAGCCAGGCCTCCTCCCGTCCATCACTGCCTGTAGGAACTCTGGTCTGGTGGTGCTAACTCTTCCAAATTTGCAAGAATAAAACAGAAATCTGGGTGTTTTTTTGCTTTTGTTTTTCGTGAAACCTCCCCTTTTAAAAACGTGAGCACCAAACTGAAATTTTTAAAAGCCACCCTGCATGTAAAACAAAACACACCTCTGGGTGGTCATGAATTTCTGCTTTCGGCTGTAGTAGAATTGGTGCTTCCTTGTCAAGGCATCAATCACGTCATTATTTTTAAAATGGTTTTTCAGGGAATCGGTAACTCACGAACACGGTATTGAATGATCTTACTGTGCTGGAACTCCCTGCCGTCTTGCTAGGCTTTCCCACAACAGAGAGAGCATGTCCTCCTTCACCACTTCATCCCTGAGCTCGGCATGGGATGGTCATCCACCCACACTGGTAGCAGCTGGTAGGCGGCGAGCCCTGCGTCCAGGGCTCTGGAGGCACCGTGGCTTCCGTCAGTGCCCGGGCCGCTCCCAGCTCACCATACTCCTGGGCCACGTGTTCGGGGCCCAGAAGCTGACACCAGCCCCAGCCTGGCGAAGCTGCAATTTATACTGTGTCCCTTTTGGTTTCCCAAGAGGCACATGCACGTGCGCACACACATGCACACGCCACGCGGCAGGAGCAGGCAGAGCGCTCTCTGAGGCCACTCCCTCACAGGTTTATGGGTACACGCGGCAACTATCAGAAAACAGTCAAGAGAGGCTTCCTACCCACTCGCCCACGGAGGAACCCAGCAAGGCGAAGTGCACAAAAGTGCATAGGACAGAGGACAACGAGGCACGACTGCACCAACATGTGAACACAGAAACGGCTCATGGTCCACTACAGAATCTCAGAGGATCACAAATATCCCACCCAGTTTCTGGCCAGGAATTCCCAAGCACTGAACCAAGAGCAGCACGACACCCAACAGAAACCAAAAACTTCTTCCCACAACTTCTGCCCATGGTGTTTCGTACCAACTCCTGGGGTTTCCCAAATAAGTCTGCTCCACTGTGCCCCCAACGGGCCTTCAAATACCTGCCTCCTGATCTCTGATAGCCTTCTCCAAATGCCATTCTGCTGCCCACGGAGTGAGCGGGCTGCCTGCGTTTATTCTGTGCCTTCTGAATGCTATCTGGGTCACTCTCCCGCTCACAGGCTCAGTTATCTGGTGTATCTTCCATATTGTACACATGCCACCTTAAAATCAGAGAGTGCCAGCGAGCTCTCTGGGTCACGCTGCTGCTTCCTTCGTTCATTCTCTCAAGGTTCAAGGTATCATTTGCTGGGCACCCATGGTGTGCCTTGACTTCGCCCCCCAAAGTCCTGGCCAGGCAAGTCTGAACCTGTCAGGCACCCTGCCTTTAGCTCGAAGTATTGCTCGGGGGTCTGGATGCAAACACAGACATGAGCCCTGGTTGGAAAAGAAAACCCAGGCTCTAGCCACGGGACTGGATGGGGTGGGAAAACCAAAGGAGACAATGACCTCCGCAGGCTGGATGCTGCCACTCGCTGGGCCACAGAGCCATGTCCACTGCCTGGGTCCTTGATGCCACGTGGCCACCAAGAACAAAATCTGCCCTTCACAGTGTTTGTGGGTCACTCAGGCAGGGAGTTGCAGGCAGAGGGAATACCTGCCCCTGCTCCAATTTCCAAAGGAAGTGGAACTCTTTTGGAAAGCCATCCCACCAAAAGACAGGGGTATTTGGTGAACGTGTAACCCAAGAACCACAGATGTCCACCACACTAAGTGAGGTGGCTATGAGAAAATCAAACTGCCATTTCCTGCCACTTAATCGTTCTACCATCCATTTGTTCTTCCCATAAAAAAACAGTGGAGGGGAGAGGATGTGGCTCAAGTGGTTGAGCTCCCACCTACAACATGGGAGGTCCCAGGTTCGGTTCCCGGTGCCTCCTAAAAACAACAAGCAAACAAATGAAAAAACCAACTCAGGGGAGCCGATGTGGCTCACTGGTTGAGCTCCGGCTTCCCACATACGAGGTCCAGGGTTCAATCCCCGTCCTGGTACCTAAAAAAAACCCAAAACAAACAAAACAAAACAGTGGAGTGGATGTAGCTCAGTGGTTGAGTAACTGCTTCACAAGTAAGAGGTCCTGGATTCAATACCCAGTACACCTCCTAAAAAGAAAAGAAAAAGACATTTTCTTTCTTCTCTTCTTTTCCCTTCACTCTCCAGCAAAGTGAATTTCCTGCCGTCTGGGAACACTGTCACTAAGCATCCCTTCTCCCTGGGCTTTTCTTTCAAAGCAGCATCATTTACCAGGGAGCTCAGGGATACCCCCGAGGCTGCTCCATCCTTGGACATCATCTCAAGCTCACTGGGCTCTGGGTGCCTGTCCAGACTCCTGAGGCCCAAGGTCCTCCTGTGCCATCTTGGTTTCCTCCTCACAGCCATGGGACCTGGGCTCATGCCTCACCTGGCACCTCCTTCCCTCCCGGGTCAGCTGGTCTCCAGGCAAACATGCTCTTCCCAGCCCAGGCAGGAGTCAACTTCACACCTGTATCCAGGGACTGGAAATGCACATTCTCTTCTCCACTGCCATCCACACCATTGGCTGTTCTCTTTCTTTACCGTGTCAGCTATTTCTGAAGTCTCTAACTTCAGCTGGAAGAAGCCCCAACTGTTCTGTGCCCCAAAGATCTTCAAGTTCCTGCTCAAGATTTTAGAACTCCTAAACGACTGTGTAAGTTAGCAGGATAAAGGGGTAGCTGTCACTCTGGCAGAGATCTTTTGTCTTCCTGCTGGATTTCTCTGGGGAGAGAACATCCCGTCCCGATGAGGCACGTCAGGCAGACACAGTCTACCTCCCACTGCAATGTTTCTTCCACAAGGGACCCCCGGCTTCTTCTCGCCTGTGAATGCTCTAAGCAGTTCCAGATTCTTCTGTTATATATAACTCTGTGATACCCACAGACAACTGCTAAGAATAGTTATGTGGTATTCATATCTTTTACTTTCATTAAACACAAAGATGCAAAGGCATGGGGGGCCTATGATAAAACAGGGTTTGTTCCCAGAAGGGCACATGTGGACCACGGTCACCTAGCCACATGGGTGTCCACCAGCTTGCCTCTGCACATGTGACTCCCCTCACCTGGAATGCTTCGGCCTCTCTTTGTCCCATTTCTTAGGACCCCGTGGTCAGGGGCCTGCACCGGCCCACGTTCTCCAGCCTGAAGGCTCTTCCCACCATTCAATGCTTTGCCCCGAACTTGTACAATACTGAGTCTGCCTCTAAAGTTAAACCTTGATGATTATTCAAATCTTGCACATTTGATTCACCTTCTCTAAATTATCAACCCCTTGCATTCAGGGGCAGAGTCTCTGTTTCCCAGGCAGACGTCCCTGTCAAGCACGCAGCCCAGGGCTAAGCACGCAGGGGCAGCCTGGCTCTGCTCGTCAGCAGCCGTCTTGCAGAAGCAGACACTCATCAAGTTAAGGATCCCTTTGTGGGCTGAAAGGGCAAGGTCAGAACTCTGTTTTGGTGAAAATGGAGTCTGGCCATTTACCAGCCCCCTGCTGAGCTGCCATCTAGGAAACGGTTACTCAGGAGCAAGGCAGCCACCTGGAGGCCCAGCCTCCTCCCTCAGGTGGGGTCACAGTACCTGCAGGTCCTTCCCTGCTCTAGAGAAGGATATGGAGTGGGGAGAGGAGTTAAGCAGCCCCCAGCGTGGAAAGGGGACAGGCCCAGCACTGGCTAATGATGGCATCTACAGCTTCCTCTTCTCCTACCCCCAGAGCCCTGGGCTACGAGGACACAGCATGAGATAAATGTGATTCCTGGTGCAGTTCCGAGGCCAGTCCAGGAGGCAGGGCCTGACATGTGAACGAGATGGGGTCAAATAGCTGGGGTTGGGGGAAAAAGACCTGACACCAAGCCCCAATGCCAGCTCTAAGGTTCTCCTGCACAGTCAGCACGTCTGGTTCCCACACGCACAGTGCTGCCCTGGCCAGTGGCCCACTCAGCCGCGCAGTCGAAGAGGGCAGCAGAGAGGACGCTGCCGCCTGGGGCGCGGGCCCCGACACTCACCCACTTTGCAATGGGGCAGCCGCGCGAGCTCTTCCCCTCCTTCCCTGTGTAGATGACCTTCTCAATGCGGATGGCTTTTCCCTTCTCTCCATACCTGCAGAAGGAGACGGAAGTTACATGAGCACAGAGGAAAACCCAGCATGCATCAGTTTGGGTTTCTAGTGACTACAGGAAAGGTTTAAGTGCTTACTCTGTGCCGAGAGGCTCTGGAGACAGAGTGGCCACCCCCAGGTTCCCAGACCCTCTGGCTCACCTGCCTCTGCCCTGCTCCTGCCCTTCTGGCCCCATCTCTGTCCCAGGGAAGAGAGGGCAGCCCCCCCAAATATCCCTGGGAAGGGGAGAGAAACCAAAGGTTAACCTAGACATGTGTACCCAGCACATAAGCTGAGCCACCTGAGAGCGAGCTATCTATAAACTCAATAAACAAAGAAAATACATGGGGAAAGCCCATGGCAATCCCCAGCTGCCATTTGAACAAGACCAGGACAAAAGCTGAGGCCGGAGGGAAATGACCCACCAAGTCCGAAAACCTGGCTCCAAGGATATGGGACAAGAAAGACGTCTGATTCCTACCCACACCCATGCCCTGAGTCTCCCAGCTCACCTGCCCCCTGCACACATGCACATTCAGGGTCTCAAAGCCACAGACCTCTGAGGGCATCTAATTAATCGCACCATGTCCAAGGTAATGAAACTGCGGTCCCCAGAGTTGAATGATGTGCCCAAGGCCAAGCAACCATATGGGGCAATGAGGGGTCAGAGAGGCTAGGTACTGGGTTTTGTGCCAGCCCAGCCACTTTCTTTCTATGTGACTGAACTTCTCTAAGCCTCAGTTTTCTTATCTGTGAATTGGGGATAAAACTGGTTCCTACCTACTAGGCTTAGGTAAAAGATTAAGTGGGATAATGCACAGGAAATTCCTCTTTTAAAGTGTCTTGATACTCCTGGCATGAGGGAAGAGCCAATAAATAATAATTATTCTTAATAATGAAAACAGCCATCTTACCAAATTGTCTTATTTTGAATAGATTTTAAGCTTCTGGCACAAATACCATATCATCTGCAATTAACAGCAATTTGCCACTTCCTCCTTTCCACTATTTATCTACTTCAGCCTCGTCTCTCTGTATTAGCCAGCCCTTCCAAAGCGCTAACAGATATCGTCACCAATTTCCTGACTTTACTGGAAATGCTTCCGAAAATTCATCACTGATCCTGAGGCTGGTAAAGGCAGAAATTTCCTTACTTTTAAGAGTTCTACTAAGGGGTTCCTATTATGAGGGTCTTTAATCAAGAACTAATGATTACTTTTATCAAATGTTATTTTTAACATCCAAGGAGATGATTAAGTGGTTTTTCTTCTTTGGTCAATTAACATGGTATACTATTTTAACAGATTGTCTAAATCAAACTATCCTTATATATCTGTCATGAATCCAATTTGGTCATGGCATATTATTATTCAAATACCCATTTTATAGGGTGATTTGATCATAGCAACTGCAGTTTAAAATATATATATATATATATATATTTTTTTTTTTTTGGAGGTACCGGGGCTAGGGATTGAGCCCAGATCCTCGTATGTGGAAAGCAGGTGCTTAACCATTGAGCCACACCAGCTTCCCTTAGTTGGGTTTTTTCATTTGTTTTGCTTGTTGTTGTTGTTGTTGTTGTTGTTTTCAGGAGGCACCAGGAACCAAACCCGGGGCTCCCATGCGGGACGCAGGCGCTCAACCGCTTGAGCCACATTCACTCTCCCACATATTCTTTGTCTCTAGGAAGCTCTACCTCAGAAATAACTGTACAGATGTGCCAAGATTTAACAACAAGGTATTCATTGTTGCATCAACAACAAAAAAATTAAAAAACAAATGTCCAGTATGGGACTGACTAAATAAAATGTGTGTCCATTCAAACTACGTCATCAAAAAGGATTAGGAGAGCCGATGTGACTCAGTGGTTGAGCACAAGCTTCCCACATATGAGGTCCTGGCTTCAATCCTTGGCCCTGGTACCTCAAAAAAAAAGGATTGGATTTTGAAAAAAAGGACTGGATGGAAGCAAATGTACCAACATAGGAACAAATTAAGTGGGGGGGGGATTAAGCAAAGGGCCAACAGTGGTTACATTATGATTGATCCCATCTGGTTTAAAATTTCTCTGTATATATATATTTATATGAAAATGCTTAGAAAAAAATCAAAACATAAGCATCAAACTTAAAAAAAAAAATTGTCCCTTCTGGGAAAAATAATTGGTAGAGAGCTTTTTCACTTTTTACTTAAGAGATTTTAAGGGAGGAGATGTAGCTCAAGTGGTTGGGCACCTGCTTCCCATGTATGAGGTCCTGGGTTCAATCCTCAGTACCTCCTTAAAAACAAACAAACAAACAAAAAAAAACAACTCTCATTGGGGAGCGGATGTAGCTCAGTGGTTGAGTACCTGCTTCCCAGGTATGAGGTCCTGGGTTCAATCCCTGGTACCTCCTTAAAAAGAGAGACTTAAAAAAAAAATCCTTTGATAGGCATGTTTTATTTTTGTAATTAAAAAAGAGAACCAAGATTTTTTAAAATGCTGATCTCAGATTTCCCCAAGATCCATGTTCTCTATTTCATTCAAGATCTTAGGGAAGTGTTTCTGATAGTTACAACATTAAGATCCTGAGGCTATGTTAGTCCCTCACGGAGAGGACTGGGAAGACAGGCCACCAGGGACTTGACATAGTTCGGTCTGGATCAAGAGGAGAAGACCAGATAGTGCTGTTTTTGTTTGTTTCCTGGGAAACTTTCAACTCAGCACAGTTTATCAGGAAGCGGCCCTCAACTGCAGGGTCTGGGCACTCCGTGTGTCCCAGGATGGCCACAGGGAAGCGCAGCCCGAGATGACCGCGCTGCTCTCGGCGACACCGAAGGAATATCGCGTTCCCCGCAGGAGGGTGAGCTGAGGACACAGCTGGGGCTTTCTGACCAGGACCCTCCCCCAGCCATCCTGCCCTTGTGAAAAACGCTTCCTGCAGTCGACGCCAGATGTCATATTGGAAAGGGCAGCATCTGCCTCATCAGCTACACTTTAAAAAAAAAACAAACCGGAACTGTCTCTTAGTGTTTAAAGACAATCAACTAACAAACTCTCACTTTAGCTCTTTCTCCTTCAAGATCTTCCCTTCTGGCCTATAATTAAGAGGTCTTTCTAGCATCTAGATGGACACTAGACCTTAAACTAGGTCGGGAAGGAGAGGCTGAAACCTTATTCTTCTAAAAGGTGACCTGGTAATCTTAGCCAGTGGCTCTCAAAGGGTGGTCCCCAGACAGGGCATCAGTATCACCCGGGAACTTGTCAGGGACACGAAACTCTGGGGGAGGGTCTGGCACCCTGTGCTTTTGTAAGCCCTCCAGGAGATGCTGAAGCCCACTTGTGTTTGAGAGCCACTGATCTACAGCCATGCTTCTTCGGGGTTATCTCTGCCACACAGCAAGTAGTCTCAACACCTCAAAGCTCAGGGAACTTGCTAGCACAGTGTCAGCTCTTTGTTTCTAGAATGAGCATTTAAGGACACAGAGAATCCCATTCCTAGCTAGGAGACATGCACCCTGCAAAGTGGGCTGTTCTCAGATACAGATTTGCAACTGGCTAGTCACCTGGGTTGCCAGGAGGCCGGAACCCATAAATAAGCTGGGATAAAATTTTAGAATTTGCTTTCACAACCTCCCCCTCTTTTCTACAAAACTTAAATCAGAGTGGGGGGAGACAGACAGACATAATGTTGGTACTCAAAATGCAAAGAGTAGGGTCTTTTCTGTGTGTATTTTTGAGAGATGAGCCCTGAACACCTTGTCCTATGAGAAATCAAGGAAGCCATTCAAAACTCTTTGGGGTCATGTCAAAAGGACCCACAGACTCCCACTGGCCAAAGATGAGACATCACCCTCCTCCCGATGGGAGGTACACAAATCCGGCTCGAGGTTTACTAGCAGCCAACAGAAAGATGGAAATGCAATCTGTTACATGATTTACAAGGTCCTTAAGATAAAAATAAACCAGTTGCTGAGGGAAAAACACAAGTACTCCTGGTCTTGAGAGGAATCCCTCCCTTGGATCAGTTTCTAAAAAATCTACTGTTGGCTGTTATTTTTAAAGCAATGAGAGGGAAAAAAAAAAAGACAAATCCAAACTCTATCACTGTTAATCCTCATTTCAAAACATACTTTTATAATTAGAAGTTATTTAAGGAGCTGTAAGGAAAGCTTATAAAATTTTTAGCAAAAAAAAAAAAAAACTGTCCCAGATCAAACTCGTGCTTGACTGCCCTGAGGCCCTCAACCTACAAGGACAACATCAGGGTTCCTGACAAAAATCACCGGCCAAAATGACGCCATGTCCAGCCTCAAGACTGAGCACACACACACACGTGTGCAAGGCGAGCATGCCCGGACAACACACACTGCTCTGAACCTGCTTCATTCTCACGGACTCAGAGGCGCCCTTTAAATTGGACCTGAATTTCCAGATTGGGTATTTGATCAAATACTTTCTGCTGTGCTTTGAATATAAATGTTTCCAGATGGTCCTGGATAATTAAGAGTGACTATAGCAGATCACTCTCCTCTGCTTACCCTACCTTTGATTAGTTCAGGGAAGCTGTTAAGAGTTATTCGGTTCCCAATCATGCTCCCTGCTGTATTGACAGGATTAATTTGGCTCTCCTGGTCAGACAAAATCTGCTTCCTAAATCTGTGGACACTCTAAGCGACTCAGCCTTCCACACATTTGTATGAATATGTATGAGCAAGCATATGTTTATGTTTACATAATCTTTGCCTTTACTGTTAAAATACTAATGCTTGTTATTTAAAAAAAAAAAAAAAAAAGGCAATCCACACATATGTATGAGGGAGATGAGGACAGTCCATTCTTTGTATAGTGTTTACTATGTGCCTGGCCCCAAGTGCTTTATAGACATAAATCAGTTTATCCTATATCGTGGAACTCACAGTGTTTCTATCTGAAGTGGAATACATCAAGTTGAAGATCTCTAGGTACACAAGCTGCTTTTTTTAAAAAAAACTTGCTTAAAAAACAAACAAACAAACAAAAAAAAACCAGAGCTATTAAGTACCCTGTAGCCCTGTATTTGAGTAAGCCATTATCAATGGACATCCTGGTATCCAGATTCTGATTTCTAAACACTTTTTCTCCCCATGAAAGGAGCCAGGTCTTTTTGAATAAATGTCCACCATGAGCCCAGAGAATCTTGTCATAAGAGAATCAAGAAAGACTCCTAGGATTATATCAAAGGCCACTGGAGACAACCTGAATACGCTCCTACTGGTCAAAAAATAAAGCATTAAAGTCCCTTAATGGAGGTACAAAACACCACTTATGAATTGGTTTTGGAATAAAAAGAAGGAAAAAACAGCCCAACTCTGATCAGGCTTTTAGATCTAACTGCCAATTACCAGGACATACAGAAGGCAGCAGAAGAACAGGTTGAGAAAATTTCCACAGGAAAAGAAATCAGCAAGACTGTGGGAAACTTTATAGGACAAACAATGACATTTCTTCAGTAAAAACACTTCAAGAAAAAATTTTAAAAAGCAGAGACAGCTAGAAAGATGGAGTGTGAACCTTTAGATCAAAAGAAACACAGAAGTACTGGAGGTGGGGATCCCACGCTCCTTCCACCATCTTCCTTTCTCTAAGTTCACTGCACACGGCAATGGAAATGACAAGTGCTGAAAGGCCACGTTCCCCTAACGAGGCGCCCACTTCTCTGGCCCTCTGGGCAGCACTCACCGCTCCTCCATGAGTTCCCGGATAGAGGCTACAGTGGGGCCTGATCCCAGGTGGGTGTAATATGGACCTTCATCTTTCTCCACTATTTGTTCTGCAGAAACACAAAGAGTAAACATTTGGAGATATTAATTAGTCAACATTAATTTAGTAAGGCAAACACCAAAAGGAAAATGAATAGGCACGTAAAACAGAAAATCCGAGTGGCTTTCAAATGTGCAAAAATGCGCTCAACCTCATTAGAAATCAGGAAATACAACTCAAGCCATAATGAAATGCCATTACACACAAACCAAACTGGCAAAATTTAAAAACTTGATAAAACCAAGTGTTGTCAAGACTGTGGTCTAAGTACTTTGGAATGCAGTTTACCCTTACCTATTAAAGCCTAAGATTCACATACTCTATGACCCAAGCAATTCCATTTCCAGATACATACTCTAGACCAAGAGTCGGCAAACGTTTTTTGTAAAGGGCCATCCCATCTGCCTCTGTCCTGACTACTGAGCTCTGCCACTGTAGTGGTGAAAGCGACCATCAATAACGTATAAATATATAAATGGGTGGGGCTGTGTTCCAACAAAACTTTATTTACAAAAACAGGTGGCAAGTCATAATTTGTCAGTCCCTGTCCTAAATGAAATCTCGGTCACATGCACCAAAACACACAAATAAGTATTTTCATAGCAGCATTGCTTGCAATCATCAAAATGGGAAATAATCCATAATCTAACAACAGTGGAATGTGTAAATAAAATGCAATAGAGTCAAAGATGGAATATATCAAGCAACGAGAATAAATAACCTAAAACATCATACTAAGTGAAAGCAGCACAACACAGAAGGATGCCATGCATGTTGCACTTAAGTAAAATTCATACACAGGCTAAACTAAACTCTTCTGTGTACAGATACCACAGTTCATACATAGGTGGGAGAATTACCGGGTTGAACCATAAGAAATTGCAGATATGTAACAATTTTTGACCTGCAAAAAAAAAAAAAAGGCAATTTCTTATGGTTCAACCTTAACATAAAGAAGAGCAAAGAAATTATTACAAAAATCAAGAGAGTGGTTACAAGATTGGAAAGGGTACACGGGAGACTGCTGGGAGGCTGCAAATGCCCTATTTCTTGATCTAGGTGGTGGCTACACAGGTGTTCATTTATAGGTTTTCATTAAACTGTACATGAATGTTTTGTGTACTTTCCTATAAATACAATTCAAAATGTTGACATTTTAAAAAGTTAATTTCATACCAATTTAATGCAGAATGTTATGCTCAGCTCTATGGGGGATCCAAGACAGGACAATATCTGATTTTTGCCTTGAAAGTTTATGCTCTAGCCGAGTAGGCGAGACCCATGTATATGAAGACACCTAATGGCATCTGAAATCAATGAGGAAAGGTGATGTTTTCAATGAATGGTGTTAGGATAATGGGGGAAAAATTCGATCCATACTATATACCTTACTCCAAAATATATTCCAAATGACTGAATAATTTAAATACAAAAAATAAAACTAGATAAGTACTGGAATTAAGAAATGGAAGATTTTTTTGTTTTTGTTTTTTAATATTGTGGAGGAGGAAAGGTCTTTTCTAAGTATGACATTAAATCCAGAAGCCACACTAAACTTTCTTATATACTTAACTAAAGAAAAAAAATTATGGTAATACCTATCAAAAAAAACGAAGCCAAACAAACAACAAATGGGAAGGAAATATCTGGAAATCATATCAGATGAAAGGCTAATTGCCTTAATATATCAAGGGCTCCTATATCATTGTATATAAGTTAACACACACACACACTCACTCTCATGGAGGCATAAAAACCCATGGTATCGTACAACAAAAAAAGTGAACCATAATGTAAACAGAGGGCTAAAGTTAATAGCATAATTATAATAATATTGTCATCAACTGTAACAAAGGCACATTAATGCAAAATGTTAATAATAGGGACTGGGGGGGTATGGGAATTCTGTACTTTCTACATGATTTTTCTGTAAAGCCACAACTACTCTAACAAAAAAAAAAAGAAAAAAAGAAAAGAGCTCCAATAGCTAAATAAGGCCAATAACACAAGAAAAATGGAAGGGAAAAAAAGGTTAAAAATAATTCTTAGGAAGGGAAATGCAAATGGTTCAAACATATGTAAAGTTAAAATAAGATCTGCTTTTCACCTTTCACGTGAGTCACCGTCAATAAGCCTGGAAATTCACTGTGTTGGTGAGGATGTGGGAAAACAGCCAGGATAGAAAGCAATTCAGCAATACGTTCAGATTATACAAACATGCAGTAATTGAGAGAATTTCAGATTCTTTCAGGAATTTATTCCTAGAAATTTGATTACATACTTGCATATATACAAAATAATTTATTTTATAAGAAAACTCATCACATCATTGTATAATAGCAAACATCAGAAACAGCTTAGGAGTGGGTGTAGCTCAGTGGCTAAGTGCCTGCTTCACATACATAAGGTTCGGGTTCAATCCCCACTATCTCCTTTTTAAAAAAAAGAAATCACCTAACTGTCCGTTATTAAGGACCAGTTAGATACATTATGGCTCATCTATATAATAAATACTAAGCAGCCTTCCAAAGGTATCAGGCAGCTCTGGATTTACTGAAAGAAAATGACCTCCAAGCTATTTTAAGTGGAAAAACAGCAAATATCATTACAGCATATATAATAAAGCTATGGTTAGAGGACCGTCACACACACACATACATTCTTAGATATATGCACACACACGCATCAATGTGTCTAAGTCATTACCCACGCTAAGAATAGCAGAATAAGAGCAAGTTCATGAAAAGAAGTTCAACTGTATTCCCAGTTTAAAATGAAGAAAACAAAACAAAACTGGTCAAGCCATGGTGTGCGCAGCCCAGATGAACTGATGGAGATCAGCTCCCACTGACGGCTTAGGCTCATAGAGGCCCTCAACTCCCGACTGATTTGGGTCAGGCTCTCTGCTCTCTGCTCAACCACTGTCATGGTCCCTTAATTGGCTTCAGCCCTCCTATACCATCCCATCCAACAACACCGGTCATAGCCTCAGAACAGAAATCTGATCATGCCACTTCCCAGTGATGACTCCCTCCTGAAGGAAAGGCAGAGCCCAAATTCCAGAGCACAGTCCATGGTCTCCTACCTCATGCCACCTCTGCACACCTCCCAGCCTGCATCCTGCCACGGCCACCATAAGTTTCTGCCGCAAAACTGCATCAATGCACTATGTCTTTAAACGTGCTTTCTCATTGGCCACAGGGCCTGCTCTCATTTCTCCCTTGTGAAAAGCTGTGCTCTTCTGTTAAGGCCTTATTTAAATGCCACCTTTTCCATGAAGCCCTCCTGGATTCCCTCCCAACCCCCACATATTGCACAGCACAATATCAAGGCAAGAGTCACGTTATAATTGTCAGTGTGGCACAACAGGACTGAACTTGGGCTTTGCAGAAACCAGGCATCTGTTATGAGTTACCTTCCCTACCTCTCTCGTCCTCACGCCTTCTCATGTACCATGAAGACAATAAATTTACCTCTCAGGGTTGTGGTGAAGATCAAATGGGAACAAGGACATAAAGACTCAGCATGACAACAGAAGCTGTCACCCAGGCTCTGCCAAACAAACTGTGTGATCGTTGGCTAGCTGTATAACCTTTATGAGCCTTAGAGCAACTAAAATAATGTTGATAGGGTTTAGAATTGTTGAGGATTAAATGAGATGTAAGATACCTAGTACAGTGCTTAAATGTTTCATGAATGAGTGAGTATGTCCAAGGAAAGTATTGAAAATAACTTGCTCCAAATATACACTATCTGAACCATAAAACAGAATTAGAGGGGTGGGAGGCGGGAGAGGAAGAGAGGATCTGAGGAGGTGTGTGTGCAAGGTAGTGGTCTGAACACCCTCTGCAGGTGCTGGGAGGCCACCCAGTACAGAAATAGAAGGTAACTTCTGGCTCTGTTCCAGTTTCTATTGTCTGAAGAAAATTCAAGTTAAAAGAATTGACTGCAGGGTCTCATACTGGAGCTGGAACATAATGTATCTTTTGGTGACGATTTTCTGCCCCAAGTCAGAAAACCTCAAAATAAACACTGGTTTAGGGCAGAGGGAGGAGATTTTCAAGAAGATGCAACCCAAAATCTTGGCAACTCAATCCTAGCAGCTAGGAAAGAAGAAATGAAGATCCTAAACCAAGCCAACCTGCAAACTAGCTAGACAGGTTTCTCTGGGAAGGCCCCTAAAGCCTAAAGGGCAGACACAGGCTCCCAGTGCCAAACAAAACCAAAGTCCCTCTTTCCCTTTTACCAGTTTTTGGGGCAGCTCAGGAGTCTTTCAGAAGTATTTCTCTTTAATTACATCCCTTTCTCTCAGTATATGCCTGTATGGGGGAGGAAATATTCTATGGGAAGAAAATGGACTTACAACAAAAGTATGCTTAGTTATAAAATTAGTATACATTGATAAATTTGATAATCCTCATTTTACATATATAAGGAAACTGGTACTATCATAGTTTCTCATTATGCAAATGCCTCCTTATTTTCATAGTTTTTGCATTCTATATTCAATGTTTAAAAGTTGGAACTAAAAAGTTCCCTAGTTAGGAACTCAGATAATCAATGTAAGAGAAAAGAGATAGAAGTGTAAAAATCAAAGAAGTAAAAACCCTATATTGTTAAATTTGAATGGCAACTATCACTATGAATTCAGATTCTGTTCATTGATTGGGCACAAAATCAAGGGCATCTAGCAGCACCCATAGCTCTCTGACTTTGATTTCTAAATACCTTTACCCACTAAAATGAACCAGGTATCCTTGGAGAAATGGCTAACTCAAGGTCTAAGGCAGGGAAAGTACAAGGTGAGTTTGGGACATCTTGTTATACAAAAAATAAAGAAGTGCTTCCAAGAATGGTGGGACATGTCCAAAGAACACAGGAGTTAGCCTACAGGGGCTCCCATTGGCCAAATTCGGGATAATCTCAAAAAAGACTTGGGAAGCGGATGAGGCTCAAGTGATTGGACTCCTGTCTAACATACAGGAGGTCCAGAGTTCAATTCCCGGAGCCTCCTGGTGAAAGGCAAGCTGGCCCATGCAGAGTGCTGGCCTGCACAGAGAGCTGGCACAGCAAGATGACACAACAAAAAGAGACACAGAGGAGAGACAACATGAGACGCAGCAGACCAGGGAGCTGAGGTGGTGCGAGAGATTGAGTGCCTCTCTCCCACTCTGGAACGACCCAGGATTGGATTCTGGCACCATCTAAAGAGAAGACAAGCAGACACAGAAGAACACACAGCAAATGGACAGAGAGGAGACAACGGGGGGTAAGAGGGGAGGATAAATAAATAAATCTGTTAAAAAAAAAAAAAAAGACTGGAATGGAAGCACATTATATATATAAATATTCATGATGATGCTCAAAAAAGACAAATGAATTTTGTCACTGTTCCAGGTGACTATTCATTTCATTTACTGTAAAGTGCACTATTAGGTACCATGAAAAGATAAAAAACCCTGCCACTTAAAACCATGACACAATGCTTTATATTATTTATCACTTAGAATTTTCATTTTATACTTATAAGCTTTTAGACTTATTTAGACAAAGCCGTATTATATATTTATATTATTTATGTCATATATAAAGGTAAACCTAAGATAAGTAAGTGAGGCAAAGTTGTTGCTTTGCATGAATATATGGAATTGTGGTCACTGGACCAACCTCAAACTTTTGCTTCCCTACATGGAATTTATATCCTGAACCTCAGTTTCCATGTTCTTCAGACATAGTAACTTTTTGCTTCTATGCCGAATGGTACTGTACTCTATTTGAAGCCATTTTAAACAGCACTTAAACTTAACACATGGAATACCAAAAATGTTCATAACTCAACTGAAGAGATCACAGGAAAATCTATGACCAAATTCACACATGCAGCTTTGTGCTTTGTCACAAAGGCTGTCTGGCAAACAGCAAGTGTAAGACATTGTTGATTATAAAGATGTTAAAGATGTTAAAAATTAAAAAAAGGCACACCCAAGCACACAGCCTCCAATTGAGGAAACGTGGTATTTAACCAACTCTTTATTCTAATTGTCAGTTAAGGAAAAATTAAGCATTATCCCACCTTTCTGGCAGGAGATAAACAAATGATGAGAGAAAGTACTTCTTTATAGAAAAATGTCAGGTATCAAGTATAGAAAAATTGATGGAACTAGAAAAGCATTTTTTTGCATCCCCTAATGAAAAATATTAAGTGGCAGACTGATGGGGAACTAGGTGTTCACATGGTGGCAAAGCACTGCCCCATAGATTACTTGCTAAGTGCAAGGGGCAAAAAGCAACTTTATAACAGCAAGACCTTTACCTGGTGATCAACCTGGCATCACCAACAGTGGGACAATCAGGCCTCTGGATGTGATGTGATATGAGGAACAGGGCATCATCCATAAAGTATTCCTAAAAAACAAATATTTCACCTGACCTAATGAAGTATTTAGCTCTAACTTCCAGTCTACAGGAAGTACAGGGATACAGAATTAAGTTAACGTGAAGTAGATGTGGCTCAAGCAATTGAGCTCCTGCCACCACATGTGGGGGGGGAGGCGGGAGGGGAGGTCCCAGGTTCAGTTCCCGGTGCCTACTGGAGAAGACAAGCAAGACAGCGAGCTGGAGCAATGGGCAGGCGTGGAGAGCTGATGCAACAAGGAGACACAAAAAGGAAAGCCAATGAGAGATACAACAAAGCAGGGAGCCTGAGGTGGCTCAAGCGATTGAGTGCCTCTCTCCCACATGGGAGGTCACAGGTTCAGTTCCTGGTGCCTCCTAAAGAGAAGACCAGCAGACACAGTGAAAGGACACAGAGAGCAGACAGCGAGTGCAAACAACAAGGGGGGGGGACTAAATAAATAAAATAAATCTTAAAGAAGTTAAGCAACATCTCAAATCTGGAATGGTGATAGGACAATGTACAGGACAAGTAGCTCTGGTCTCTTCAACAGCCTAGATCTGACTTTTCTTTCTACAATGCTTCTGCCTAAACCGCCTGGGGACTGACACACGCTGGGTTCACCATCCTGGCACTCGGCGTAGCACTGCAACTGGAGCTCACTTTACAGCTAATAAAATGTGGCAATGGCCTTGCACCCATAGAATTCACTCATCTTAACATGTTGTCCATTACCCTGACAGTTGGATGGCCTTTTAAAAACTCAATTATGGTGCCAAACAAGTGCCAATGCTTTGCAAAGTTGGGAAAATGTTCTATAGAATGCAGTATCTGCTCTGAATCAGTGACCAATATATACTTCTGTTTTGCTTATAGCAATATAAGGTTTATTCATATTTTTAGTGCTGCCCAATGCTATTAATCTTAAATTCAATAAGAGAGTTTACCCTATTTACATATTGTAACATGTTTGATCTTCTTTTACTTCATGCTTTCCATGTTTATGCTTCCTTATTTTCTTGCTAAGACTGTATATTTTTCTTTTAATCCTCCCCTCCCTTAGCCCTGGTAATTTGGAAAGTCTATAGTACGCTTTCAGTAATGCTAATGCACTTTTAGAGAGAAAGAAATTAGCACCCTTAAAATTCCTCCCATCTCCTCCCTCACCTTATCTCCTGCCTTTTGTGGGCATCCTCAACAAAATATTTCCTCTCTATTATAAGTTAATATAAAAATAACTTGATTTCAAATATAGTGTAAGTAAATATATTACTTTTTTGTTTTAGAAAATTATCAGTTATTTAAATTTAGACTTTATATTTATATAAATAGATTTAGTGTTCACTGCCAACCCCTTCATACCACAACTTCCCCATCTGTTACTTATTTATTTTGATTCACCTCCAGAAAATATGAGTTCTTGCATATTTGGAAATGTCTTTCTGGAGCCTTTAATGTGAATGGCAACTTAACTGGGTATAGAATTCTTAGGTCCAACTTTTTATCTCAGTTCTCTGAGTACATCATTCTATTGTTTTCTGGTTTCTAATAACACTGAGTAGACCACAAAACATATATCCAACTCATATTTAGAATAAAGAAAGAATCCAATCAATAAGACAGATGCAAAATAGAGAAATATGCTAAAGACTTGAGCAGGTAACTATAAAAGAGGACATATGAAAAAGTGTTCAACTTCATTAGTCATCAGGGATATACAAATTAAAACTATAATGAGATACCATTATACACCTGTGGGAATAATTAATATAAAAAAAACCTTTGTAACTGGGCTTCATCAAAATTAAAATCTTTTGTGCATCTAAGGACATTATCAAGAAAGTGAAAAGACAACCTACAAAATGGGAGAAAATATTTGGAAACCATTTATCTTATCAGAGTTTAATATCCAGAATATTATAATTAAAATATAAGTACTCCTACAACTCAACCATGAAAAGACAAACTACCCAATTTAAAGATGGGCTAAGTGGGGAGCAGATGTAGTCCAAGTGGTTAAACACCTGCTTCCCATATACGAGGCCCGGGTTCAATCCCCATTACCTCCTAAAACCAAAATAAGCAAACAAATGAAAAAACCAACTCTCATTAGGGAATGAATTTAGTTCAGTGATTGAGCACCTACTTCCCATGTATAAGGTCCTGGGTTCAATTCCTGGTACCTCCAAAAAAAATTTTTTTTTAATGGGCAAAGGACTGTATTAGACATTTCCCCAAAGAAGATACATAAATGGTCAATTAGCACATGAAAAAATGCTCAGCATCATTAGCCCTTAGGGAAATGTAAGTCAAAACCACAATGAGATGCCACCTCACACCCACTAGAATGGCCATTTAAAAAAAAAACTGGAAAATAACAAGTGTTGCAGAGGATGTGGAGGAAAAGGGACCCTCAAACACTGTTGGTGGGAATGTAAAATGCTGCAGCCACAGTAGAAAAGAGCTTGGTGGATCCTCAGAGAGTTAAATATAGAACTATCATATGACCTGGCAATCCCACTTCTAGGTATATACCCAAAAGAATTGAAAGCAGGGACTCAGACAAATACTCGTACACCAATGTTCACAGCTGCATTATTCACAATAGCCAAAAGTTGGAAGGAACATAATGTCCATCAGCAGATGAATAGGTAAGGAAAATGTGATATATATATACATATATTACTCAGCCTTAAAAAGGAATGAAGTTCTGATACATGCCATTATATGGATGAACCTTGAAGACATCGTGTTGAGTGAAATAGGTTAGATACAAAAGGACAAATACTGCATGTTTCCACTTATATGACATAGCTAGAAGATGCAAACTCATAGAGACAAAGTAGAGCACAGGTTGTCAAGGGTGGGTAGGAATGGGGTGGACAGTCAATGCATAATGGGTGCAGGGTTTTTGTTTGAGGTGATGGGAAAGTTCTGGTAGTGGATGGTGGTGAGGGTAGCATGACATTGCGAATATGATTAAATAAATCTCACTGAATGGTATGATTGGGAGTGACTGAGATGGAAATTTTATGTTTATACGTTTCCACAATTTTTTAAAAAGTGAATAAAGAGTCAGAGACAATTAAATACAATATGTGATCCTTTTTTTTTTTTTTTTAAAGATTTTATTTATTTATTCATTTATCACCCCCCTTGCTGCTTGTGCTCGATGGGTCAGCCAACCACACCATGCGGGCGGGCCTGCCTTCACCAGGAGGCCCCGGAACCGAACCCGGGGCCTCCCATATGGTAAACGGGAGCCCTACTGATTGAGCCACAGCCGCTTCCCATGTGATCCTGAACTAGATCTAATAATGGAGAAAAAAAGGTTCAAAAGGACATTATTGGGGGGGGGGCAGATGTGGCTCAAGTGGTTGGGTGTCTGACTGCCATATGGAGGGATCTGGGTTTGCTCCCCGGGACCTCCTAGAAAAATAAAAATAGAAGGCCTGCAGGCGAGCCACTGGCCCGTGAGCCAGGCCCCGCCAAGCCACGCAGCAAGATGATGATGCAGCAAGGGAGAGAGCCAAGATGAGACGCGCCGGAAACCAGAAACTGAGGTGGCACAGGTGGCAGAGTGCCTCTCTCCCCTATCAGAGGTCCCTAGGATAGAATCCCCATGAAGACTGGAGGAGAAGGATGAGAAAAGAAGACAAGAAACAGACACAAGAGGATCACCCAGCAAATGGACACAGACAGCAAGTGGTGGTGGTGGTGGGGGGGTGGATAAATGAAGTAAATAATAAACAAAATCTTAAAAAAAAAAAAAAAAAAAAAAACATTGGGACATGAAAAAAAAATGGAATACAGACGCTAAGGATTATCTCAATGCTAAATTTCTTCAACTATATAACTGCACTTAAGGAAGGTGATAACATAAGGAGGTGTCCTTGATCTTAGGAAATGTACATGGAAGTATTACTTGTTCAAGGAGCATGATGTATAGAACCTACTCTCAAATGTTTGGAAAATAAGATGGAAGGAAGGAAGGAAGGCAGGCAGGAAGGCAGATAGACTGATACGGAAAATGCAGCAAAACATTAAAGTTGATGGATCTGGATATATGGGGGAGGGGTATGTTGTATATGGTTGTTGTAATATTTTTGCAACAGTCCTGTAAATTTGAAATTATCACAAGTTTCAGGGGAAAAAAAGACTGAAGATATGATTTGCTGATAAGGATTGAGAATGTGGAGCACTGCTGGTGGGAATATAAATCGTTACAACCACTTTAGAAATCATACCTACTAAAGCTGAGCAAACACAATTTCGCTCCTAGGTGTACCCAACAGAAATACACAAATGTATACACACATGCAGCAAGAGACATATACAAGAATGCTCATAGCAACAATGATTCCAAATTAGAAACAACCCAAAAGACCATCAATGGTCTAACAGATAAGCTGTATATATTCATAAAACAGAATACTGTACAGGCAATAGGAATGAACAAACCAAAGCTACTGCTCCACACAACAAATATGAATCTCACGAACACAACACTGAGCAAAAGAATCCAGAACATATATATGATTCCATACATATGAAGTTCAAGAACAGGCAAAACTGACCACTGTGTCTAAAAGTTAGAATAGCCGTTACCTTAGGATGGGATCAGCAAGCTTTTTCTGTTCAGAGTCAGGTGGTAAATATTTTGGGCTTAGCAGGGCATACAGCAATCTCTATTCAATTCTGCTGCTGAAGAGCTTTTAAAAGCAGCTAGAGACAATATACAAGCAAACTGAGTGTATGTGTGTCAATAAAACTTTATGAACACTGAAATTTGGATTGTATATAATTTTCATGATTCACAAAATAGTATTCTTCTTTTGATTTTTTTCCCAATCATGTTAAAATGTAAATCCATTCTTGGTTCACAGTTGGCGGACCAGAATTAGAAAGCAGGCTGTCGTTTGCCGAGGCTTGCTTCAGGGGGACGGGTGATAACTGACTGGGAGGAGGGGACTTCTGATGTACTAGGAAAGTTGTTTCTTGATCGAGATGCTGCTTATACAAGTGTGTGCCTTTTGTGAAGCTGTACTGAGCGGTGCCTATGATTTGTATACCTTCCTATATATACATATTTACATATATACATCTATTTCAATGGAAAGATTCTTTAAAAAACTTTTTAAGTGTATGTGAGGTGATTCTTCATCCTTGAAATTCTGTAAATTCATTAGAATCATTATTTGTCCATTTTTATTCATTTTCCTTAGGACTTGATCATTGAGCATCTGATCCTAAAGCACCCTTTGTTGAGGAAAAGTTTTCTGTTCTATCTTTGACTCTTCCCTTTCTTATGTGCCATCAAACGTCCCCAACATCCCTGCAGAAGGCACCTGTATGGGGGATCCTGTCTTCCACAACCCTCGCGTCTCCAGGGTGATCATGCCCATTTCCGGAGTTCTTTTCCGGTTTGTGAGTGGCTCTTTCAAGCCCATCCTGCTACCTCACTGATTTGCTTTTTCTGTAACTCTCATTCTGCTTTCGTAGCTTCTAATGCAGCTGTAGCTGCTTTGCAACGGCATGGTCTTTCTTCTGGGATTTAACCCGTAGCTCTCACGGCTTCTTTGGATCCTTATTCAAGTACCTCCTCTTCCATTTCTGGTTTCACGGTAAACATTTTCTTCAACTTCCTTGAAAGTATAAAATAGTTGTTTACATTTTTCTGTATTTTCCAATGCAATTCTTCCTCTGGAGTGTTATACTAATCCTTCCACTTTCCCACAAAATGGGAATCTGTCCTATGTTGGATTATTTATGTTTGCTTTGTCTTTTCACGGAGGACGTTTCCCTCTAGGGTTTCTCCACCTCAGCACTCCCGATGTCTTACAGAACCAAGTGGAGCCGTCCTGTGCCCTACAGGGCGTTCAGCAGCATCCCTGGCCACTACCCACTAGATGCCACTAGTTACACACCAACTGTGACAACCAGAAAATGTCCCCTGGAGAGAGAGCAAGATCGTACTCCTCTTTATTTACCTGGATACTGCTCAGTTTTTCCCCTTAGAAATGAAGCTAGAGAACTGGATGTTGCAGAAGTTTCAATTATTAGTTCAAAAGTTCAGCGGCCTTTGGTGTGCAGGGGAAGGGCTGGGGGAATGCGGCTTGCTGTGGACAGCTGCAACTGGGAAATTTCATCTCCGTGCGCTCTATTTGATGTGTGTGCGTGTTGGGAGTTGGGGAGTTGAGCTGTGCTCTGTGCTGAGGGCAGGAATGCTTGAGATCAGGGCTTCTTAACCAGAGGTCTACAGATCCCCAAGGGGGCCATGGAAAGATTTCAGAGGGTCCATGAACTTGAATTGAAAAAAACCAACTTATTATCTTTATTTTCTCTGACCTCTAACTGAAATCTAGCATTTCCTTCACTTATGAATGTATGCAATGAATTATAGTAGCATTCATTTCATATCACCTTACCGTTGTTGCATATCTCAAAAAATCGCTTACGCTTATCCATACTTCTAAATTACGGTAGTTGTTAGACCCAGTGCTAGCTGAGTGTCATCAAACTATCTGCTGCTACATTCCGAGAAGGGGGCCATGGTTTTCACCTGATTGACAAAGGTGTCTGTGGAAAAAAAAGGTTAAGAACCTCTGCTCTAGGTCTTTGGTTTATTCCCCCATGATTGAGTGAATTGGTCACTCTGGGAAGATATCAATTTAAAATAAAGCCCCACTGAGGAGTGGATGTGGCTCAAGTGGTTGAACACCTGCTTCTCACATGGGAGGTCTCGGGTTCGGTTCCCAGTGCCTCCTGAAAAAAAAAAAAAACTGAAAAAACGGACAACAACCAAAACAAATGAAAAAAACCAACTCAGGGGGAGCCAATGTGGCTCTGTGGTTGAGCACCTGCTTCCACATACAAGGTCCTAGGTTTGATCCCCAGCCCCGGTACCTCACACACACACACACACACAAAAAAAAGCCCCATAGTTTGTAGCATTTTTATTTGGTGGTGTGGCAAATAGTTTTCTCTGCACAGTGGCCTCTGTTTGGTGCTCTCTGCCCTACACTACAAAGCAGATTCCTAGATTATGGTTTTCACCAACTGTCCTCACCCCAGACCTTATCTCCATCAGAAGCCGGAGTAGAGCTTCTAGCTGGGTGGTCTCTAGCCCATCTCTCCAAGTAGTCGAGGCACTTTGAACCTCCAGGCTAGTGTCGCTTATTTTGATTCAAAGTGATCATGAAGGGGCAGAGAGCCCTTGGAACTCAGAGTTTAAGGTTGGGGCTATTCCCACATCTCAGCTGATGAGCATTTCTTCTCTATTTTTGTTTCTTTTGGTTCCTTTCACCTGATTTCAGAAAGCAGGTATTTTGCTATCCTGCTGTTAAGTCACCACTTTTCCTTTCAGTCCCCAGGGTAATATATATTTGGTAATATTTCTTCTTTCTGCATAGAGGTAAAGGGACTTAGCAAAAGAAAGACTCAAAGGCTCAACTCTTCTTAAAGAAAAATCTATTTTATGGCTCTCTTTGAGCAATGAGAGCAGAAGTGAAGGTTTTTTTCCCCCTAAAAGACTTAGTAGAAAGCTCTGGGGCAGAGCTCAGGAGAGTGCAATCCAATTTTTGAGAAAAAGCTGGTTATGTGGCCCTAGGTATCTTTCCTTCACCCTGTGCACTTAATTTTATACTCGTTCAAATAGAAAAATATGCTCTGCTCCACTTCTATTCCAAGCTGGGGAGAAAATGAAATGTATCCTTGCTGCTATCAGCAAGAGATACTCAACACAAGAAACAATTCATTTCTGCCTACCAGAAAGCAGGATTTGTAATTTCCACCTTTTCCCCTCTCTCTGCACACAGACTAGGGTGGGCACCCACACTTCACGGGGGGAGGGACCTCACGGTGAGGAATGGGTGTAGGTACACAGACCAAGACAGCTCTTCTCTTTAAGACACTGGTGCAGAGAGACCGGTCAAAACCAGCATACAATCAACGCGTGGTGGTCGAGATTACACACAAGTTTTATTTGTACCTACCTTCTTTTCCCAATTATATATAATGCCTCAGTTTCCTGCAGTTAATTTTAGTGGACTTAAAGCTAGACATTGCGAGATTCTATAACTGAACTCCACTTCTGTGACAATGCATTGACTGCTAAGTGGATGGCAGTGATGGTGGCACGAAATTGTGAATGCAATGAACACCACTGAATTGTACACTTGAAAGTGGTTAAAGTGGGAAATGTTATGTTCTATATATGTTACCACAATAAAAATTAAAAGTAAAAACAGCCACCAACCTTAGAGCAAAGGTGAGCAAATCAAGACACCAGAATATACAACCAGAATACTTTAGAAAAGGGAAGTAAAGGTAAAAAGTAAAATCTGAGTAAATGAAGAGACTAAAAACAAATGTAAAGTTTTATGGTTTGCTGAAGCTAAGCTAGGTATAATTAGCAAATCTGATTAAGAAAAATAAGGAGAAGGCATAAAATAAGCAACATTAGGAATTATACAGACCTCAGCTATCTAACACGCCTGTGATAACTGTGACAAACTACCTGGGGGCATGGGGTGGCCCTTGAGGTTGCTTCCAAAATATTCCAGTTTAGGGGTGGAAACACCAAAGCAGAAGACTCAGGCTAAGAGTTAAATCACTGGAACAATCCTAAGATGCACTAAGTTGTTAGCAACTATTATAAAACAAGAGTTTCCCATAAAATCCCAGGGTTCAGGGTCTACGGAGAACTAGAGGTGATGGAGATGCCTTCCAGCCCCAACACAAGGCTGATCTCCACCGGGCTGAGGGCTGGTGCACAGCTGTGCTAATTTTCAGAACCACACTTGGTGTCCAGATACTCTCTTGCCTAAAAAGTACATATTAAAAAGACGAGAAGTTCTTCATGTCAAACTGAATGGGAGTGGGGGAGGCAAGTTTTCATAGAAGCCTATAGGAAATAGACCTTATAATATTTTAACAGAGTAAGTCTACGCGTCCCTCACGCAGAACTGTGGTCTACTCGATGTGACCCGTGCACCCGCTGCCAGCACATTCCCTCGCGTTCACCATGCTCCAGGCAAAGGAGGCACTTTTCTTGTACTGGCCTTTGACTACTACTTTAGAGTGTGGAGATCAAATGGCTAAAAACACAGCATTTCTATGAGGGCAACTCCTAAAATCTATGTCCCTAACCCCCTGCTTTTGCTACAGTTTAATCTCTCCAGCTGCCTGTAGGCCATTCCACAGAGACATCAGGACAAGACTTAAAAAGCTAACATGGCTTTTAGTCTGGTTTTTTTTTTTTTTTTTTGCTTATTAATATTGAAATAATGAAAATGCTCTAATAACGATTGATTAATGCACAACTATGTGATTATAGCAAATTCCACTGATTGCACATCTTGGAGGAACTGTATGCTTTATTAGTATGTATCAATAAAATTGATTTTAAAAAAAAACTAACACAGAATTGTAACAAATATACCACACTAATACAAGGTGTTAATAATAGGATGGTAGAAGGGAACCCTGTATTTTATGCACGATTGTTCTGTAAACCTACAACTTCTCTAATAAAAAATGTAAACAAAGCTAACGTGGACCTGTTTTCTCGTCTATAAAAGGATGAAGAGGGATTACATAATTTCAAAGGATGCTTTTCCCACTAAAACGTCATTTGGACTCATTTCCTATCCTACACTGGTTCCCCTTGAAAATATCACCATTGCTCAGAACAGATAAAATACATAAAGGGCCTCGACTTCAGTCTCAGCAGGTCGCTGTCGTCCCTGACAAGGGAGGTACAGGATGGTTGAAGAGGGTCCAGGGATCCCCAATGTGTACTTCAAAATATTAGAAACATGGCAATACTCCCCCTGCTGCACTAATTCAGTAGAGAATTTCCCAGTAGAACTTTTGCTAAGTTTTCTCAAACCTGTACAATATCACACTACCTTTTGGAGTAAAGAAGTTCCTTTTGTATCTTCTAAAATTACTTCTTTGAAGCATAATTTAAAGGGATGCTCTAGTTCTAGTACTTCGGTATTTGGAGAACAAGGCCATTTGGATCCCGTGTTTACCTTGAGGAACCCACAGTTTCTATAGGAAGGTAAAACAAGGCTCTAGGTATGTGGGTTTTTGAGGACCTGGTGATATCCATATTGGCCAAATTGTTTCTTTGCCAAAAATCACCAAGGAATTAGAATATTAGGTTTATTTCTCTATGCTACCAAACCTGTTCATGCTTTTGTGGAAAACATGATGCCTTTACCCAAACATGAACCCCAGGACCTCTGGAAACTGCTTCTAAGCCAAACCCTTCTTTGGTCAGCCTCTTCATTCTACCACCACTATTTTAGCTGGGCCTTTTTTCCCAACTAAACAATTCCCATCCCAGTATGGCATGGTAGTCAGGGGTCCATCTGCCCAGGTTCAGATCCCACAGCCACCATTTGCTGGCCCTATGACCTTCGTAAACTACCTAATCTAACTTAGGTTTCCTCACCATTAAAATGGAGCTATTGACAGTAACACCTCGTATCACTGTTACGAGGATGAGATGAGGTGATGGTTGTAAAGTGCTTGGTGCAGTGCCTGGAATAGAGCAAGCATTTCATAAATACTAGTATCCTAACTGCTTCCAACTGCTCTCCTGCTGTGAGGATAAGACCCTCAACCCATCATCCATCCTACCACTGAGCTTCACTTTCAAAAATATTTATTATAAAAAATTATAGAAAATTCAGAAAACATATGAAGAAAATATCACCCACAGCTTGGCCACAGCGACAACCACAGTTAAATATTAGGATGTATTTTCTTCCGGTCTTTTTTCCCATTTTTTTTTTTTTTTTAAAGCTAAGTAGATCGTTGATATACCCTTTCTTTCTGCTGTTTTCACCTAAACATTTCCCCACTGTTTAACATTCATGAACACACGTTAGATTTGGTTCTAATCCTTTGTAGAGTGAGCTTTGTAAATGCAAACTGGAGCAATGAATATTGATGGTGATGGGAATCAGGCTCCCCCTGTGTCTTGTCCACTACCACCCCCCCTTCCATCTCCCCATGTGCCAACCTACTGCTGGGTTTTGGGGACCCTGACAGTCTGCTGCCCAGTCTTCGGCTTGCCGGCTTTAAGCTGACTTGTCCTCTCTGGTGGGGGCTCCCCAGGCCCCAGGCACATGGGAGAACCCCGAGGTCTCAGGCCCACCCCTGCACGGCTGACCACACGTCCTGCAAGCAGTACGGCTCAAGTACTCCCCAGTCTAGAGGGCCATCTTCTTGTCTCGCCCTGCCTGCGTTCCCAGAGCTGAACGAGAGTTTCCTAAATCCAACACTGTCCTTCCCAGCTTCGATGCTTGGTGTTTCAAGGAACTCTGGCAGGTTTCAGGTGCTTTTTTTTTTTTTTTAAGATTTATTTATTTATTTATTTACTTTATCCATTTTAATCCCCTTCCCCCCCCATGTTTTGCTATTCTGTGTCCATTCGCTGGGCAATTCCCTGTGTCTGTTTCCTGCTCTCTCTTTTCATCTCTCTCCTCCAGTCCTCACCAGGATTCGATTTTGGGGACCTCCAATGTGGGAGAGAGGCATTCTGCCACCTGTGCCACCTCAGTTCCTGTTTTTTTGGTACGTCTAGTCTTGGCTCTCCTGTGTGTCACTCTCTTGTTACGTCATCATCTTGTTGCATGGCTTAGTGGGGCCTGGCGGCCCGCGCGCCTTCTGTATATTTTTTTTTATTTTACTGGGGGGTCCTGGGGTTCGAACCCCGGTCACTCCATATGGGAGACGGACGCCCAACCATTTGAGCCACATCCGCCCCCTGTCACTTTTATATGCCTCGACAGACACTTGTTGAAAGAACGACTGCATATTTTATTTTGTGTTTGTAATTTCTCTCTTCAAGTAAACCACAAAGCCCTTGAATGATGAGACATTTCTCTTAATTTTTGTCCCTATCGATAGTTAGTACAGATTATCAATCATTTATTGGAAATGAATAAATGAATGAGGAATAAAATAAGAGCCAACACTTTTCTTCCTTACAATATGTATATCTTCTTCTTGCCCTATTGCACTCAGACAGAATTGATAATAACTAGCATTTTATAGTGCTTACCATGTGCCAAACACAGATTACCTTTGAACATATTACCTAATTTAATCCTCACATCAACCCTGTGAAGTAGGTACTATTATCATCTTCATTTTATGCAGGAGGAACCTGAGACACTGACAGCTAGTAAGTGATGGGAGTTAGAAATCAAATGAAAAAGCTGGTGGGACCAAATACCATCTCCATTTAATCCACGTATTAAGGATCAACTGTGTCCTAAGCATGAGGTAAGGGCATTTCCTCCCTGCAAGGGGGAGAAATATCTTACGAGGCGGTAAACGCCAGGTAGATGGAACAGGCACACACCACGAGAAAAGGGTGGGAAACCAGTTCCTACAAACAGAACAAGCGTCCCCTATGTGCTGGGAAATAATGGGACCCCCTGCATGCTGTCATTATTAGTCAGACCTAATAGTGAACAGGGTTAGCCCCCAGGGGAGCCACAATCCTGGAGCGATGCTCCACAGCTGTTCACCCCCAGAGATTGTCACTTCCCCTGTTTGGTACACAATCGGCTGGGAGCCTGGGGTGGTTGCAGAGTGCAGCCCTGACCAGTGCCTCCGCGCTCACCAGGACACAGCATTGCAATTAATCACACAACTTACTTGATATGAATGTGTGTCTCAACAAGTATAGAACACAGTCTTTTTGTAAGACCTGTTTGTGCATCATAAGAGCACAGGAATTCCACATGCACTTCTTTGGTCAACACCTGAAACCTGCATATCTTTTACACTACGCTCCATAAGGCGCACACAGCCAGAGTCGAGAGTGGACTTGGGGCTGACCACACTCATCTGTGACTTGCTCCCAGGCCCTGGTGCCCCCTGCTTTTATTCCTGAAGCCAGGGCTCTTACCCACACTTTCCACCACATCTGGGTGCTGACTAGTCTACACTGGAGTTCAGACCCCGACCGCCAGCCTCTCAGCCACTTCAAGCTCAGCCCATGCAAACCTGAGCTCATCACCTCGCCCCCAAGTCTGTGTTCTCACCAAAGCACAGACCAAACCCGAATTGTCCTCATCTCTGCCTCCCACAGGCCCTCACCCTGCCCCCTGCCCCCTGTTAGTTGAGGGCCTTGTTATTTCTTGTCTGGCTCTTGATAACATCTTTCTTATAGCTGCCCCCCCCCCGCCTTCCCACAATCCAGAATAATCTTTCATAAGTGCATGGTGACGAGGTCTTAACCTGGTTTTAAAACCTTCAAGCGGTCTCTGTTACTGATGGGATCAAGTCAAACTCCTGACCTTGGCTCCTGGGCCCCACGTCATCCGGCCCTGTCTACCTCTCATGTCTCACCTTACCTTCAACTCCACACACACTCCCCTTCCCCTTCTACTCCTGCCAGGCCAAGAAAACTTTAAGTAGTCCCACCCTCTCCCAGCCACCAAGCTGCTGCTCAACCTGTTCCCTTTTGCTAGCATGTCTCTTCTTTACCAAATGGCCCTGCAGGGCTCAGCACAAGTACCACCTCCTCCAGGAAGGCCTCCAAGATGCCTTCTCAAGTCCAAATCTGTGTAACACAGCACCTATGCCCACCTCTAATGCTGTGGCCCATGCCACACAATATCGTTATCAGTTCCCTTCAAAGTCTTTTTCACTAGCCTGTGAGCTCATCTTTGTGCCCTCACGCCTTGCCGTGGGGGTGGGCACACAGTAAATGCTTGCAAAATGAAATCCCTCACCCTCCCCCGACACCTAGGCAGACTCACCGACACAATCACAGACGGGGAACTCGGCCTGGGCTCTTTTGGCAGGTGTGTCCAGCAGACTCTTGGTGGGGGTGTCCAGGTACTTAAGAGGCGACTCCAAGAAGCCGCTGAGGGTGGGTGTGAGTGGATTCTCAGCCTTGGTGGGTGTGGCCTCCTGGCTTCCCTCCTCCGAATGGAAGCAGGTGGTTGAGAGCACAGTCACAGCCCCTGAAGACTCGATCTTGATCTGCTTGGGGGAACGGGTGGCAAAAAGGCTCTCGGGGGCCGGGAGACAAGGTGGCTGGTTCTCAGGGTCCTGAATGGGCACAGACGGGGGGCCAGGAAGCCCAAAGCTATCCCCAAATTCAGCCTCAAACTGCCGGATGAGCTCTTCCAGTTTGTCGTCAGCAGGGGGAAGAGGGCCGGCAGAGCTCGGCTGCAGGGTTGCCATGGGGCTGGGGGACCTCATTTCCTGAGTAGGGGGCAGCAGGCTGTCCCCAGAGGGACTTGGTGCAAATAGCGCAAGAGAAGGTTCTGGGGGCAGGGAGACAGCAGAGCCCTGCAAGGCGGGAAGGGGGGCAGGTGGATGTGCCTGCGCTTCGTCGGAGGCTGGGGACCTCAGCCCTTCCAGGACAATCTGACGGAGAGGCAGGAAGAGGGGCTGTGCTTCCCGTGGCTTGGACTTCTTGATCTGAATGGGCTTTCGGACGCTGGGCTTGATCCCGGAGGTGGCTTTCTCGGTTCCCACGGGACCTCCGGCTGGTGCCAGGGGCTTCTTCTTCTTCTCCTTGGGTGGTCTGTCTGGAGGCCGGGAGGCAGGCGAGCTTGGAGGGGCCCACCAGCCGGAAGCGGGAGGCTCCGTGGGAGCGGAGAAGGCGGCGTCGTGGGCCTGTTCCAGGAAGAGACTGCGCTTGTGATGGAGATGCTGCTGCAGGGCAGTCTGGGCCTTCTGGTGGGTGTCAGGCTCGGAGGAAGGCGTGGGAGCCTCCCTCTGGAGGATGGGGGATGGCGCCGGGGCAGGGGAGGGTGAGGGGGCCTCGACCTTGACCTTGGGCTTGGTAGGCAGGGCCTCGGGCCGCTTGAACACTGATTGGATGTAGTCACTGGCACTGCCCAACAACTGCTCCAGTTCAGCCATGGGGTCGGGGCTCGGGCGAGGCATGGGCCAGGAGTTCCGGGGAGTTGCTGGTGGGGTGTCGGTGACCCAGGCTTCGGAAAACTCAGTTCTAGGAGTTGCTGGAGGGAAGGCAAGGCTGTCGGGAGCAAAGGATGGGTGCTCTTCAGTGGAGACCACAGGCCACGAGGGAGCCCGGAGGTAGGACTGGGGAGACCTGAAAGGGGCAGGAGGGGACAAGGCCTCGGGAAGGGAGCACGAAGCCTGGGCATTGGAGTGAGAAGGTTGGGGGAGGGCGGACGAGAGCTGCGTGAGGGCCTCGATGGCGATGGCGGTCTGCAGGCTGATGTTTTTTTCCTTGGCAATGCTCAGGGCGCTCTGGGATAGGGGCAGGCCCTCCGGGGGCGGTATCTGGGGGACCTCGTTGCCGAGCAGTGGCCTGGCACTGGGTGTGGGGAGGCCAGCCTCCCCAGGAGGCAGAGTCCCCGGGAGCCGGGGCCGCTCCTCCCCGCCCTCCACCACCACGGACTTGATCTTCCCCTCCAGCCACTCGAGGTAGTCAGGGCATTCTGGGCCGTCGCAGTTGCAATTGGGTGGTTTCATGCCGTGCCGCGCGAGAGCCAGGGCCGTCTGCAGTGTGTCGAGGTCTTCACCACCCGCGGGGCAGCCCTCGGGCCCTGGCCGGGGTCCCCTGCTGTTGTCCCCAGCCTCGCGACTCATCTCACGGTTGAAGGTTTCATAGAGCCGGGTGCTAAGGGCCCCGTAAGAGGACACGGCTTCGGCCACGGCCGAAAAGGCCACCAGGTCGTGAGCATCTTCCAGGCGAGCGGTGTGAGCTGGGCCTGGGGCCGCGTCCCAGTCAGGCTTCTGGTCCACCCGCCAGGGGCCCCCAGCCCCCAGGAGATTGGGCCCCGCGGGCTCTCTAGCACCATTGACTGGCGCCCCTGAGGCGCTTAGCTGCCGCGAGTCTCCATGGTACACTGGCCCTGAGTCCATCTGACCTGGAACAGGTCCATTAACTGGGCTGAGTTCTGAGCATGTCTGGAGAGAGAGAGAGAGAAAAAGGGGGAAAGATGAGCAATGATATCTGAAATGCATTCCCTGCCCCACACTGCTCAAACGCACGTCTAAACCCCGCTTTTCCTGTAAATCCTCTCTCAATCTCTGGTACAACTTCTTAAACTTCAGTTTCTCTTCCCACCTCTCCTTTCCCAGCTTGCTTCCCCAGCAGCAATGGAAAAGTAGATCTTTAAGAGACCCTAATGTGGAGTTCCCAAAGTTCATAGATCCCTTGAGAGCACCAGATCGACCATCAGGACGAGGCCCCCGTGAAGCTGAGCCGTTTGTTAAGGAATCATAAATGGTCCTTCAACTCACAATGGCCAGAATGACACTAGGGGTCTGCTTATATTGTACTTTGGTAGGAAGGAAAGAAAACTGATCAATGTAAGGAAGCTACCACGTGATCATGTGATGTATGTATGTGCAGGGTTAGGAGAGAGCAGGTCTGATGAACAAACCAGGGTCAGTCGTAGCCTCCTAGCAGGAAGGAACCTACACTCCTTTTCTCTCCCCACTGCTGTGCTCACTGAAGCCCAGGCTGAGCTCAAAGCAACATTCACTTACAGCCCCAGGCCCGGCGGAAACCCTGGTGACCTGATCACGGTGCATTCAGCCCCATGCCAAGCCAGTCGTCCCAATGATGTGCTGCTTGGAAAAAGGTCCAAGCCTCTCCTCAAGCCCAGAAACCACCACTGTACACCTGATGTCCACAAAAGCACGCAAAAGGGGACAGAACGAGAGGAAGGTGCGGGGAGAGCCCTAGCACGGCAGGTTGAAAGACAATATGCAGCACTGAATTATGTATGTGAATGTGGTAAAAAGGAGAAATTTTAGGTTGTGTGTATGTATGTATGTATGTATGTGTGTGTATATACATATACACACACACACACATATATGCAATCTAGTTATATATATATATGCAGTCTAGTTGTATATATATATATAAAATAAAAACTTAAAAGCAGAACCATATAACACAATGAAACCTATTTTAAATGATGAACTATACTTAAAATTACAATTATAGTTAACAGTAAAATTAAAAAATGTTTTTCCATGAATTGTAACAAATATACCACACTAATGTAAGGTGTTAATAGGGAGGTATATGGAAACTCTGTATTTTATGTATGACTTTTCTGTAAACCTACAACTTCTCAAATTAAAAAAAAAAAAAAATTTAAAGGTCAATTCAAACATGTGGAATTGAGTTTATGAGATTAGTCCCTCAGGAAGGTAGGGCTCTTCCTTACAGTAGAATGCCAACAAAATAATATACATAGAAGGAAAGAATGCTGGACTTAGAGAGTCATCAATGGGGAAGCGAATGTGGCTTAAGTGACTGGGCTCCTGTCTACCATATAGGAGGTCCAGGGTTTGATTCCCAGGGCCTCCAGGTCAAAAGCAAGCTGGCCCGTGGAGGAGCGCTGCCCCGCACAGGAGTGCTGGCCCACGTGGAGAGCTGGTGCAGCAAGATGATGCAACAAATAGAGACACGAAGAAAGAAAATGAGAGAGACAGTAAATCAGGGAGATGAGGTGTTGCGAGAGACTGAGCAGCTTCTCTCCACTCCGAAAGGTCCCAGGATCAGTTCTCAGTGCCATCTAAAGAGAAGACAAGCAGACACAGAAGAACACACAGAAAGCAGACAGTGAGTGCAAAAACAATAGGTGGGGGTGGGGGGGAATAAATAAATATATCTTAGGGGAAGCGGCTGTGGCTCAATCAGGAGGGCTCCCGTTTACCATATGGGAGGCCCTGGGTTCGGTTCCCGGGGCCTCCTGGTGAAGGCAAGCCCGCCCGCACGAGTGGTTAGCTGACCCAGCGAGCACAAGCAGCAAGGGGGAGATAAATGAATAAATAAATAAAATCTTAAAAAATAATAATAAATAAATAAATCTTTAAAAAAAAAAAAAAAGTCATCAATGGATGCTAAAACTTGTGGGTGAAAGCTTGACAAGGAACAGGATATTTACATGGTCTCAAAGTATCCCCCCCACAAATTGCTTAATTACATTAGGAACTTTATAGTGGAGAAATCTGGTAGAAACCTTAACCAAATGATCAGCATTATGACCACTACCACTATGGGCAAACCAACATCAGGTGCTTCTTGATATGACACCAGGAAGGATTAACATCACTCAGAATTCCTGCCAAATGTATAACCTGAATCTAATCATGAGAAAACATCAGATAAACCCAAACTGAAAGACATTCTAGAAAATAATAGGACTGTCCTCTTCAAAAACTTCAAAGCCCATAGCATGCAAAGGGCTGTGGGCTGAGGGCTTGAAGGGAAGGGGGGGTTAATTGCTTAATGGGTATAGTTTATGGGAGGAGATGAAAAGGTTTGGGCAATGAACGTTGGTGATGGTAGTACAATATTGTTAATGTAATTAATACCACTGACTTGTACACATGAAAGTGGTTAAAATGGGAAAGTCTGAGTCATATATATGTTACCATAATAAAAATTTAAAAACAAAACTTCAAAGTCCACAAAGGGTCTTCCAGATTACATGAGATTAAAGAGACGGGACAGCTAAACCCATGGTCATGGATTAGATCAGGGACCGGAGGCAAAATAGCTATAAAGTACGTTATTGGCACAAATGATGAAACTTGTATATGGATGGTGAATATGTCAATTTTAATCTGTATTTTGATCTTTGTACTGTGGCTATGTAAGATAATGTCCTTGCTCTTGAGAAATGCACACTGAAGTATTTAGGGTAAAGAGACAGAGTATCTTGAATTTAATCTCAAATGGTTTGAAAAATTATATGCATATATTAAAAAGTACACACAGAGAATGATAAAGTAAATGAGGCAAAATGTAAACACTTTAGGTAATATGGGAGTCCCAAGCACCACTCTTGGAACTTTTCAATAAGTATTAAATTCTACGAAAATATAAATTTTTAAAAATTAGATTAATCCCCCAGGTAGAACATCTGTTTTAAACACATGGCTAAAATGATACTACATGAGCATCACGACTCCAAAGTGGTGGTAGGAAGCTAGGATTTGGGATCAGCTCTGTGGGAGACCAAATTTTACAAGTGGTTAAATTTTACAAGCTTCTGTAAAAAAATATAGAAGGAACATGAGACAGTAGCATGGATTTACAAAATCAGTGTCAAGCCGAGAATTCCCCCAAATGGTCAAGACAACTAAAAGGGATATGAAGGTTAGTTCTGGTGTATTAAATAAGAATGCGGAAGGGCTATGCCTGCTCTTGTGCCTCTGAATATCCTGGAAAGGAAAATGCTCTTCAGACCATAAAAAGAGGAGAAAGGGAAGAGCAGGCATGACTATAAGGGGGGTGTAGCAGTTTGGCAGTTTGTTGTAATTATGAATTCCAAATATAGATATTGGATTATGCTTGTAAACTGGTCTTTTAATCTGGGCATGATTAAGTTATGATTAGGGCGTTGACTGGGCCACATCATTAGGGGGTTGAGCCCCACCTCTTGGTGGGTGGGGAAATCAAATATAAAAGGCATGGCAAAGGACAGAGGGAGCAGTTTTGAGTTGGAGTTGTGATGCAGAGTCTTGAGCTGGAGCCTCGGGAAATAACGTACAAAGGAGCTTGATCATGAGGAAAGAGAGAAGACCCTGGGAAGAGAAGCAAGCCATCTGCCTGATAGTCTACAGCTGGCCTTGTGGCACAAAGCAAGCCTGAGCCCTGAGAGAAACGCAGCCCCAGGAAGAGAGGAACCCAAGAAGCCTGAACCCTGGCAAATGTCGGCAGCTGCCTTGCTCCAACACGTAGCAACGGGCTTTGGTGAGGGAAGAAACTTATGCTTTATGGCCCAGTAACTGTAAGCTTCTATCCGAAATAAATAGCCTTTATAAAAACCAACCAATTTATGGTATTTTGCATCAGCACCCCTTTGGCTGACTAAGACCGGGTGAAAGCAGGAGGGATAAGGAGATTTTAAGAAACTCTAAGTGAGTTTCTAGTTTCCTGGCCAGGGGATCTCACTGATGCATTTCTCAAGCCCTGCCTGTGATCCTGGAGGAAGCCAACTATCAGGAGAAGGTATGTCAACAGGCAAGAAAAGGGTAAGTGTCATTCCCAACTTTTACTCCACTAAGTTTGAAAACAGCCTCAGGTAAGATTCCAGAATGAGTAACTAAAGGAATCAGGAGTCACACTCAACAAAGGCCATCAACCCATCACCACCCAAGGAATCTTACCGAATGTCCCATGGCCATTGGGACAGCAATCCACACTGTGGCTAACAGGGCACGAACTGGGAAATTATAGGCCAAATCTGCCAAAGACCTGTTTTGTTTGGTCTAAAAGATGTGAAAGGTTTTGTTTATCTTGACAACATTAGTCAAGAGATTTCTCATGAAACCCAGATTTCCTTAGAGGTCCACACTTCTACCTGGCAGATTTGTCTAGAACAGAGTGGTGGCTGTCAATTACACACAACAAAACTTTTCCAGCTCACCCCCAAAGTCTCGACTCTGCATTACCTTCTTGAAACCAAAGCCAGGGGTCAAGGATTATTTATTAACTGCTTGAATTAATTGCCACTTCAGTCATTTGTGTGCCCTGACAAGGCACTCCAGGCATTTCACTCTGTAACTCAGGCTGTAGATACTCAGGTTTCCCAATTCTAGACTAATCCCTTTGAGGGCCTGCTCTTAGGAATTACAGGCTGGAAGATCTGGTTCACCACTGGTTAAATGACCATGCTCAAACGTAATCCAGCGATGTATCAACTAAGAGGGGTTAGAGTCTTTAGTGGTCTGCCACAGGGCTCTGTCCTGAGAACTGTCCTGTTAAACAAATTTATCAGTAAAGATATAGATGGCACAATTATCAAAGAGGAAGATGCTGAATACAGGAGGAATAAAGCTATGCTGACTGACAGGACCAGGTGCTAAAAGGTCAATAGATTGGTAACCTCACAACTTCAGGATCTAGAAAAAGAAAAGCAAACTACACTCAAAATGAGCAGAAGGAAGGAAATAAAGATGAAAACAATGATAAATGAAATGATTAAAAAACAGAGCAGGGAAGCGGCTGTGGCTCAATCAGTGGGGCTCCCGTTTGCCATGTGGGAGGCCCCAGGTTCGGTTCCCGGGGCCTCCTGGTGAGGGCAGGCCCGCCCGCACAGCGTGGTTGGCTGGCCCGGCGAGCACAAGCAGCAAGGGGGGGATAAATGAATAAATAAATAAAATCTTAAAAAAAAAAAAAAAAACAGAGCAAATCAATGAAACCAAAAGTTGATTCTTTGAAAAGATCCATAAAATTGACAAATCCTTAGTGAGACTGACAAAGAAAAAAAGAGGAAGCAAATAGTTAAAATCAGAAGTGAAAAGGGGGACATTACTACCGACTCCACAGAAATAAAAAGGATTATAAGAGGATACAATGAACAACTGTACGCCAACAAATTGGATAACATAGATGAAATTCCTAGAAACACACAAAGTACCTAATCTGACTCAAGAAGAAATAGAAGATCTCAACAGAACAATAATAAGTAAAGAGATTGAATCAGTAGTCAAAAACCTGCCAACAAAGAAAAGTCCAGGATGAGATGACTTCACTGGTGAATTCTACTTAACATTTGAAGAACAACAAACACCAATACCTATACCAAACTCTTCAAAAAATAAAAATAAACATGGGAATCCCTGTAATTTTTGTGTAACATTTATGTAATCTAAGCATCTTTTAAAATATTATATAAATAAACAAATAAATAAAAAATCAGAGGAGGGAATACTTCCTAACTCATTCTATGAGACCAGCATTGGCCTAATATCAAAGCCAGATAAAGATATCACAAGAAAAGAAAATTGCAGACCAATATCCATCATAAATATAGATGCAAAATTCCTCAACAAAATACTAGCAAACTGAATCCAACAAGCACATTAGAAGAATTATATACCCTGATCAAGTGGGATTTATTCCAGGCATGCAAGGATGGTTCAATGTAATAAATAAGTGTAATACACCACACATTGACAGAATGAAGGAAAAAAAATACATGATCATCTCAATTGACACAGAAAAGGCATTTGACAAAATTCAGCTCAGAATGGTAGGAATAAAACAAAACATCCTTAAAACATGATAAAGGGCCTATATGAAAAACCCAGAGCTAATATCATATTCAATGGTGTCAGACTGAAAGCTTTCCCCTTAAGATCAGGTACAAGACAAGGGTGCCTACTGTCACCACTCTTATTCAATATTGTATTGGAAGTTCTTTCCAGAGCAACCAGGCAAGAAAAAGAAATAAAAGGCATACAGATTGGAAAGAAAGAAGTAAAAGTTTCCCTATTTGCAGATGATATGATCCTATACAGAGTGAATTCTCTATAGAAGATATATAATAGTTAAGAAATACATAAAAAGACACTCAAAGTCACTGGCCATTAGGAAATACAAATCAAAACTACAATAAATACCATCTCACACTCACTAGAATGGCTACTATTTAAAAAAAAAAAAAAAAAAAAGAAAGTGTTGGAGAGGTTGTGGAGAAGCAGGAACACTTGTACATTGTTGATGGGAATATAAAACTGTGCAGCTGCAATGGAGAAGAGGTTGGCAGTTCCCTCAGAAAGTTAAGAATGGAATTATCGTATGACCCAGCAATCCTATCTTGGTATAACACAAATGAATTGAAAAGCAGAGATCCCAAAAAATATTTGCACACCAATATTTATCAGGGTATTACTCAAAATTGCCAAAAAGATGGAAGCAACCCAAATGTCCTTCGGCAGATGAAGGGAAAAACAAAATGTGGTATATACTCACAATAGAATATTATTTGGCTGTAAAAGGGAATGAAGTTCTAACGCATGCTACAACATGGATGAACCTTGAAGATATGTTGATTAAAACAAGCCAGACACAAAAGGAAAAATATAATCTTATATTAAATAAGAATAGCAAAATTCATAATGTCAGAAACTAGAATCCAGTTTACCAAGGGCTGGGTGGAGAAGAGGTATGGGGTGGTAGTGTTTAATTGATACAGAGTTTTTGTTTGGGTTGATGGAAAAGTTCTGGCAATGAATGATGGTGATGGAGGCACAACTCTGACTGTAAATTTGAAAAGGCATATGGGAACTCTGTGTTTTCTGCATTTTTTTTTTTTTTTTTTTTTTTTTTTTTGGTAAACCTACAACCTGCTCTAATAATAATAATGTCTAAATTTTAAAAATTTTAACAGGGTGAAAATAGGGTCCTGTGCTGAGGCCCCAAACCACATCTGCAAATTACAGATGGAAGAAGCATGTAACTATGGCAACACTGGAGCAAGACTCCAAGAGCTAACCGATGATACGGTCAGTATGACGCCATAGCCGAGAGTTAAGAATTCACAATTATGATTACTAAGTCATTATAATATATAGATGCCTTTTGACTTTCTAATATGTTATAGAATAGCCAAAAGTAAATACCTGAAATTACTGAAACCTGCTCAACTGGATCCCAGATGCCTTGATCTTTGATAATGACTGTGAAACTACATAACCTTTATCTTGTGATTGTAAAAACCATGTGACTACCCCGGGCTTGAGCCCCACCCCCACCCCCCATCCTGTTTTACAACTTTGAAGTCTTATGATCACTAGACAGCCCCTAAGGTTTATTAATGATGGAACTTGAGCCAGTCCAGAACTAACCCACCCCAAATCCCAAACTATCTTATTAATATAGACGAAGCTGGATCTAACCAAAATTAGCCTGCCTAGCTAGGCAGGTGATCAGTCTGCACATGCTCAATAATCAAATCATCTCTAACTTTGTTATCTCAAGCCACTACACTCATTAGCATAAACTTGCCTGTCTTTGGATACTATAAAACTATCAGAATCACTGCAGTTCGTGGAGACATATTTTAGGCCATCTGATGTTGCTGTGCTGTTTAGCAATAAATTCTTTCTCCTTTTAAAACCCTGGTGTCTCAGGAATTGGTCATTCCAGTGCATCGGGCAGAGAACCTCCTGCTTTTGCTTGGTAACAACATGACGTGGCAGCTTCAAAGGGATATAACACAGGGTTTTTTCAAACTTTTTGACTACAATCCACAGTAAGACATACGTTTTACACCGTGATCCACTAAACACATATAGAACAAGTTTTGCAAAACAGTACTTGCCCTTACTAAGCACACTAACACCAAAATTTTTTTTTTTAAAATGCTCGTTGCAACGCTCTAAGCTGATCTCACAGCCCTCTACTGGGCGCTAACTCAGGTCTATGCACATAGCTCTGACCTGCACAGGACCTGCGCACAAGCAGCAGCTGCACTCTGCCCCACAGTCCCACCTAACACAGGGTTCCCGTGGGGCCACTCCCTCCGGAGGCACAGAGGACAGTGAGTGGACAGTTCCAAAGCATAAGCGGAGCAGGCCCCTCCTGGCTCTGAGTAACTTGGTCTGCCTTTTAGGGTTTTTTTTTTTTTTAAACAGCTTTATTGAGATATAATTCACATACCATATATCTCACCCTTACAAAGGATCGTTCTTTAAACATCTAAAGGTCTGTCTTTTGGGAAAAGAATTAGACTCGTTTTCCCTTTTCCGCCTTAAGAGGTGGAATTCAGAAATAGGTGAAGCCAGAGAAAGACTTAAGCTCAATTTAAAGAAGTCTTCCTTTTTTTTTTTTTCCTTAACTTAATTTCAAAATAAAGTTTATTTTATCAGAAAATAAAATAGACAAGGGAAGCGGCTGTGGCTCAATCAGTAGGGCTCCCGTTTACCATATGGGAGGCCCCGGGTTCGGTTCCCGGGGCCTCCTGGTGAAGGCAAGCCTGCCCGCACGGCATGGTTAGTTGACCCAGCGGGCATGAGCAGCAGGGGGGGATAAATGAATAAATAAATAAAATCTTTAAAAAAAAAAAAAAAAAAAAAAGAAAAGAAAAGAAAATAGACAAAAAAGGCAGCTTAACAAATTATGGAAGCATTACTTTAAAAAATCCTGTCCAGGCACATTTATCTTATTTAATCCTAAAAATAAAACTCAGTTGTTTCGCCAGTGTCCCAAAAGATGAATAAATGAGCACACACACTGGTTAAATGACATGACCAAGGTCTCCTTGTTAATGAAGACAGTGAAAGAAAAAATGCTCAGATATACCCCACTTTCTCCCTCAATTCTCCTTCCCCTCTGGTTCCAGCAAACAGCCCTGTGAAGATGTTCCTAAACATCTGCCTTTTGTATGGACCTTCCAACTGAGCTCCAGCTAGCTCCAACTCCTGGAACATGTGGCAAGCCCTGGCATCCACTGAGAGCTGCTGGTCTAAAACAGAACTCAACTCCCCCTCCCCAACTTGCCAATTTTTGCCAGCATACTTGCAGTCACCAAGTTTGCCACCACACACGCCATGTTTTTCAGTCCTCCAGCTTGCCCAGTCACCAGATAATTCTACACAAGCCTCTCCATCCTATCTCCTCCCTTTCCACTCCCTTACCCTCCTCATTTGGGTCATTTTGTGTGCGCACACTTTTTAATTGTTCACAACCCAACAGTGGAACCTGCAAAGAACTCTCTCCTCCCATAGCTCCCTACCCCCAACACACAGCCCTTTCCTCATCCTCCCTCAAGACTCCCAGCCATCAACTTCAAAGCTTCTCCTCACAGTCCACCCCTCAGTCTTCACATTTTAAGAATGCCACCTGCACGCATCAAGTTCTTAGTATTGTGGCAGATTGTGTTTTTCAAAGTTCCTGGGAGATACCCTTGAAAACCTTTGGCATTTCCCACAATAGAAGTGTCTTCTGTTATTCACGGTGGCCAGGACCACACCTGATAGTTTACGCCAAGGCGGAGATGCAGGGTGAAGCCACCCTCGCCAGCAGGCTACCACGCACCAGAGAGACCGAATGTGTGAATTAGGGGTTGGAGTTTTGAGCTGTGTCCTATCAGCCTGACCTCAGGCAGGGGGCTGGGGCTCACAGTGTGTTAGTCAGTCGTGCCTATGTGATAAAAACTCTGGACACAGAAATCAGACAAGCTTCCTTTATTGGTAATACACATCGATATGCCAGGAGGGTTTTGACTCCATGCGGAGAAGTCACCCTCCCAGGCCTTGCCCTATGTGTTTTTTCCCTTTGTACCTATCCTCTTCTCTGTACTAAAACTGTAATCCTAAATATAGTACTTTCCTGAGCTCTGTGAGTCTTTCTAGCAAACTATGGAACCTGAGGGATGGCAGGAACCCCCAAATTTGTAGCCAGTTGTTCAGAAGTGAGGATGGCCTGGGAACCCCCAAATGTGCAGCTGGCAGCCTGGTAAGGACTGTGCCCTTAACCTGTGCTATGTGACCTAACGCCAGTAAAACCAAGTTATTATAGTTGGTGTCAGAGGTCACTGCAGCTTGTGACAATGATGGAAGTGACACTACATGACTCTCAAAGCTAGATCATAGTGGAAGCGGCTGTGGCTCAAGTGGTTGGGCTCCCATTTACCATATGGGAGGCCCAGGGTTGGATTCCCGGGGCCTCCTGGTGAAGGCAAGCTGGCCTACATGGCGTGGTGAGCGCGCGATGCGGCAAGATGACACAACAAAGGGAGACAAACAGACACAGAAAAACGCACAGCAAAATGGAAACAGGAAGCACAAGCAACGGGGGGGGGTGGAGTAAATAAATAAAAATAAATCTTTAAAAAAAAAAAAAAAAGCTAGATCATAAAAGGCAACACAGCTTGCCTGGTTCTCGTGGGAAACCCACTCTTGGAAGACAGCCGCCATGCTGTGAGGAAGCCCTGGCCCCTTGGAGAGGCCCCGTGTAGGAGTTCCAGCCAACAGCTGGCATCAACTGCCAAGCATGATGATCTCAGCCCCTGGTTGTCGAGTTATGCCTGGCTTTGGAGCTCTCCGAGCTGAGGCCCTAAGCATCAAGGAATAGAGAAAAGCTCTCTCTCTGCTGTGTCCCTCTGAATTCCTGAACATGGAATCCAAGGGCATAATAAAATGATTGTTGTTTTATGCCACTAAGTTCTGGGGTGGTTTGTTACGTAGCAATAGAGCAGACTGTATGCTTCAGGAACCTCAAGAAGTTTATAGGATAAAGGGGGGAACAGACTTAGAAACAAATGCCTTTAATCAGTGCTGTGAAAGCAACCTATATAGGGCCCTGTGGGGGCCCTGTGGGGGCTGGGGGGGGATCAGTTCTACCTGGGCAGATGGACACGTGTATCAAGGAAGGTGTCACTTTGAGGTAACCTTTGGGATGAGGCTCAACAGGTATTTTGGAAGAGGGGTAAGGAGGAGGACCTCCAGAGAGCAGGAACAGCATATGTAAAGGCACAGAGTCATGCTAAGGCCTGGCAGCCTCGGGGAAGGGTAAAGTATTGAGAACATCTAGAGCATAAGGGGGGTGGGGAGGGTGGACACGGATCACAGCCTGTACACAAGAGAGAGCAAATTCACATTTCAGGCAGAACACTCAAGTTCCCTGCAGAGCACAGACTGCAGGGCTCAAGGCTGGTGGCCTGAAGGCAGTTAGGAAACTTATGCAATTGTCCAGATCAGTGATAAGAAGGGCCTGAACTTAGGCAACAGCAGAGAGATGGGGATGAAATATGGTCAAGGAGATAAATGATTAAATGCAGGGAGTGAGACAAAAAGAGGAATCCAGAGCAGCTGCTGGGTCTCCAGCCCCAGTGGCTGAGGAAGGTTGCACCAGCCTGAGAGAGCAGAGAAAGGCAAGTGGGTCTGGGTAAGGCAGGGGAAGAGGTTCAGGTGGTGGACATTTAGGGCTGCAAGTGCCAGTGGGAATCCAGAGCAAGATGCCAGCGAGGGGCTGACAATGCAGCCCTTACTCTTGGGAGAGACCTGGACTGGAGAGAGAGATGTGGGGATGTCGGAGGTGGCGGTGGGGGGGACAGTCCAGAAGACCCTACAAAATGAGAGAAGCAGGCCAAGGGCAGAGCGTGGAAGAACACCAAGTGTAACAGATTGGAGCCTGTGTCAAACGCAACGGTGAATAAAGGAAGGACAGATCTTGTCCACCCATATTCACAACAGCCGACAGGTGGAAGCCACCCACGTGTCCATCAGCCAACAGATGGGTAAACAAAACATGGTACGTACAAACGACGGAACGAAGTTCTAATGCATGTGAGCACATGACACCACAGATCAACCTTGAAGACATCATGTTGCGTGAAATAAGCCAAACACAAAATGGACACTTGTTGTATGATTTCACTTATATGAAATAACTAAAATACACAAATTCACAGAAAGAAATAACATTACAGGTTAACAGGGGCAGGGCGTGGGGAAGGGGAGTTAATGCTCAAAGGGTACAGAGTTTCTGTTTGGGGGGAACAGGAAAGTTTTGGTAATGGATGGTGGTGATGGTAGCACAACATTATGAATATAATTAACATCACTACATTTTGTACTTGAAAGTGGTTAAAAAAGGAAATTTTATGTTGTATGTATGTATGTTACCACAATAAAAATTGAAAGAAAAAAAAAGAAAGAAAGTAAAAGGAAGGACTAGAATCCCTTGAATTTGCCATTAGGACATGCAGTAAATTGTTGTTCAAAAGTATTTCCCCCACAGCCCACCACCTCCAGTGGACTTCCTGCCCCACTGATGTTTGGCTGGGCCATACTTTGATCAATGGAATATTAGCAGGTGTGACATAAGCAGAAGCTCAGAATATGTCACATGGGATGTGTCACTGTGTGAGGAGTGCCTCTCGCACCATTACCAGAAGGGCACGTGTGCCTCAGGAAGCTGCAGCCCTTCATCCTGGGCCAGAGGGAACACACATGTGCAGAGCTAGGCCCCACCTGCAAGCAGGAGCCAAGTCCTCGGAGAACAGCCAACTCCCTGCTGACCCCAGAACCTTTCAGCTGCTATGTTTTAGAGCAATTTGTTTTGCAGCAATAGCTGACCGGTGACTGGTATAGGATTATCATAGCAAATTTCAGCAAAACAGATGGGACAGGACCTTGGTAAGGCTTACAAAAAGCTGGATTCTAAAAGAAAGGAGCAATAATGCAATTATCTAGGGAAAATCACGTAGAGAGGACATTTTTTATTCTTTTCTTTAACGACAAGAGAGACTTGAACACACTGATAATATGTAAGGAGAGAACCAATCAAAGGGAGAAGTAAACAAGGAGAAGATTTGCCCTAGAACGAGCTGCCAAAGGTCCCGGTATAGGGACCAGAGGGGACCCTCTGGGAGAGAAGGGGCAGATATTGTCCCTGGGACTGCAGGGTTGAAGTCAGGGCAGGTGCTGCCAGCTCCCCAGGGTTGCCCCCTCCTCATGAGTCCCCCACCTTGTGACCTGACCTTTTGGGATCAGTGGCCACTTGGGGGTGGGGCCCAGGCAGCTTTCTGAGGTTGGCAAAACCAGTCAGACCAAGCTTGGCTTCATCCAATCTACCAGCAAACAACCCCAGTGGTTTTCCCTTAATGTCTCTGCCACACATTCCACTGCTGAGAAACCTCCATGGACCCCATGGTCATGGAGCTAAGTTCAGACCTTTCACACTGGCCTTACAAGCACTCAACAGTTTGGTTCAAACTGCCTTTTCAACCTTCCTCCCTAAATCACACTCTTCTGGCCTCTGGGTCTTTACACACAACCACCGTCCCTCCTGATAAAGGTCTCCTTGACTAGCCCTGTTCACCCAGGGGTCCATACCGGATCCTGTGCAATCACCACTTGTGGCCGCCTTCTTTGGGGTATCTTTTCATGAGAATGTATGACCAACTGCACTTTAGGTTCCTTGGGGCAAGGAAACCCTGTCATACCTCAGAACCTAGGAGCTAATGCTTAGTACATGTCCATGAAGATCCGAGGCTTCTTCCTCAAGAGTTAGTGATCTAGGGAAGAGGATGTGGCTCAAATGGTTTGGTTCCTGTTTACCACATGGGAAGCCCCAGGTTCGATTCCCGGGGCCTCCTGGTGAAGGCAAGCTGGCCCGCGGTGAGGTGACGGCCCACGAGGCGCAGTGAGTTGGTGCGGCAGGGTGACGCAATAAAGGGAGACAAGCAGACACAGAAACATGCACAGCAAATGGACACAGCAAGCAGAAGCAGCAAGGGTGAGATAAATAAAAATAAATCTTTAAAAAAAAAAAAAAAAAGAGTTAGTGATCTATTATGGCGCCTGTCACAACGCACACAGGTAGGGGTCTGCAAAGGGTGCTGAACAACATTGGGGATGCCCTTGCAAAGAAGGACTCAGGAACCTGACAACTGAGCTAGGAACAGCCCACCCCATCCCCCCTACAGAGGTCTACTAGAGGCGCTGATGCTGCCCCCTCCTTACTGCCAATTTCCTACCCTCCCTGGGACCCTCACCCCACCTATATCAGGCCCCTCCCTGCCTCATAGCATTACAGAGAGGGCTCCGGCACATCCCAGACTCCGTCTTCCCCAGGCTGGGGGGAGGCTCGCCTTCACTAGGGGCAGCAGGGGTTTGTTACTGGAAGAATGGGAAGTGGTAAACGTTACTCGGTTATAGCGAGTGCCCTCCTGAGAGCCAAGAAGAGACCCGACCCCTCGCATGAAAAAGTGATGGGAACATACCGCATCGCCACCAGTTCTCACCATCAGAAGCCTCAGCCCAGGGGCACAAGAGCGCCTGTGGAATTCATCCCTGCTCCCTGCCTGGCCAGGACTCGAGTCCTCATCTGCCGTCTTCTACAGACAAGTCCCTTCTGACACTCCCAAATGCCCACAGCTGATCTCCCCACCACTGCAGCCTGCCCTCCCCACCCAAAGGTGAACCCCCTGGAGGCAAGGAATGGCTGGAGTGTGGAATCCTCCACAAACAGCTCATCTGGTCCAAAACAGTGAAACATGCAGAAATGACACCGGGTGTTGTGGAGTCTTTCCCGACCATCAGTGTTTCAACAGATCGAAACCAGATCAGCAATTCTCCATTAAAGGGAAAAAGGGAGGAGGGAAGGAGAACAAATGTTATCTTGGGAGAGCAAAGTCCTCGTTGACCACAAAGTCCTTCTTAGAGCATACAGGAAAGGGAAGTGAGAAGGAGAAGGGAGGTCGGAGGGCCGTTCTGCCACCCGTCAGCAGTTCCATGCCGTATTAGCAGAAACGTGGCCAAGAAGGAACTGGCAGCCAGGACCATAACTCTATAGTCAACCACGACAAAGGCTAGTGGCCTGGAGGCAAGCCAGTCTGGGGGAACATTTCTAGAGTGGAATCTCCAAGAACTAATGCTCAAGGGACTCCAAACTAGTGGTGGCCCTTCTCCACCCAACTTTTCCAACCCCACCTGTCACAGCTCAGCTCCTCTGTTTCTCCGGCAGCTGTTCAAGGGTTTGGACGTCCCAGCTCCACCCTCTTCCCCAATCTTAGAGTTCAGCATCCCCCTTCTCATGAGGCCAATTCCTTCCTCCCCTCCTCCAAAATGGATGGTCCCATTCCATCTAATAGCACAAGGGTTATATTTATGGCATGTTCCATCCAGAGCAGATTAATTATTTATCCCTTAAGAGGATTCTCCCCTCCTGAGAATTGCTGATGCAACAAATCTCTGAGTGTGGAGAGACTTCGAGGGGAACCCTCTTGGAGCATGTGCACATCTGCCTATTTTTGCAGACACCTGCCTATTTTTGCAGGAGTGAGAAAGAGTGTGTGGTGGTCAGCTGGGGTCCTTGCCTCCACCCTCCCACATCTAAATTCACCCTCTCTGCATGCAGCAAACCTGGAGGAGGGAGTTATGTCCCACTTCTTCAGACTATCATGTGTTAGCAGGGAGTGTTCTTGGGTGAGTTGAGGGGGAGGTCGTGGTTGTGTGGTTACTCTGTACATTATCAATAAAGCATTTTAAAATCTAATTTTTCCTACTACAAAATGGACAGACACAGCAGCTCTCCCAAAGGTTGGGGTGATGCTCAGGAAAAGGCTGAAATGAGGCCTAATTCCCCCGTATTTGGCAGAAGAAAAGGACCACGATTATTCTTGCCCTCTGACTCAATCATAGTTAGTGTGTTTTGGGGCAAGAAAGGAAGGGAAGAGGACAAATCAGGAAGAGGCTCTATATAACTCTTACAGCTCTAACTCAAGAAAGGCTGAGTGTTGTGCTAGTCACTTGCACCTTCTTTTATCTCATTAATCATCACAAATTCCTACAAGGAAGAGAATTACCTCCACAGATGACACTGAACACAGAGAGGATAAGTAACTTTCCCAAGATCATACAGCAATCCAGTGGTACAGCCATTTTCAACTACTAAATACTCTTAGTCTCCCTTCGGGAAATGGAAACAAAATAAATGAAGCAAAAGAAGAAACTTAAAAGTTACATGGGGAAGCAGGGGGGTGGATGTGGCTCAAATGGTTGGGACCTGGGTTCGATCCCCGGGACCTCCTGGTAATATAAAAGAAAAATATAGAAGGTGCAAGGGCCACCAGGCCCCATGAGCGGGTGAGCCATGCAGCAAGATGATGACGTTACAGGAGAGAGACACAAGGGAGAGCCAAGATAAGATGTACAAAAAAACAACAACAACAAAAAAAAAAACAGGAGCTAAGGTGGCGCAGGTGGCAGAACGCCTCTCCCTCCCACCTCGGAGGTTCCCAGGATCAAATCCCGGTAAAGACAGGAGAAGGATGAGAAGAGAGGGTAGGAAACAGACAAAGAGAATTGTCCAGTGAATGGACACAAAACAGCAAAAATGGGGGGGGGGGGGTTAATGGATAAAGGATGAAAGTAAATAAATAAATCTTAAAAAAAAAAAAAAAAAAAAGGGAAGCGGCTGTGGCTCAATCAGTGGGGCTCCCGTTTACCATGTGGGAGGCCCTGGGTTCGGTTCCCGGGGCCTCCTGGTGAGGGCGGGCCCGCCTGCGCGGCGTGGTTGGCTGACCCAGCGAGCACAAGCAGCAAGGGGGGGATAAATGAATAAATAAATAAAAATCTTTAAAAAAAAAAAAAAAAAAGAATGGGGAAGCAGATGTGGTTCAAGTGATTGGGCTGCCATATAGGAGGTCCAGGGTTCGATTCCCAGGGCCTCTTGGTGAAAACCAAGCTGGCCCATGCGGAGAGCTGGCCCGTGCAGGAGTGCTGGCTTACGCGGAGTGCTGGTGCAGCAAGATGATTGTACAAAAAGAGACACAGAGGAGAGACAATAAGAGACACGGCAGACCAGGAAGGTGAGGTGATACAAGAGACTGAGCAGCCTCTCTCCACTCTAGAAGGTCCCAGGATCAGTTCCCAGTGCCGCCTAAAGAAAAGACAAGTGCAAAACAATGGGGGGGGGGTCGATAAATAAAATAAATCTTTATTTTTTTTATTTTATTTTTTTTTAAAGATTTTATTTATTTATTCATTTATCCCCCCCTTGCTGCTTGTGCTCACTGGGTCAGCTAACCACGCCATGCGGGCGGGCTTGCCTTCACCAGGAGGCCCCGGGAACCGAACCCGGGGCCTCCCATATGGTAAACGGGAGCCCTACTGATTGAGCCACAGCCGCTTCCCTAAAATAAATCTTTAAAAAGAAAAAAAATAAAGAGTAAAGAATTACAAACAACCTAAGTGTCCCCAACAGTAGGGAAGTGGTTTTAAAAAATATTTCTCCTTCTGTGAAAAGAAGATGGGAAATAGAAGTACAAAAACTACTCAACTGCGTTAGTAATGAGAGAAATACAAAATCAGACCACAGTGAAATTCTGAATTTAAGAGCAAAAATATTTAGATTAGAATCTTGCCCCACCCCTTACTAGATATACGGCCTTGAGAAAGTAATTAATCTCTCTGTGCCTCAGTTTCCTTATCTGCAAAATGAGGATTAACACAGTACCTCATAGGGTTGTTATGAGAATTAAACAAATAATATATATGAAATGCATGTATGTACCAGGTACATAATAAGCACCATGAAGGGTATTTTAGTTTAATACCAAGTGCAGGAACTTTTTATACACCACTGCAGGATAAAACCATTTCAGGAAGATTTGCCACAAACTTTTTTTTTAACAGGAGGTACTGGGGGTTGAACCCGGGACCTCGTACATGCTATACCCGCTCCACTGCCACTCTCTTTTGATGTTGAATATGCACATCCCCTCTGGCCCTGCAATTCCACTTTTTGAGAAACTCTGCACACATATATCAGAAGGTATACACAAATGTTCTTAGCAGTCTTACTCATTAAAAAAACAAATCATGGAAATATCCTAAGTGCCCAGTACCATAGAATGAACAACAGAACATTGTATAGCAGGGTGAGTCAAGGAGCCACAGGAACTCGAATAAATCCCAGAAACTATATTGAGTTAAAAAATAAAAAAAAAAAAAAAAGCAAACCACAAAAGACTATGTATATTCAACAATACTACAAAGCTCCTGGGGGGAGATGTAAAGTGTAGGAGTACATACGTATGTAATTTAAACGATTTCTAAAAAGCAAGGGAATGATAAACACAAAATTCGAGGTTGTGGTTACCTCTAGAGTCAAAGAAGGGAGAAAGAATTGGGGGTAAATATCCAGGTAGTTCCAGTGGAGTTGGCAACTTTCTAGTTCTTAACTGTGCTAGGGGGTCCACAGGTGTTTATGGTTTTATTATGCTTTGTCTATTTAACAAACTAAGTCACTAGTGTCACTAAGTCAAGTATTTGTTTCAAATAATCCATTAAATAAGAAAAAATAGATATTTCATCAGCAGATGTACAACTGCTTAAATAAGAACACAGGGAAATAAGTTAAATGAAAAAATTTCAAGAATGGACTTGTACTTATTCAATGGGAGTTTTCTGAGGGTCTTTATGATGGGAGAAGTGTTACTATTGGGGGTGGGAAAAAAACACAAAATTCAAAATATCACCCAACTTAAGAACTCAATTCCATTAAAAACGCACACCTGTGCACACACCCACAAACACCATGGGGAAATATGCAGAAATGCTCACAGCGCTTATCTGGGGAGTAGAAAACGGGCATATTTTCCTGTTCATAGTCTCCAAAATTGATAGGTATTGCATTTTTGAAGAAAAAAGTTTAAGAACAGAGTGCCTACAGTACGCTTTAAACTTTGTATGAACTGTGCCTGCGAACAAACAGAAGGGAGCCTCGGGGAGAAGAACTTGTGGGTGCATTTTTTCCTTGCTATTTCTCTCGCTAGAGCTGTTTGTGTTGAAACACAGACGGACAACATGTACACAGAAAGCAAGAACATTTCTGACAACGAGCCATGCTCTGGGGAGGGCAAGTCAGGGTCTGGCTGAGATGGGTGCTGAACCTGAAATTCTCCACCCTTTAAAGCTTTCGGGGACTTGCGCTGAAAGTCACTTCCGAGTGATGCAGGACACGAAGCCATACCCCGACCAGAACTCCAAAGGAAAGCCCCGCAGCCCCCTCCCCAAAGCAACTGCACCATCACCCCTGCCTGTCACTCTCCCGGGCAGGGTGGGGGAGGAGCAGAGCCACCGGCCAGCCCCGCCCCCAAGCCCAGCCTCTTCATCCGTGGCCGGGGCAGCAAGGACCCGTGGCCGGGGCAGCAAGGACCCGGCATTCCCGGCAGAAGCCCCTGCCTCAGCAGCCGGTAGCAGCCCGGCCAGAGGCCAGGGGAGGAAGTCGAGCCACCACATCTGAGGCCAGGCGAGAGGGAGCAGCAGCTGCCTGGGCAGCCGCCAGCACCACGGACCAGGTCAGGACGTGACTGGAGACGGCTCCGTGGCCAGACTCAACAAGACCCCTGGCCCCTGGCGCGTGCACGCGCGCACACAGCGCGGCAGCTGCTGGGGCCATCGCCTGAGCCACGAAGTGCACGTCCCACGCCGAGAAAAGCCCCTGTTGGTCCCCAGTGAGGCCGGGCATCCTCTCGCTCACAGCTCCACCCACCCGACAGCTCATGTGAAACTCGCAGCAACCACCTCCTACCCCCCAAAAGTGTAAAAGGCTAAGGAAACGCGAAATTAAACCTTGCAGACACCACAGCCCACTGACAGAGCCAGTCCCATGTGCTCTCCTCCTTAAAGGGGCCCCCAACCCCACAAACCACACTGGCAATTCCGGTGTGTCAAACCGGGGAGGGTTACGGGAGGAGGAAGAGGAGGAAGAAGGGGATATTATAGCAGTGGCTAATAGTTTTTTTTTTTTTTTTTTTTTTTTTACTTTTTTTTTAGAACAATTGTAGGTTTACAGAAAAATCATGCAAAAAGTACAGCGTTCCCATATATGCCACCCACACACACACACATTTTCCCCTATTATTAGCATTTTATACTAGTGCGGTACATTTGTTAGCACTGATGGAACATCATTATTATAATATTATTAACTAGAGTCCACAGTTTACGTCAGGGTTCCCTCTTTGTGTAGTGCAGTTCTATTGTGGTAATACACATATACCCTAAAATTTTTCATTTTAGCCATTTTCAAGTATACAATTCAACAGTGTTATATACATTCACAACGTTGTGCCACCATCACCACCATCCATTACCAAAACTTTTTCCAACACCCTAAACAGAAACTCTGCACCAACTGAGCATTAACTCCCCATTATCTACCTCCCACCCCATCCCCTGGTAACTTGTATTCTGGTTTCTGACTCTATGAATTTGCATATTCTATTTATTTCATATCAGTGAGATCACACAATATTCGTCCTTTTGTGTCAGGCTTATTTCACTCAATATGGTCTATTCAAGGTTCATCCATGTAGTGCTATGTATCAGAACTTCATTCCTTTCTATAGCTGAATAATACTCCATTCTATGTATATACAACAATTTGTTTATCCACTCATCTATTGATGGACACTTGGGTTGTTTTCATCTTTTGGCAATTGTGAATAATGCCACTATGAACATCTGTGTGCAAGTATCTGTTTGAGTCCCTGCTTTCAATTCTTTTGAATATATATCAAGAAGCAAGTCTGTCAAATTATATAATTTTATACTTAACTTTCTCAGGAACTGCCAAATTGTTTTCCACAGCAGCTGCTCCATTTTCACATTCCCACCAACAATGTACAAGGGTTCCTATTTCTCCACATCCTCATCAGCACTTGTTATTGTGTTTCTTATTTAATAGAAGCCTTTCTATTTGGTGTGAAATGGTATCTCATTGTGATTTTCATTTGCATCTCCCTAATGGCTAATGATGATGAGCATCTTTTCATGGGCTAACTGGTCATTTGAATATCTTTTTTGGAGAAGTGTCTATTATAGTCCTTTGCCCATTTTTAAATTGGGTTGTCTTTTCATAGTTGATTGTAGGAGTTCTTCCTGTATTCTGGATATTGAACTCTGATCAGATATATGGTTTCCAAATATTTTCTCCCATTCTGTAGGTTGTCTTCTTACTTTCTTGATAATGTCATTTGAACAAAAGTTTTTAATTTTGATCAAGTCCCGTTTATCTTTATTTTCTTTCATTGCTTGGGCTTTGGTATAAAGTCTAAGAAACAACTGCCTATTACAATGTTCTGAAAATGCTTCCCTAAGTTTCCTTCTCCAGTTTCATAGTTTTGGTTCTTAAATGTAGGTCTTTGATTTTGAGTTAATTTTTGTATATGGTGTGAAGTAGGAGTCCACATTCATTCTTTTACATATGGATATCGTTTTCCCAGCACCATTTGAAGAGATATTTTTTCCCCATAAAGTGGACTTGGCACTCTTATCAAAAATCAAGTGGATGTGGCTCAACCAGTTGGGTGCCCGCCTACCACGTGGGAGGTCCCAGGTTCAAGTCCCAGTGCCTCCTAAAGAAGATGAGCAGGCACCACACCTGCCACAATGAGCTAGACACCTAAAGGAGCAGATGCCACAGGCCAGCAGATGCCACAACCCGCAGGGAGCAGATGTGGCCCAGGCCGTTGGGCACTCGCTTCCCATATGGGAGGTTCCGGGTTCAGTTCCCGTGCCTCCTGGGCAGCCTCCAGCACAAGGTACCAGGTCAGGATGTGACTGGAGGTGGCGGGCAAACAATGAGCAAACAGACAAGAGAACCATCTGGGGGAGGGGAGGATAAATAAAAAATAAATAAAATAAATAAATAAATCTTTTTTTTTTTTTTAAATCAATTGGCCATAAAGGTGAAGGTTTATTTCCGAATGCTCAATCTGATTCCATTAATCTAAATGTCTACGTGCCAGTACCACACTGTTTTGATTACTGTAGCTTTGTAATAAGTTTTAAGTATAATCTTTTTAATTCTTCCAACAAACCAAAAAGATGGGTGTTTTATATCTCCATTTTAGTAAATAAACAACCGAGGTACAGAGAGGTTAACTGACATACTCCAAAGTCCAGCACTGGTCCATGGAGGTAAACTAAGACTGAATCTAACTGCAGAGCCGATAGTGGATGCCCGTGGCCTCCCAACTACCCAGATTCTAATCCATTCTTTTGGAGAATGAGCCTCTACATTTGCAGGAAGAGGTTCAATAATTATTAATGAATTTCAGCCTCCCACTGAATTTGCTTCCACTTACTCCTTTGTTAAGAACTCAACAACAAATTTTTTCATTCAAAGAAATAAATCTTTTAGCCAAAAATATGGAAGAAAATTAATTTTGGGCCTGAGGAACTTCCCCACATAAAAGTCATAAACCAATGTCAAACAGTGGGTTAGGAAATGGGAAAGGGGGAACACCTGCCATTTAGGAAACTTACTGATGTTCAGAAGGCAGGAACCTAGGGAGTGCCCATAAATTCTATTTATTCTAAACCTCGACTTCTGGAAAACTCACAACACATTTCAGTATAAAGCCTCATTATCCACAGTTACTGTTGGCCTTGGGTTCTTGTTCCTGCTAATACTGCCATGTTGGAGAAGAAGGTCCACGAGAACAGGAACCACAGTCCTTCCTCATCCATTCTGTGCTTCCTGAGGGTCAGAGATGTTGGAGGGGCCCTGAAAGTCCTTTCTCTGGCTTCTCTGTGACAGAACACCTCATGCCCACCCCCAAACCTGCTTTCTAGGCTTTTGTGGTCCCCAGAATCCTAGTACTCCTTCATCCAATCTCCTTCACCATCCCCTCATCAGAGCTGCTCCCCACCCTTCCACTCTTGTCCTCTCAGCTCCCCGTGCTCCCTCTGGAAACTCATCCCCTCCCAACGTTCCACCACTCAGCCTGTACTAATGACCCAAAAGCTTCCTTTTTTCTGGGCTGCTTCCCAGCCACCATCCACACTTCCACTAGGACGTTTCACCTCAAGCCAAGCACATTTAAAACCCAGCTCAGCTCCAGGCCCCTTTCTCAATAACTCCTCCCTTGGCCATCCCTTCTGTTCACATTAAGAGTTGTTCTCCTGGGCATGCCAGCTCAACCTTCCATCATCTTTGAGGGCCTTCTCTTCAAGTTCCCATATGCAAGCAGACCCAACTCCTACCACTGCTCCTCTTGAGAATATTTCAGGTGTTCCTTCTTTTCACTTTTCTCCCCACTTCTCTCTCCTGGGGACGAGTGCAGTCAGCCCTCCTTGACTGCTCTACTCACTCTACTTTCACTCCAGCCCACCACTGCTAAACTAACATTCAATCCCCTGAGCCTAGAACCCACATTCTAGACTCCCAGGACAGAGTACCCTCTAACATACTACTTCAACTTTCTTTCTTGGTTCAAACAGTTAAAAACAAACAAACAAATAAAAGGATAAGGACCCTTCCATTCAGCCATGCTGCTGCTTGGAATTTAAGTTTATAAATTTACAATAAAAAAAATATTTTCTACACATTAGTGAAAACGAAAACAAACACTTAGTAAGAGGGTAATGGTTTGGTAAATCATGGTATGACTCAATGGAATATTATAAACTCATCAAAATCCATAACTATGAACACCAAGGGAAAATGTTTGATAAAACTGAAAGTTTAAAAAAAAAAAAAAAGAATACATATTCTATGAAGTTATGGTTCCAACTATGTAAAATTATGCAGGCAAATGACAAAAGAGGAAAGGAAGTTAAAAAAAAAAAAGTGCAAACAGCTATAGTAGCCCCACAGAATTGTGAAATTTCTACCAATGCTGTTAGTACGTTATATTATACCTCTCATACATATGCATGTAATTATGCATGTATTCATTTATCCCTCCAACAAATATATATTGAGCACTTATTACCTGAGTGTCACTTTGAGGCACTTGGGATGCAGTGGTGAACAAGCAGAGTCCTTGCCTCATGGACAGGGATGTTTTGTGATGGGCTGCAGTGCACCAGTATCTCTCAAATGTGTGTGGCAGCATAAATCTGTGTAATATACTTCATGGCATTTCATCACTGAATATGTGATGAAAGCAATGAAAATTGATATTAACTGAGAGTTTATCTCAGAGTGAAGCTGCCCTTTATATAATTACTGATAGGATATCAAAGGCATGCTAGAACTCATTAGAGAGCAGAGAAAACCCTGGATGACCTAAGAGCATAAAGGAAGGTCATACGACTAGAATGGTAAGGAAGGCAAAGAACAGCTTCAGTAGAAGTTTCTGAGGAAGAGTGGTGAACAAGAGGTTCTGTTTACTCTAAAGTGGAAAACAAAGGGTAAAATCAATTTAAAACTCCCATTGCCTAGAGATGACAACAGTCACTGTTTAATTTGGCAACTTTTTTTTTTTTACTAAGCAACATGAATTTAAATTACAAAACTGGGATTGCGGAGTATATTCAGCAGGTTTTTTATATGCTCATCTCTTTCTTTGCTGTATTATAAAGTGTTTTCCCATATTTTTTAACTATTTTTCAAAATTTTTACTTTAACAGATGCACTGGTTTTCCTTGGTATTGTTATAGCTTGCATTAGTTTATTGTTATTTTTTAAATATTTGCTTAGTTGTTTTTTATAATGGTATTTTTCTGGTCTGTGTCCTCAAGCTTTTTATTTCTTTAAACGTATGTAATATGGTATTTTATATTCTGATTTTGATAATTCCAGTATCTAAAGTCTGATTCTGCTGGCCATCATTCACTGTGCCTTGTTTCCTGGTTGGGTGTGCATATTAACTGGTTGATTAGTTTTCACTGTGAGCTGCTCATTTTTCTCATAACTTCATCTGTGGTAACTCTTCCAGGTCTGGGTTATAGAAGAATTCCTCCAAAAAGTACTTAAGTTTGCTTCTGCTATGCACCTGAGGAACGACCACCTATGACTCAACGTTAATTTTTTGCTTCAGGTTCTTTTGGGACCCTTATGGTTGTATGAATTTGTGCTGCAAACGTACATGAGTTTGAGGTGGATTTTCTTTTCTTCTTCCATCCATGGCCAAGATTTGACACAGACAAGGTTTTTTGCCCTTCTCTAGGAAACACAGGTTCACATGGTGGTGGCAGCGGCAGCAGGGTAGGTCTCTGCTCAACTATCTTATCTTTGGCAGGACTTGGGACTTTGAAGTCCCCTGAACTCTCTGAGCAGTGCTTCTACTATTTCATAAAGCTCCTTCGCAAGAACTGGAAAAGGCTCCCCGCTGGACAGATGTAGCCCTGTAGGCACACCACTTGGTGTAGGGAGCACAGCTGATTTCAGCAAATTTCCAGCATACATCGTTTAGCTCCTCAGGTTGGATGTTTCTAGGTTCTCTCGTGTTTCCTATATTCCCAAGCCACACACTGACTGTTGTTTCTTTCCTCCTCCTCCTCCCCCTCCTCCCACCCCTTTGAGCTTTTGATCCCCCTGAGGGCAGGGATGGAAACTGCATTAAGTCAGGGCTCTGGTCACTGAATGAATGGACTCTAACTGCCCCAAACGGCTGTAGGAACAACCTGCCTTGGTGCCTGGGCTCCCTGAAGTGGAATACCCATGAAGGTTAGGGGTGGTCATTTACATTACACAGGGGATACTTACATCATTTGTGAGGCTGTTTTTCAGTTGCAGAAACCCTTGTACTGCATTCAGACAAAATGATTTTCATTTAGTTTTTTGGTGTTGGTTTGTTTGTTTTAATGAAGGCCTTTTGAACCAAGGTAACCTGCTGACTCTGGCCCAGCTTAGGATGCATCCCAGACCCCCACCTCTGGCTGGAGATGAACAAGTCCCAGTCACTGATCCCAGCATTGCTAAGGAGCTTTAATATTCTCACCCGCCAACCCGAGGGTTTCTCTCTTCAGGAAGCAGCAGCCATGCCCCACCCAAGGCTGCCATCCTCCTTCCTCAACCCTGTTCTCAAGGGAGAGGCAGTGGCTGGACCAGTTTCTCCCTCTCCCCAGCTATGGCCTTGATCCCAGGCCAACACCAAACCAAACAGGGGAGTGGGGGGAGGGTGCTGTGGCCTGGTACTTTAGTCAGAGTAACAAAAGAGCAGAGCAAAAGAAGGCAGTCTGCAGGGAAATGGGCCTCACCCACCTCCCTGCCCAAGGACTCTGCTGATGATAAAGATCTAGGCATGTTCACCTGCCAACTGGAGGGCAGGCAGTCAGGGGCATGTGATGAGGACAGCACTTCAGGGAGGGCTCCAGAGACCAGACCCCCAGCCCCAGCTCATCTACTGTCTGTAGGCCCCAGGCTTACATTTCACCTCAAACTCCTCATCTGCCTAAATATATATATTATAAATACATAAAACTTTAACATGCCAGGAAAAACTGAGGATCTGCTCCAGTAAAGGAGGCTGAAAAAAACACCACCACCAGTGGCCTTTTTGAAGAAATAACCACGCTGATCCTCAGATTCACACAGAACTGCAGGGGCCCAGGACAGTCCAACAATATCGAAAAAGAAGAACAAAGTTGGAGGGCTCACACTTCCTAATTTCAAAACTTACCACAAAGCTATAGTAATCAAACCAGTATGACACTCACAAAAGGAAAGCGATACCAACGTAACAGAATTGAGAGTCCAGAAATAAACCTATTTATCTATGGTCAGTTGACTGTCGACAAAGGGGCCAAGACCATCCAATGGGGAAAGAAGAGTCTCTTCAACAAATGGTGCTGGGACAATTGGATAGCCACGTGCAAAAGAATGAAGGTGAACCTCTACCTCACACAAAAATTAACTCAAAATGGATCCATGACCTAAACATAAGAGCAAAAAATCATAAAACTCTTAGAAGAAAGCATAGGGGAACATCTTCAGGACCTTATATTGGGCAATGGATTCTTAGTCATGACATCAAAAGGACAAACAACAAAAGAAAAAAAATAATAAATTGGACTTCACCAAAATTAAAAGCATTGGTGCAAAGGACATTATCAAGAAAGTGAAAAGACAATCTACAGAATAGGCGAGAATATTTGCAGTTGTACAACTTGATTCTAGTATCAAGAATAAATAAAGAACTCTTACAACTCAACAACAAAAAAGGCAAACAACCCAACTTTAAAAAGGCAAAAGACTTGGCTGGACATTTCTCCAAAGAACATATACAAATGACCAAAAAGCACATGAAAAGATGCTTAACATTGTTAATTACTGGGCAAAGGATGGCTATAAAAAAAATTTATAAATTTAAAAATTAAAACAAACAAAAAAATGGAAAATAATTGTTGGTGAGGATGTGGAGAAACAAGAATACGTGTGGGGCTGTAAACTGGAGCAGCTGCTATGGAAAGCAGTTTCCACAGATTCTCCAAGGGTTAAACAAAGAATTGCCATATGACCCAGCAATTCCATTCCCAGGCATATACCGAAAACAACTGAAAACAAGGACTCAGACCTGTACACACATGTTCCAAGCAGCACTAACTGTTCACAACAACCCAAAGGTAGAAACACCCCAGATGTCCATCAAGAGCAGAATGGATAGAGTCCATGATAGAGAAATGCAATGGAATATTATTCAGACATAAAAAGGAACAAATGGGGAAGCAGATGTGGCTCAAGTGACTGGGCCCCCATCTACCATATAGAAGGTCCAGGGTTTGATTCTCGGGGCCTCCTAGTGAAAGGCACGCTAGTCCATGCAGCAAGCTGGCCTGAGTGGAGTGCAGGAGTGCTGGCCATGCAGGAGGGCTGGCCCGCGCAGAAGTGTTGGCCCACGCAGAGAGCTGGCACAGCAAGATGACTCAACAAAAAGAGACACAGAGGAGAGACAATAAGAGAAGCAGCAGACCAGGGAGCTGAGGTGGCACAAGAGATTGAGCGCCTCTCTCCCTTCCGGAAGGTCCCAGGATCAGTTCCTGGTGCCGCCTAAAGAGAAGACAAGCAGACACAGAAGAACACACACAGAGCAGACAGCAAGCGCAAAACGAGGTGGGGACAGCGGGGAGAAATAAATAAAAATAACTAAAACTTAAAAAAAAAAAAAAAAAAAAAGGAATAAATGACTGATACATGCTACAATATGGATGTACCTGGAAAACATTACATTAAGTGAAAGACACAACAGGTCACACAAATTTCATGATTCCATTTATGTAAAATATCCAGAACAGGCAAATCCAAAGAGACAGAAGGTGGTTACCAGTTGGAAATAGAGGGCAACTGCTTAAGAGGTACAGAGTTTGCTTTTGGGAGATGAAGATGTTTTGGAAGTAGATATAGGTAGTGGTTGCACAACACTGTGGATGTACTAAATGCCAATGAAAGACACTAAATGCCACTTTAAAATATTTAATATTATGTTATGTGAATTTCATCTCAATTAAAAACAAAATAAAATGTGTCCACTGAATACAACTGTGTGATATGAAATTTTTTCCTCCTACAAAGAACATTGTGACAACTGGTAAAACGTGAATAAATTCTGTAGATTAGCTAGTGGTATTATATCAATGTTAATTTTCTGATTTTGGTCAATGCACCATAGTTATTTATGTGATTTTAGAAAATGCACACTCAAATATTTAGAGTAAAAGAGCATCACATCTGCTACTTACTTTCAAATGATTCAAATAAAAATTATAGAGACAAACAAAGCAAATGCAGTAAAATGTTAATATTTGAGGAATCTGGTGAAAAGAATTCTTTGTACTATTCCTGCAACTTTTCTGAAAGCCTGAAATTATGCCAAAATAAAAATATTTTTTCAAAAGGGTTATGTTACTAGATGATCTCTAAGGCTCTTCCAGTTTCTGAGAAAATAACATTATCAGCATTTTACAGATGAGGAAGAGGAAACTGAGGCTGAAGCAAGTGACCCACTGTCAGTGGCAGCAGGAAGCTCTAGAACTCTGGTCCTCTATCTCCAGCTGCTTCTATCCAACCACTGAGGGACAGGGAGACCCAGAACCACCCCAGGCACCCCAGAGCAGCTGAACAGGAAGGGAGCCACATGGACACTCTCAAGATGAAGGGACAACCCTGCTCCCCTCCCAAGACCCCTTCCCTCCACACGAGGAGGGCACGGACCGTGTCTTTCATGGACGCCCCAGAGGACTAACTCAAAGCATCATCAACACACACATGCTCCAACCACAGAATCACAGCCCTGATTGCCAAGCAGCATACCCCTGGGAGGGCAGCTTTAAAGCCTTCTCTAACCAAAAGAAACATAGCATCTGGAAATTCTAAGTAAGCCTCCTAAGTAAGTCTAGGGTCAAGGAAAATAAAGTGAATATCACAATTTAAGATTTGAAGATTAAAAAAAAAGAAAGAAAGAAAGAAAAGATTTGAAGATTAATAACGAGAGCAATATCTATTAATGGAGAAAACTCATGTTTCTATAAATTCTTTTGTTAAAAAAGAAGGAAAATAAGTTTTTACTACACATAACTAGAAAATAAAAACTAAAAAATGTAGGGAAAAAGAAATAATTGCTAAGGAAACAAAATGTAGTAGTACTTATATATGAATCTAAGAGATGGATCTCTCAAAGGCCAGTAAAATAAATAAGCCTCTGACAAGGCTGATTATTTTAAAAAGTAAAATCATAAATAAATAATATTAGAAATACAAAAAGGAATATAACCATCATCAGTGAATACTATGTAAAATGTTTTACTAAAAACTTTAAAAAGGGAAGCGGCTGTGGCTCAATCAGTAGGGCTCCCGTTTACCATATGGGAGGCCCCGGGTTCGGTTCCCAGGGCCTCCTGGTGGAGGCAGGCCCGCCCGCATGGCGTGGTTAGCTGACCCAGTGAGCACAAGCAGCAAGGGGGGGATAAATGAATAAATAAATAAAATCTTTAAAAAAAAAAAAAAAACTTTAAAAATATTAATGAAAGAACAATTTTCTGGGAAAATTTAGAGGAGGTAGAAATATTAACAATATCCTTAAACACAGAAGAAATCTGTCAGAGAGGTACCATCCAAAAATGGCACCAGTCCCAGTAGTTATTGTGTTGTTTTTTTAGCTCATAAAAAATAATCTCTTTTATTTTTTCATTGAATTCTCTGATACCCCTAAGAGGTAAGCACCATCTTCTCCATTTTATAGACAAGGAATCAGAAAGGCCAAGGCATTGTCTCCGAGTCACACAGCCAGATGTGGCCAAGCTGGAACTCAGTCCCTCAGCCTGATGTCTCAGGATAAGGTGCAGGAAACTCCAGGGCAGAAATGCTCCTGTGGTGGTGTGAAGCTGTATGTACCCCAGGAAAGCTTGTTCTTAAATGTAACCCATTCTTGTGGGTATGGACCCATTCTAAGGACCTTTTGTTGAGGCTCCTTCGGTTAAGGTGTGACCCACATGTCACTAAGGATGGGTCTGAATCCTCTTAACTGGAGTCCTTTATAAACAGAATGACTACATAGAAAGAAAGCCACAGAAGCGAAAAGCTGAAATCAAGGAAACCTGGAAGAGGAGAGACCAGCAGCCACCACCATGTGCCTTGCCATGTGGCAGAGGAGCCCAGGATCCCTGGCAGCCAGGAGAAAGCATCACCTTCATGACGCCTTGATTGGAACATTTTTCTCAGGCCCAAATCTGTAAGCTAATAAATTCCCATTGTGAAAAGCCAACCCATTTCATGGCATCTGCTTTGAGCAGTCTAGGGAACAAACAGCTCCTCAGGTCCTTCTGTTGACCAGCCGGGTCTGGAAACTTCCTGGCCCTTGTTACTCAAAGTGGGGACCAAGAGCAGCAAATCAGCTCACCTGGAGTTTGTTAGAAAGGCAGAATCTTGCAGACCACTTCAGATCTATTGAATTAAAATTTGCACTTTAACAAGGTCCCCAGGTGGCCTGGATGCACATTCGATGTGAGAAGACCAGCCTAGCCTATATCTGCAGCACCTCCATTAAAAATTGAAAAAGCAGTGCCTGTTCCGTCTAGCACCAAAAAAAAAAAAAAAAAAGAAAGAAAAAAGAAAATCCATTGAAAAACTACTGGAGGGGGTAGGATGTAGCTCAACTGGTTGGGCCTCCATCTCCCATATGGAGGGACCCGGGTTCGATCTCCGGGACCTCCCGGTAAAAAAAGAAAAGAAAGAAAGAAAAACTACTGGAACTAGATTTGATCATATAAACATGTAGATACGCATGTAAATAAAAGTTTGGCAAAATAAAACAAATTTTTAAATGATTAAATTTGTAAAATTTGCCAAGATATGATAAAGAGTTAATACTAATAATATATGAAGCTCTTTTACAAATTCTTAAGAAAACCACGAAGAAAAATATGTAAAGGATATTCACAAAAGAAGAAATGCAGATGGCAACTAAACATGGTAACAAAAGAGTTGCAAATCAAAACATTTTATACTGATTTTGAATGCCAATTAGATAAGTTTCTACAATAAACACATATTAATGTTGGATAATCAGGAAAAAAGATGAAGACAAATAAAATGAAAAAAATATCTGATTGATCTAGAAATACCAAAATATTAACAGGTGTTCTCTCTAGGTGGTAAAATTATGGATGATTTTTTTAAAAATTTCTTCCTTTTGCTTACCTGCATTTCCTGATTTTTCTGCAATAAATTTGCATACTTTGTAATGGACAATAGCAAAAAAAAAAAGTTAACTATTTCCTAGTGTTTAACGTATCTGGTAAAATTTCCACACCTTTTACACTTGGTCCTCTTTTTCACAAGTTTCTGTATCAGGTCTGGCCTCTTCACAAACCATCACAGCACTTAACAAGTGTGTCGTTCAAGTCCTGATCAAGTTTGGGAAGCAAACAGAACCTCTTCTGTTACATTATTCCAAAGATCAGCAGTTCTCAAAATCCAGGGGAACAGGAATCACAGGGAGGGAGCTGGCTACCAGAGCAGACTCAGGTCCCAGCCCAGCCTATCTGTCTATGGAGGGGATTCTGATACAGTGGTCCGTGAACTACGCTTTGAGAACACCCCAGTGACTTTATGCAGGAGAAAAAAGGAAAAAGCCCCAACTGGCGGCTTACGAGCTGGCTCGGTCATGGGCAGTGCCTCTGCTCTTTGTAAAAGGGGCAACGGGGCAGGGAGAGGCAGGGTAGGAAAAGGTTTTCTCCAGGAGGTGAGCTTAAGTCCCCAGCAGCCCGGAGTCGCGGTCTGACTGCCGGAATCTGCTCTACTCAGAGAGCAGGCATTTGGAACAAATCCACAGGTTCACGGAGGTCCATCTGTCAGAGTTTCAGCTCAGCACCCTGAGAAGGCGGCTCCTCCTGAGCTGGCAAGGACGCAGGCGTGGCTGCCAGGAGGGGCCCAAGGGTTTGGCACGACGCAGGCCAGAGCCCATCGCGACCTTCCGCAGCCTCGGGACTGCCTGGCACGCGAAGCCTCGCTGCCCCAGGTGGGAGACTGAGACCCAACGACTGGGTATCAGAGCCACACTTCCTCCTCCCTCCCCAACCCCCAACAACTCTTGAGCTTACCCTTGCCTTCGTGCTCCCCGGGGGATTAAAACAAACTAGCAAAGGAGCCAAAGCAAGCATTTCCATCCTTTCCTCCGCCCTGAGCATCTGGGATGAATGCATGGGAAGGGGCAGCCGAGCGCAGACCACCAGCCAACTGTTTAACAGTTCACTGCCACAGTTAAGTAAGACCACCCGACACTGGACCAGGCAGAATGGAAAGCAGCTCACAGCCCACCTAGAATTGGTATTTCTTCTACAATTGCAAGCCAAGTTGGCCCCCACCCTCACGCCCACCTTTTTATGCAGGGCAAGAGGCAGACATTCTAACAACAGCCGGGATTCTTGTGTCTCCAAACCTGCAGCCCCTAGGGCCGAGGGGTCCCGTGTGCCTAGACAAGCAGAGGCCACAAAGACTGACTGCCAAGGGGGCGGAACAGTGGCAGGCCCCAGAGGCTCCATCCAGAAGTAGCGCCTTTCACTCTCCATTACAAATAAAATGCAAACGCACTGGGGTGGATTAGCACAATGCGATGAAAGACCTTCGCCTAGAAAACACTTGGGGGGAACACACACTCTGCAGGAGAATAGGAGAGGGAAGAAGAAAGAAGCTCCTGTGAGAAAGGAGGAGAGGGGCATTCACATGTGGCACCGCCTTCACCTTTCCAGGCTCGGCTTCCACCCAGCCTGAGCCTCATCCCCAAAGAGAACTTGCAGATCGGCTGGATCCTGTGCTACCTTCAGGTGTCTGGGAACCAAGAAGGCAGTTCTTCCTAGTAGTCAGTGCTAGGGTTCCTCATAAGTGGGTGTGGGCCCCAGGGACAATGTGGGGGTGGCTCAGAGGGCTCCTCCCCGACATCTGCCTGTGGGAAAATGGCCTGGGACCCTCCTGGCTTGGAGCTAGCGCTGCTTTAGATTCTGCTCGGGTTGTCCTATTTTGAAGAGGCGAAGCTCACTGCCTCTCATCAATTTGACTGCACAAGCATTTATAAGGCTTTCCTAGGTGCTAGCTTTGTGCCAGTTATGGGGCACAGGAAATTGAATAAGATGCGCACCCCAAAACCAGGAACTCAGACCCACATACTAAAGTACTGCCATAAGGCTACTTGGTCCCAAGGAGAGAGAGGGTCAGAGCAGCTGATCAGTAAGAAAAAAAAAAGGAGCACTCTGAAAATACTTGAATAACAGCCTAAAAAGTATAACAGAAATACACAATAGCAACAAATGCCCCCAACCCCAGGAAACTACATGTCTAGGAATAAAGTTAACAAGAAATGTGTAAGATCCATATGAAGAAAACTTTACAACTTTCAAAGACACACAAAAATCAGAATAAATGGAGATATACTTCCCTGTCCCTGAATGGGAAGACACATTATAAAACTGTCCAGTCTCCCCCAATTGCAATTCCGAATGAAAAAATCCCAACATTTTCACAAAAGTTGACAAGTTGCTTCTAAGCTTATTTGAAGAAGCAAATGTAAAAAGAAAGCTTTTTTTACATTTTTTTGTGGAAAAAAGGAACAATTAGGGGGAGCTTTAACCAAAAAAAAAGAGTCATGAAATTAAAACAATTAAATACTAACACAGACTCAGACAAATGATTCAATGACACTGAAGACAGACGCAAATAATTCAGTGAAACTGAAGAGAGACCCTACAATGCCTATGTATAAATGAGTATTTATAATATGCTTAAGGTGCCATTACAAACTATGGGGAAACTATTAAGAGTAAATTAGGGATAACATTCTTTCTATTTGGAAAAAGTTAGGTCCCTACATTATGCCATATATGATTATAAATCTCAGCTTAGAGATCTGAATGAACAAAATAAAGCTTTAAAGTAAAAACTCAGAGGTTAGGGGAGTGGATGGAGCTCAAGTGGTTGAGTGCCTGCTTCCCATGTATGAGGTCCAGGGTTCGATCCCTAGTACCTCCTAAAAACAAACAAATGAAAAAACCAACTCTCGTTGTAGCTAAGTGGTTGAGCGCCTGCTTCCCACGTACGAGGATCCTGGGGCCAATTCTAGATACCTACTAAAAAAAAATAAAAAATAAGGCTAAAATAATAAGATTCTGACTGTATAAAAATCAAATCTCTATACAATGAACACAATGAAAGGCAAATAAGAGGCCAATTTTTTTCAAGCTATAACAGTCAATATTAATAATAAGAATGTTTATGAATCAATAAAAAGACAACCTACTTAAAGTGGGTAATAGATATTTCAAGTAATATACAGAACACAAAATGGCTAACATTTTAAAACATTCTCAATTTTATTAACAAATTGAGATACTGTTTTCTTAAAGACTGATAATTCCTCATTCAGGGTTGGTGTGATAGCATACTTTTTTTTTTTTTTTAAGGACGTACCAGGGATTGAATGCAGGACACCTTGTACATGGGAAGCAGACACTCAACCACTGAGCTACAGCCGCTCCCCAATGAGAGATGGTTGTTTTGTTTGTTTGTTTTTTAGGAGGTACTGGGGCTCAAAACCAGGACCTCATACATGGGAAGCAGGCACTCAACCACTTGAGCTATATCTGCTCCCCAAAAATATATTTCTTATTGATTATCTTTTGGGAAGCTAATTTGGCAATATCAATTAAAATTCTATTTCTATGATTTTGTCCCATGTGTACAGTTGAATAATCAAAAATATATGTACAAAGATGTTCACTACCACATCATTTGTAACTCCAAAAAAAGGGAACTAGAAATGTCCATTAACAGAAAACAAATTAATTACAATATATCCATAAAATGAAGTACTCTGTAGCTATTTAAAAGGTTAAGATGGGGGAAGCAAATATGGCTCAAGCAGTTGGGTACCCGCCTACCACACAGAGGTACTGGGTTTGGTTCCTGGTGCCTCCTAAGACGACAAGCAAGACAGCGAGCTGACGTGATGGCGTGGCAAGCTGACACATCAAGATGACACAACAAAGATATACAACAAGAAAACACAAGCAGGGAGTGGAGGTGGCTCAAGTGATTGGGTGCCTCCCTCCCACATGGGAGGATCCTGGGTTCAGTTCCCGGTACCTCCTAAAAAGAAGACCAGCACAGAATGAACAGACACAGAGCAGACCACAAGGGTAAACAACAAGGGGGGTGGGAATAAATAAATAAAATAAATCTTTTTTTTAAAAAAAAAGGCTAAGACAGATGTACTGACATGAAAAGATGTCCTCAATATACTAACAGCAAATTAAAGATTAACAAAAAAAAAACAGTATGGCATAAGCACATTACTGCACAAAAGGTAACAAGTTCATATATTTATTTTAAAGTCTGGTAAGATAGGTATAATCGTTAGTAGCAATTACACTGAGGTGGATAGAGAGGAACTTTCAGTTTTCTAATGTATATTCTTTTATATTATTTGACTTCATTAAATGGACATGTGGGTCTTAATTTAAGGTCCGATTTTTTTTCCATGTTGGGGGAAAAAAAGAATAACAATAACATTATTACCGATTTCTAGGTTGAACTCAAAGTCCATCCCACAATACTACTGGATTCTAAGTTGAACGCAAGAGTCCACCCCTCTCTGCCCCCTTCCTGGCCACACCCTCTCCTGGCCTTTTATTGAAAATCTATCGCCCCCCCAGGAGTGTTGCCAAGTCAGTTCTCTACCAGTCTGAATAAAGTCAAGCTGCCCAGACCCTGCTCGACCCAGGGAGAGGTGACTGTCCCCTTCCTGATGTGGACGGCTGTTAGGAGCCTCGGGGTGGGGGGGGACAGGGATACAGAAATGGATTTTCAGTGGAGTACTGCAGGCTGTGTTGAGGGTATGCCACCCTGTTTTTCCTGGCACTATGGATCACACTCTTTTCTCCTATGTTCTCTCCATCCTAGGACACTCTTCATGGCCTTAAGGACACCAATTGGGCCATATTTTCTAGAAGCGCATGAGAGAAGCAGGAAACAAGACTTTCACCTGCAGCCTAGCCCAGCTCAGGTAGGCCATGAGCTCAGGGACAATTTCTCTCAGTCTCTAGCTTCTAGCTTCATTTCCTCTGGTGCTAGTGAAGAAGGCTTTTCTATTTGGGTTCAGGAACTGCTCTAGTCCTAGGCAATAAGTTCAAACTGAGGCTAGATTGCTTAGGTAAAAAGAGAGAGAGAGACAAAGAAAAAAGAAAGTGTTCCACAAAAGTCCTGGCCGCTAAGCTGTTAAGCTTTCCCTAGGTCCCTACCTAGGGGTCTGGAGACAAAGCCCCAGAGAATAATTAAGGGCTCCATCGCCTGGTTGTGCCACTGGTCCATGTAGGGGGGTCTTCTCAGGGACCCCATATGAGGCTAACTCTAGACTTGGGTGCTCACATATTAGGTACACCATCAGCATCTCCCCAACAGCTCTGGCACACATAAAGTATCACAACGTAGAGAACGTGGCCACAGTGGAACTTAGAAAAACAGTCATGTTTTTACATGACTTGGTTCTCAAATAAGAAGGAATAGAAAAAGTGTCCTAAGGAGCTACCTGAAGAATGTAGAAAAAGCACATACCAAGTACATCTAAGGAAAAGAAGGCAAAGACTATAGCAGAAAGTAATGCTTTAGAAAACAGGAAGGAGAACTGATAAATCTTTGATAAGACCAACAAAATTACATAAACGTCTGGCAAAGCGAAGCAAGGGCAACAGAAAAAAATTAATACACATTTCAAATGAAGAAAGTGGAAAGGCCACAGATACTGAGGGAACTGAAAAGCAATAACTATATACACATTATGCTAACAAGTTTGAAAATGGATCACTTTCATGGAAAATTCCAAGTGTTTTACACCAATAGCCATGGGGGGTGGACTAGAAGCTGAAAAGACCTCCTCCCTCAAAAAAGGCTCAGCAGATTCTTTCAAATCTTTAAGGAATGAAATTATTTAAACTGCTCCAAAACATAAAGAATAAAAGCTTCACAATTCATTATATGAAGTTATAATTACTCTAATACCAACATCTGACAACAAAAACACAAAATGAAAATTATAGGTCGATCTCACTCATATAGATGCAAAACCCCCATATTTAAAAAATCAAACATAAAAAACATATACCAAGTATGTTATATTCAAGGAATACAAAGATAGTTCAATATTAAGAAATGTACACTTTGGATGGACTGTATGGAATATGAAAATCTCTCAATTAAACTGCTTTAAAAAAAGAAATGTATTTACATAATTCATCCTACTAACAGGCAAAGGAGAGAAATCACTCGGTCTTCAAACCAGGCTTGAAAGGCATGTGACAAAATGAAACACTTATTGCATTAAATTTATTACTAAAAAAGAAAACCTTAATAAAATAGAACAGGAGAGCTGTATTTTCTGCATGATTTTTCCTGTAAACCTACAAAAGCACTAAAAAATAAAAATAAATAAATCTTTTAAAAAATGGAATAGGAGACCATTTTCATAACTTGATACAGAATACCTCAAACCAACAATCAATAGTAACATCACATTAAAGTGAAAAGAAAAAAATCATCACTAAGGAGAAACTCTGCCCAAAACATATTTACCAGATGAAATTAACATAGTAGGACCTTCCTAGGAGAGAGGTAGTGCTGTCTGCGGGCAAGCTTTGAAGTTGGACACCCCTGGCTTAGATTCCAGCTCCGCCCTTGGTTGAAAAGTCAGCCCTTGGTCAAGCTACTAGCCTGAATGTTGGTTTCCTTATCTGAAAGGTGAGGTTACCCCGCCTGCCTTAGAGCTGTTGTGAGGACTGAGAGGATTAAAACTTTGCCCCATGTGCCAACCCACATGTAAGTGCCCACAAATAGCAATACTGCTAGTTCATATGCAGGAGAAAGTAGGCTAAAATACAGCATCCCACCATATTCATAAACAACGCAAAATACGTGAACAACATGCATAGAATAAAGTGTCTGGAAGGATATTTTAACAGTGGGGCCAAGGGGGTTATAAAATTATGGGTGAATCCCCCTACTTGTTTATTTCTATTTTCTAAATGTTCCAGAGAACATACAGTACCTGAATAGTATATACAAGTGGTATAGATTTTTGGATTTACCCAACCAAGCCTGGGGCAAGCTTGATGGCCAAGGTAGAAAAGGAAGCAAAGATGATAAGGAAGAATGCAACGAAGAAAGGGTTGTAGAGTTCCTCTGCCCTGTACCTGGTCACAGAGAAACCCACTCAGGCGCAGGTGCACCCACAAAGGTGTGTAAAGGTATATCTGGTAAAGGACAAGCTCACGCTGTCATACTATGACTCTGGCCTGACCCGAACATTCTCCAAGTGCCATCTTGATCCAAGTGCTGGCAGCACAGGTGTGTGTACTTTGTGGAAACTCACCAAGCTGTACACAATATGTGCATTTTTCTGTATGTACGCAATACTAAATTTGTGTTCTTTTTAATATTATTATTTTTTGAATTCCTATCTTTACAGATTTTTTAACCCCCCCTCCCCCCAATGGCTATCTCATCTGTCTGCTCATCTTCTTTAGGAGGCAACGGGAACCAAACCCAGGACCTCTCATGTGGGAGGCAGGCACCCAATTGCTTGAGCCACATCTGCTGCCCACTAAGTTTTGAAAAATTAAAAACTGAGGGGGGAAATGAAGTGTCTGTCATTTGCTACAGAGTTCCCCACTTAAATTCTGGTTTTAATAAAAATACTTATGGAGCAGTCTCTTGGAACATTCAACCCAGTATTTTATCTGACTTATCTCATTGTCTTAATTTTTCCAGACTCTATATATTATCAGTAAAATTATCAACAGATGAGAAAAAAAAATTCTGGGGCCACCCAGGGGTATGGGAGAGGCAGGAAAAGACAAACTGGATGAGTGCAGCGGCTCTCGCCCTGGGCTGCACATGCGGATCATCTGGGGAGCTTTCTAAAATGCTGGGGCCCAGGCTCCACTCCAGACCAATTACATCAGACCCTGTGGGGTAGGGACCCAGGCACTGCAATTTTTTTTTTTAAAAAGCTCCCTAGATGATTCCAATATGCGGCCAGGATTGAGAACCACCAAACCAGTTGAACCAGAGGGACTGCCACTGGAAACTCTGGGCAAGTTGAAGCACGGCCCCTGCCTGTCGAGGTGAGGCTGTGGGGGTAGGACATACCCAGATTCCCACTCCACATCTGCCTCCCCCCCATACACCCTGGGCGGAGGCAGCGGCTAGAAGGTGAGTGGGATGGGCTTCCCAGGGTTGGACACAGAACTCCAGGGTCTGGCTTGCAGCTGGGGTGTTTGGGCTGCTCCGGACCACTGGTCAGTACAGCTCCAAGGTACATGCCACTCCAACATCACAACCCCAGAGCTAAGCACTAACTACTACTACCCAGGGTCCAAATGACACCTCTGGGAACCAACAGCTGGAGAACAGGAAACCAGGGAAAGAGAGAGGGATGAAAGGGCAGAGGTCGGAGTCTAGCTCAACCCTCCGGGAGGACCCAGGGCCCGTGGCTGGACCAGTGCAGGAGGACAGGCCACAAAGCCTACCTGCCTAGAGTACAGCAATAATCCCTGAGGCCCCCACACCTCCACATACCGTGTCCATTCTCCCTAACTGTAGCAGGAGCCCATAGGTTTGACCCCAATAGATGGCTCTCTTGGCCTGGCAGCTCCGCGGCATCTTCCCAGCTCCCTGGATAATTGCGCCACAGCGACCAGAGGCCCACACTTCACAAAGCCAGACCCTCAAAGTAGAGATGCTCAGTCTAGGACTTGGGGCTGAGCTCGGAGCACGAGGAGCAGGAGTGGGGATGGGCTGAGGCCATGAAGTATCCCAGGCTGGAGAGACCAGTGGGAGGAGAGTGAGAGATCCACACAGTGCCAGGAAAAACAGGGTGGCACCTCTCGGGCACAGCCTCCAGTGCGCCACTGAAAACCCACTGCTGCCTTCCTGTTGCATAGTATAAAACAGGTCTCAGGGAGAGCTCCTGGGAGAAACCTGCGAACTCTCTGGAACTGCCCATGACAGGGCTGTCTTTTGATAATTCTTGGACCACACCTGATACTTTATCAGAATGAGAGGACTCAGGGTGGGGCCACCCATAGGTAGTCTGAGGGTGGGGGCTGGCCATGTCAGCAAATCCAAGCCAGCGATTAGGGGGTTGAAGTTCTGGGCCACTTCATGTGGGACCCTCTGAGGAGGGGAGGGAAGGGGAACCAGAGACTGAATACAACTCCACAGGCACCAATCGTGCCTACGTAATGAGACCCCAATAAAAATCCTGGTAACAGAAGTCAGTGTGCCTGCCGGGAGGTGACGTATCCTGACTCCACACAGAGAGGGCACGGGAGCTTCACACTTGGAGACCCTCCCGGACCTCACCCTATATGTCTCTTATTTGTATCCTTTTCACTATAATAAAACTAATCATAAGTATTATACTTTGCTGAGTTCTATGAGTCATTCCAGCAAATTATGGAACCTGAGGGGGTGGTGGGAACCCCGAAATTTGCAGCAAAGTGCAGGTGGCCCTGGAAACCCCCACAGGTACAGCTGGTGCCTAAAGTGAGGGCAGGCTGGTGAGAGCTGTGCCCTTAACTTGGCATCTGAACCAACCCCAGGCAATTAAGAGTCAACTGAATTGCACTGTAGTTGGGGGTCTAGAGAGTAATGGCACTCCCTAGAGCTCAGGGTGTACCTGAGCAGCAATGATCCAAATTATGAAGGCACAGACCCCAGGCTCTGGGTCCTGCAGGGTTGGCTGTGGTGGGGGCACTCACTGCATCCCAGGCTGACTGGTTCACACTGGCATAGAAATGACTTGGCCCAAGGGTCAGACTCAGGGAAAAGGGTGCAGCAAAGGGACTCTGTTTGGGGGCCCAGAAAGGGCTCTCAGCCCAAGAACCCCTCAGAGGTCTCTCCCCCGCGGCCCCCCTCAACCTCTGATGACCTATTAACCTCCCCGGGTCACCCCCTTTCCGCAGAGTGGCCAACAGGAAGAGACACAGGAAGGTGGACCGTGGGGAAACTGCCCCTTCTGTAAACTTTATCTGCTCAGCAGGTCCCGGAACCAAGACCTGCGGGGCTAGAGTAGGACTTCGGGGGGGGGGGGGGCATTGGGGGAGGGGTGGGAGCAGGAAAACGCAGCCAACAGGGCCAGGAGCAAGTTACAAACCCTTTCAATGCCTTTGTTTCCTTCCCAAAGCCCAGGAGGTTAGGATTACATGTGAAAAATGCTAGAAGGCGGGGTTGAAAAATCCAATTACTTAATCACCAAGGGCACAATAGTTCCAGGCTACAGAGGTAACCAAGATTCTCTTTGCCTCTTAAGGAATACCACAAACCAGCAAGACAGGGCTACCTGCCCCTTAGCCCCCTCCCCCACTGCCATCCAGGATCAGGTGGCCAGGATAGAAAGAAATTAACATTTTTGCTTTTTGTCTAAAATTGAGCATCTCAAGCTAAAAAGCCAAAAAGCCTCAGCAGGTGGGAAAAAACACCACAAACCCTTGCAGGGGGCAGAGGGGGTTGGAAGATGCCCAAACTCATATAATCAAAAAGATTAGAATGTCTGTTCTTATAGAAATCAGGGCAGAGAAGAATTGGCTCCCAGAGGAAAAGGGCTATACCCTCTAAGCAAGAGCCACCAAATGGAAGAAGCTCAAATTTCAAGGTGCCCTGCCTGAGGCAATGAGTCTCCTGGAAGGCCTAAGCCCACTCCATATCTCCAGGAGACCTGGTTTCACCCTTAACTGTTCCTTTCCTCTAAGGCAGTTTACACACACACACACACACACACACACACAGTCCTGCCCCTTCAGGGGTTTCCATGAGTTCTGACATTCCTCCGTCTGATATTTTTTGGGGGAGGCATTGGGGATTGAACCCTGGACCTCATACACGGGAAGCGGGAGCTCAACCACTGAGCTACACCCACTCCCCACACCACCACCTGATTTTGAGACTTGCAGAAACTGAAAGGGCAGGCAGGAGACATCCTTTATCTACAGAAGTTGAGAGACAAGTACATCTTTCAGAATCTCTGAAATAGGAAAATCTCTACCCTTCCAAGCAGAGGCTCTGTCTCCAGATAAGGGCATGGAAGAGTGCGGAAATCCTATCCAGAGGGGTGTCGGGAACCAAAGCAGAAACCAGTGCAGTGCTCATAGAAGCCCAGTTCAAAGGCTGCTCCGGGGATGGCCCACCCACTGTTTATCCCCAGCCCACCACAACTTAAACACCAGAACCTGGAGCAAGCATTTAGAAACTTATAGCTATGGGAAGCGGCCACGGCATCCAGGCACATGATCGCTGGACTCACCCCGCTCCACAGCTTCTAGACCAGTTTGGATGGTGAACTCCTACAGGGAGCCGCATGTGGCACAAGCTGTACATTAGGTATACAAGTGGGACCATGTCTGGGTCTGCACTCTTGGAAATTAGAAAAAAAGAAAGCTGGTCCTTCCCTACCCTTAGTTTGATAAAAACAAACTTTGGAAGGTAACCCCTTCACTTTACAGAGAACACTGAAACATAGGGACGTTAAATGATCTCTCCAAGGCTAATTAGCAGGAATGGAGCAGGGAACAGAGAGGAAAAGAAACTAGACAATTCTCACCTCCTCTTCATACCCAGAGCCCCCTGAACTAGTAAAAGCTGCTTACACTCTTAATGACCCAAATACTCTAAATGGGCAGAAAATGATTTCATGTTCAAAGGGACCTGCCCAGGCACAGTATTTCCATCCAGCTTTACCTGAATCTGAAACTTAACACATCTAAAGTCAACATCTTTTCAAAGGAACTTACCCTTTCCAGCTAGCCCATTCCGAATCCCACTACCCTAATCCGTCATCACCAGATTCCGGAAACAGTGACTTATGCCATCAGACTTCACCAAGACATTGACAAAAGGAAACTTTATTTTTTTTTATTTTATTTTTTTTTAAAGATTTATTTATTTATTTATTTATTTATTTATCCCCCCCCTTGCTGCTTGTGCTCGCTGGATCAGCCAACCACGCCGTGCGGGCAGGCCCGCCCCCACCAGGAGGCCCCAGGAACCGAACCCGGGGCCTCCCATATGGTAAACGGGAGCCCTACTGATTGAGCCACAGCCGCCTCCCAAAAGAAAACTTTAAAGAGCTAAGGCACAGCTGTGGGTGAGGGATTTTGCCTGCCACGAGTAACTTACAGCCCCAAATGCAAAAACGGAGATTAAAAAAAAAAAGTGTTCACTATATTAAAAAAAAAAAAAAAAAAAAAAACACTTGCCAATACTGGTTTTCCCACTTTGAGTTATGATTTTAGCTAATTTCATTAACATCTCTAGGTCTTTTACTTCAAATGGTTTTGTGAAGGTCAAATCATAATGATTTCTCTTATTTTTTAAGCCTTAGCTTACCATGTCTCTGAGACATGGTAAATGCTCAGTAAATGCTGAAAGACTTAAGGGAGGCAGGAAGGGAGCTCAAGCGGATAAGGATGGGGCCATGCCCTGGATAGCACAGTCATCTCTGGTTGTCAATCTTCTGAGCCATCCCTGCCCCTTATTCACCCAAAGCGTCCCTGAGCTGATCACAAGGAAGCCGTCTCTTTCTCAGAAGCCGCAGAGACTCTGGGAACAAGGGTGAGTCCTTAGCCCCCTCCCAGATGCCCCGTGTATGAGAGGAAATGAGGCCACAAGCCCAGGAGGTCAGGGGTGGGAAAGGGACAGCTTAAGAGGCTTGGGAGACCCAATTTAAGAAGAGCCAAATTGAAGCCCCATACACATACTCCCAGCCCCCACCCCAGCCAGCCATACCATTTGCTACAGCCTCCAGGGTATGGGAGGGAACTTGGCAAGACCACAAAGCCCATTTCTAGCAGAAATGTCCATCTGCAGCTGGAGAGAGCCCAGCGCCCAGGCCCCTGCTTTGTGGGCCCAGCGAGAGGGGTGCAGGGGCCATCACAGTGGTCCCAAGGGTTGGGGCCACAAAGGAGGTGGAGCCGAACTCTAGGACACTAATTCCAGTTCTTACCAGGGATGGAAGAAGCCCACTCTTTCTCCATCCTCAAACTCAACTCTGAAATCCTCTGGGTTGGCTCCTTTCCTGCTCCAGCCTGACACGCTCCCCTGCCTCCCTAGCTGCCCAAGTTTACTGCGGCTTGTAAATGTATCTCAGGGAGAAGGCTTCCACCCGGTCCCTCCTAAAGGGCTGGAGAACGAGAAAAGCAGGGGAGAAATAACTAGTGGGAGTGACCCATGGTGTGCGGAAAGTCGAGGATCACATCTTTGACAGAGGGGCATTTCTGCAGCAGCCAAAAGGAGATACAGAAGGCAGAGATCCCGGGCACGGTCCCAAAATAGTTTCCAGACATCTCCGGCAGTCAAGGGTTCCCATGGGGAAGAGCGCGGAAGCGGCGTGGGAGCCTCCAAGCAGAGTGGGTGGGTGCTCCCGGCACTGGGCACGCACCCCTGCCCACTGTGGGCTGTGCTCCTTGGGATGTCGTGGATGGACATACAGCAGACCAGACAGTAAAGTGGCAGCTTGCGTTTACCCAGCTCGGCTCTGTGCCAAACCCTGCACTGAGCACCATGTATCCCCGACAGCACAGATACTCTTGAAACCTGGCAGGACTCGGCACACAGCAGAGCAGACACGCCTGTTCCAACGTGGAGGTCACCCATCCCATGGGAACACAGACCATGACACCCCATGTACCCTGTGCCCAGAGTCTTGGCCTCATCTCAGAACGTGCTCTTCTTACAGCACTACCTGGCAACGGAACTGCCCCATCCCGGGCGATGTGGGACCCTGCCCCCAGACAGCCACCCAGGAAAATACTATGGGGGGAGGAGGTGGGGGCTCAGCCCCGAGTGCTTGCCAGCAGTGCCTGAGTTGGGCAGAGAGGAAGCCACGATTCTAAACGACAACTCAACGATCAAAGCAAGCCCAGGCACAGCCTCGTGGCTTTAAAGACTCAACCAGCTCAGGCCCCACTCTGAGAAGGGGAGAGGAAGAAGACCTGTTCAAAGGGCTTCCTCTGGCTGTTCAAGGAGCCGCTGCCACCTGCCCGCGATGCTAAGGGCCAGGGTAATGGACTGGGAGCCCTCCAGCAGGACTGTAGGCAAGGAGAAATGGGGAACACTCTTAGAAGAGCTGGGGAGAAGCAGGTCTGGCAGGCAACAGCAGGAGGGGGGCTCTCTGGAGTAAACAAACCTGCTGGCAGTCCTTCCTCCCAGCCCCAGCAGAGAGGGGAGCTCTGGCTGACAAGGCCAGACACAGCGCAGGAAGGAAGGGAGATGCCCCCTCCCTGAGCCCATCTGTCCTCATCTCCTTGCCTTGTTTTCTCCACAATGGGGGGCAGAACTGGGGGTCTACTCCATAACCTCCGTGCCTGCAGCCCTGCAAACCCACACCCCGTGAGGTCGGCAGGGAGAGGCCAGAGGAGGAAACGGAGGTGGAATGTGGGGGGACCTGCTCTGGGGAAGAGCAGGGAGTGAGGGTTGGCATGAGCTCACAGCTTTCTTCTCCCCACCCACACTCTACTTTCTTCAGGGTTCTCCCACGGTCTCATCCCGGGCCAGGCCATCCCCCACTACTCCAGTGTCACTCAGGCATGCCCAGCACCCCAGGGGAGCCAACGCCAACTGGCTCTTCTCCTTCCCCAGAAGCTGCTCCTGATGCAAAACTCTTGCCCCTCCCCCCAGTGCTTCCTTGCTTCCAATTCCTTGGGACGAGGCCAGGGAACCACCCTGGCCTCCTCATCTACTCTGCAACCTCTCCTAGGAGCCCCCATCCCACGTGGGGAGGCAGAGCTCCATCCTGCCAGCTTCCCCACACCCAGGCAGTGAGGCAGCACGGTGCCACTTCCAGCACCTCCGTGGAGCTTCCCACAACTTTCCCAGGAAGCAGTGGGAGGATTTCCGGGGGGGGGGGGACTAAGAGCATCTGGGGACGCTGAGCAGCTCACCCACCTGCTAGCCGAGAAGCCTGGCTCCCCCAGCTCCCCTCAGACTCCTGGGGCCAAGGCAGGAACAGGCTTCCTCTGCCCTGCCCTCCTGAGCACCTGTCCCCACACTCCTTCCCCAGCTGCTCTGTTCTTGACTTGAGCAGCAGCCATGCGAAGCTGCCTCCAGCTCCGCTTTCTCCTCCCTGGGCCAGCAGAGGATACTGCTGAGTAATCCTAAACTCACGGTGGGTCCCCAGCTCTGAACACACGGGCAGAACCCAGGGAAATCTGCTGATCCTGGTCCCTGCCAACCTGAGAGGACTGTCTGTGGGTTCTTAGCCATGCCCTTCTAGATTACACACTGGGGTTAACATCCCGCTGGACTCTCCCTTTCCCTGCCCCAAATGCCCCAGCCCCCGCCCTCAGACAGCCACATGGAGAAGCACCGTGGCCCGTTTGGCTTCCTACACACCTGCTAACACTCCCTTCCCAGTCTCCCAGACACGGAGCCCCACAGAGTAACAGCAGACGCCCGCCAGAGTCCCAGGCATGATGTTGCATCAGCCCCCACCCTCCCCAAAATATCCTCACCCCCACCACCTCCTCTCCTCCCAGTCATCGCCATGGTGACAGCAGCATGACTAATGACACCCTATCAGCTTCAGACTCAGGAGCACAATTCCCCCTCCCCCTCACACCCCCCCGGGGGATTTCTGCAGATTGGACACAAACCAACAGTGCTAGGGACATTCTCGAGAGATTTCCAGAGGCAGGGGTGGGGAGTGGGGTGCACGTCTTGAAAAATAATAACAGTTCAACAAACCAACCCCAACTGCACCCAGACCATCCAGCTGAGAAAGCAAAAAGAATCCAAACAAAACCCACACAGGCCTGAGAATTCATTGGCCGCCCACACCCCCCACCCCTCCCCCTCAGCCGCTGTTACACACATACTGGGAGATTAAGGGGTCACCAGAGGAGACCCTTTATTTTAGTCCAACCCAGTCAAGCGCTTCGCCCCCCACCACACGCACGCACGCACTGTACCTTGACAGCCGCCCCTGCTCCCCACGGCCCGCCGCCTTCACCAGCCTTTATTTCCACCTGCAAGAGAAGCCCGAGAGACTGATGAGCCAGGCTGATAGGAGGAAAGAAGCAAAGTCCTTCTGCTGCGCCCTCCCAGCCCCCACCACTGAAGGGGAAGGAGGAGAGTGGGAGGGGAGGGGGCCTGGGAGAGAAAGGAGAGCAGGGACCATCTTCCTGCCTCCAGCTGCCACCCAGAAGCGGCTGATGGGCTCCTTCTCCTTCCTGTGTGTTTTTGTTTTCATCTCTCCTTTTTTAAGCCTCCCCGGAGTGCAGGAGGCCTCCAGCCCTCCTCCCCGCGCCCGGCCTCCCCTCGCCCGCCCGGGCCCGGCCCGCTCTACCTCGGCCGGCCTCCCCTGGTGCATCGCCGGCCGGCGGGCCTCCCATTATCCCCGCCGGAGCGCACGGAGGGAGGCACTGCAGAGGCGGCGGCGGCCAGCTGCCGGCTGGGCTCCCCTCCCCGCCCGCGGGGCTGGTGTGCGAGGGGGCGGCGCGCGCGCCAGCCAATCGCCAAGGCCGGCCGCGCGGGGGCAGGGCCGGCGGGCTGGACCTGCCCGCGAGGCGGGGGTGCAGGCGGGAAGGGTGCTGCCGAGCCGCGCTGGCGGCCTCCCAGCCCCGCCGCCGTTCCCGGCACGCCGGGGGGATCCCGGGGCACCCCTGCCTCCTCCCGAGGAGGGGACCCCGGAGGTAAGACGCAGGAGGCGCATCTCCAGGGTGGAAGATGACCGATTTCTGACGGACGGCGCCTGGAGAGGGGGAGGGAGGCAGACGCTGGCGGGGCTCCGGCTGGGGCTGCTCTCTAAATAATCCCAGGAAGCCACCAAACTGCCTCATCCTAGCACAGCCCGGACGGTGCCCGGCGCTAAAAGGAGCGATGGTCCCTTCAATCCGGCAAGGGGGCTGGAGGGCGCCGGGAGGGGGAGGAGGAGGCGCTAGGCAATGGGAACATTTACCCCATTCCGCACATGAAGAAACACACAAGACAAGTAAAATCACTTACCCAAGGTCATACAGCTAGAAAGCAGCAGAGCTGGGACTCAAGCCAGGTCTGCCTGACTCTTACCCGCTGTGCAGTCCTACCCCTCCATCCATCCTGGGAGGCCACCTCAGGAAATGAATGGGTTTCTCCTTGGCGCCCACCTGCCGTGGGTGGAAGCCCTGCCACGTCAGCTTTACCCTCCTCATACACGCAAACGCCCACACCTCACCCAGCACCCCTCCCTCCTGAGGGCCTGAACAGGCCCCACTCCATCCAGACAGCCCCCCACTCTTTGTTTACTCCTCTCCTGGAGAGGCGGAAGGAGGTGGCCCCCCATACCCAGGGGTTCCCCCAAACCCCAAGGCTTCCTATCCCCAGGAAAAAGTCAAGAAGGAAGGTAACCCAGACCCCAACAACTCTGGCCTTCCAGTCCCCAGACTCTGGGCCTTTGAGGCACAGCACCAAGGACAGTAAACGAAGGCCAGGAAGAGAAGAACGCAGAGGGGCGAGGAAGCTCCTGCCATCCACTCCTGCATTAAATTCCTGGGCATCGCTGACTGCATCCTTCTCTACGCCATTTTCTCCCTGCACCTGCACACCCAGGACGGACTTCCACAGAGTCCCGTACCCACGTATCTGGGCTCAGCTCCTAGCTCCACCACTACCTAACTGCAAGACTCTGGTAGTTATACCTGACTCAATGCTCCAAATCTGTAAAATGGGGTAAAAGAAGCAGCTAGCTCACAGAGGTACCGTGAGGAGTCCATGAAGAAATGCAGCACACCACCTGGCTACTGACCGTCACTCTTCACCCCCACAAGAGCTCACCAAGTACTCCTTCTCATTCTCACAGATGAATTAGCCAAGGCCGAGAGAAGTGGCTTGCAGGAGTAGTTAGGATGCGTGAGAGCCTCTGAGTCAGTGATGTGTTCTGCTGCCCACTCCACCACAGATGCCCAATTGCTGCCCCCTCCCAGGCACTCCAGGGGAGGATTCAGAATGGGATGAGCTGCCTGGAGAGAGACAGCAAAGCTGGTCTCTGGTGAGGACACACTGGAGCCCACACCTGCCTCACATCTGGGGACAAAGGGCAGCCCTGCTGGATCCTCCCCAGGACACAGAGGCAGGCAGGTGACAAGGTAGGGCAAGGAGCTGTTTCCTGGTGCTAGGTGGGGAGCTGGGCTTCTGTACCACTTAGCTCTTCTTGCCTTAGCCAGGCCAACCTGGAGTCCCTCCTTCACCCTGCTCCCCAAACCCCTGCCCTATCTACTCACCCACACAGTCTGCTGCTAGATAAGAGACTGACTCGGCTTGGACAATAACAGTTAATACTGTTGCTGCTTTGGCTGCCACAGTTTATCAAGCCCCTGCTACATCCCAGGCATGGTGCCAACCACCCTACAGGCTCATCTCATTTAACGTACTCTATACACAACCTTGTCTGTTAAAAGAAATCAGTCCTAAAGATGTTACTTGCCAGTCGACACAACTGGTGAGTGGTGGGCTGGAATTCAAAACTACGCCCTTCTCATCCCAAGGTTCTAACTTCTCCCTCTCTGCCAGCCCCAGGTAGACGCAGAGGGTCAGAGTCCCTCAAACCCCACCACTTCTTCCAGCTATGGATCTGAGACTTCACCCACGCTGCTCCTTCTGCCTGGACTCCTCTCCCCCACCTGGCAAGCTAATAGGGTGCAAACCTTAATCCAAATGCTGCCTCCCCTCTGCAGCTTTCCCAGTTCGCCGAGTCCCCACTGGCATCACCCACTCCTCCTGGGTCCCCACAGAGCAAGCAGCGCGTGTCTTGTAGAGCACCAGTCGCAACTCGGCATAGTTGTTTATTTACACGGCGGTCTTCCCCACGTGGGCAGGGGCCTGCCTTACCCACTTTACTAAACTATGCATGGAGCTGGAATGTGCTGAGCCGACTTTCTACAGAGGGAGGGTGGAGAGGCAGGGATCCGGGCACCGAAAGTCACTCTCTGAGGCTCCCGGGATCTGGCGGATACCTCCTCCCCTGGGAAGGCAGGACCGGCTGTGTTTGGCCAGCGCGTGCTCCTTCCTCCCTAGCCTGCAGGAGTCACCGCTGCGCTCCACCCCTCCCCCAGTGCTAAATTGGCCCTTCCCCAACCACAGGTCCCTGCCCCGTGCCCCAGCAGCCTGCGGCTATCCCAGAGGAGCCCATGGACCCCCAGACACCTAGAATGCCAGGCACACGCACCCCCCACCTGCCCCCCTTCCAGCTCCATCTGCCACTCTTTTAACATTTGGTGCTTCACAGCAATAGACCCAGAGGTACTTTAGACACCTCTGCATGAGGACTGAGGGTCCCTCTCCCCTTCCAGCATGACCTCCAGTCTCTACTGTGCCCCCAGCAGGAGGAAAAGGGCCACAGCCCTCCCCACTGGGGAGAGGCAAATGGATTCACAAAATACCCCAACACCGAGAGCCTCAGCCAGAACCCACACAGATGTGCGAAGACCAGCGACACAGATATCTCCAGGCAGAGGCTCAAAGCTGGTGTCAGGAGCATTTACCAAGGACCAACCCCCTGCTGGCCCCATACCCAGAGCCTGGCATACCATAACCCAGTTAACCCTCAAAAGGAACCCATGCAATAGGTATTAGGCATGCCCGTTTTACAGATGGAGAATTCAGGAGGAGGCAGAGAGGCTAGGAACCTTGTCCAAGGTGATACACCTAGAAAATGACTGAGCTGGGCTCTTACCACCTCCTCGCTCTACAGGGTACAGTCAGGGCTGCTCTGTGTAGCTCTATGTTTTCATGTCAACTTACCTTTTCTAGAGCTGGCAGGGGGTAAAGGGAGACCAGCTTCTCCTCCTCCCTCGCCATGGCCCGTGTCCTGAACGATGTCCTCCTCCACAGGGCTTTACTTCAAAGCTCAGGTCAAGCTCTGCTTCCTCCAGGAAGCCTTCTCCAGTTACCCCAGTCCTCTCCAGCCGAGAGCACCTCTAATGTTTTTCATTTGACACCTGGTGCTGCTATTTGTCTCTCTGTACACGGATCCTGCCTCTCCAACGTGAATGGCTGGCGTTGTGCCTCTCCAAAACCCCTGCGAGGGTTGGCTCAACGTTTCACACACCGAAGGCACTTGGAATTGACTGTGGGTGTTGTCGGAGACCTCCTTTCCTTCCCTTTCCATCGCACAAAGAATCTTGCTAAAGAAACCCCACACCCCCTCCACCTTCGGAGCCTCTGTTTGAAGTCCCCGGTGTCCACGCATCAATTTCCACCCAAGTAATTGCAGCCCATCACACACACATCATCCCCTATATTTGAAACTCTTTGCGGTTGTCATGGGAACTGCCTTTGCCTTCATTCACTGATCAGGCCTCGCAATTAGCTCTGGCAGCGGAAGCCTGTGTCAACAATCGCTGGGAGGAGGAAATCCAGGAGGAGGAGGAAGAAGGGGCGCAGCAGTGAAAGAGGGAGGAAAGGTGCTCCTCCTCGAGACGCAGAACCAGACTGGACCGCGGCGCCCAGCGATGCCCAAGGGAAAACGGGCCCACACCAGCCAACAACCCCGCCCACGTGCTTCCAGACCACCAGTACCCGGGCCGCCAAAACTGACAGGTAGCAGCCGCGGCTCTGCGCACACCCCGCGCGCCTTCCTAGCTGCTTTGCGAGGAGGGGTCACACGCGATAGACCCCAGAACGCTCTCCCCCTCCCTGAAACCAAGCACGGGAGAGGGAACGCACGATGCCGTTGAGAAGGTGGGGTGGGAACGCTGTGTGGTTTAGGAGCCCGGAGGTCTCCCACCTGAGGCTCCGCGCACACCCCCATGGGAGCCCAGCACCCTGTCTGCGTCCTTCCAGGGTCCTGCCACCAGCCGCGGCCATGCAAATAGCACAGCCGCACACCTTGGGGTCAGGGGAGACGCCTCCCTCCTCCTGGAAGTCCCCTTCTCATCCTTCACACATTGCTACACTGAAACTCTCCAAGCACGTTCCTTCCCTTCCCCGCTGGGCTCCGTGGCTCCAAAGGTGATGGAGGCCAGTGAATGCCCTCAAGGCGTCCCTCCCTCACAGTACTGTACTACCAGACTGTACAGTAATTATCTGTTTCCACGCCGTCTCCCTCCCCAGACTGCGAGCTCATTAAGGGCAGAGCTGCCGCTGCCTCCCCTCCGCCTTCCGCCTGCCGCCTGGCGCAGCGCTCTGCAAACGGCCAGTCCCGGGTGAGGTTTCCCCAGCAAGCTGGGAAGGCAGGCGGGTCTGCAAGGCAAAACAAAATACCTTTTGCTTCCCAGAGCTGAGTTCGGCAAAGGGGACACGTGCAGCCCAGCAAATGCCCCCAAATAACTCCCCTTCCGTTTACAGAGTCTAGGATTGCTGCTGTCACATTCCTTCATCCCTCCCTGAGGGCTTTGGCCAGTGTCTCCAGCTTGAGCTACCTGCGGCGCCCACACCGGGCTGCGGGGCTGCCGGCTCTCTTTCACCAAGGCCACAGGTCGCCCCAGCCCTGGGACGGCGTGACGCCGCCTCGGCCCTGCCCTGACACACTAGGATAGAGGCTCCGTGACCTTTAAAGGACCCTCAGAATCAGCCAGGTGAGGTGGACTGGAGCTTAAAAGGAGGGAAAGGGGTTCCATTTCCTTTCCACAGCTTCTCTCTGCTGAGCATCCCACCCTCAAACCCAAGGAAGCCGTAAAGAGGGATGGGGAATGGAGTGACACCCACTTGCCCGCTCACTGCACTGCCTTCTCCAGAGACAGGACATGAGGCAGAGAGGGGATGAATCCAACGGGGTCTGAGCAGAAGTCAGTTTGGGCGAGAAAGAAACACCAACAAGCTTCACTGCAGCTGCTGAGCAAGACTGTGGATGGGAGGGGGCGTCTGCCCCACCAGGGACCTGCGGAGAGAGCCTCTGGGTGGGGAGCCACACCTCACTCCTTCTGTTATTCCTTCAAGGAGCAGTAGGCTCTGCCAGGGATTCGAACCCAGGAGAGCCTTGGCCCCTTCCACCTACCTAACCATTTACCTTGGGGTGAGGGAAGGGATCCTAAAATTAAAAATTCCTGAGATCAGCCAAGCTGGACAGCTATTCCCCCAACCCCAGAAAGAGGCCTCAGTGAATGTTCAAAGACCATAAAAAGCCTCGAAGAAGTGTCCAAAAGAACCTCCTGGCGGAGATGGAAACATTCTGTATCTGCACCGTCCAACACATGGAGCCTCTAGCTGCACGCGGCTATGAGCCCTTAAAGGGTGGTTCGTGCAACTGAGGAACTGGATTTAATCTTCTTTAATTTTAATTAATTTAAATAGTCACATGTGGCTAATGGCTACCACATCAGACAGCTCAGGTAGAATGTGGTTCTTAAACCTAGGGAGGTCGTGAATACTCTTGGCAAGCTGATGAAAACCACGGATCATACCTCCTGAGAAAACACACCCCTGCAAACTCACACAGCTTATGGCTCAAATTTTCGAAAAGTTCACAGACTCTACCCCCGCCCAGATCTGAGACTACAACTAGGTAGAAGATGAAGTCTAGATTTGACCAGAAATGTTATAGCCCAAGTCAGATGTTTCTTCTGCAATGCAATTGTCTAAGGAATACGAAAACAGATGCAATGCTATACTTTACTTTTAGCAAGAGACCACCAAGTGTGGAAGCCCTGCTGGTTGGCACCCATCCTCTACCCCACCCATGCAGGCACAGGAAACCTGCCGCCTCTCAAGCCTGGTTCTTCCGTCTCGGAAGAGCTGTGAATGCTAGAAAATTCTTTTTTCTAACAAGGGTTCAGTCTACCTGCTTATAACTTCCACCCACTGATAAAAGCTCTGCACACTCCCCTACACAAAGGAACTGACTCCCTCGTTCACAGCAGCCACACTCAGCCTGCGTTCCTCTACTTGTTTTCAAGCTGAACGGCCCTGTTTCCTTCAATTGGCCTGCACGTGACCACACTGACAGATCTCCTCGGGACAAGCTGTCAACACCTCCTTTTAAAGTTCAGCTCTTACCCCAGCTCTGCTTACCTGCCAGGACGCCCAGGTTCCTTACTTGTGCCAGTTCTGCTCTTTATTTATTTATTTCAGACAAATGCAAAGACTTTGCACTTCCCCTGGTTAAAGTGCATTGGGCTTGGTGAGACCCATTGTTCCAGGCTGCCCCAATCTCCTTAACTCTGTTCTTTCATCAACTTCAGACTAGCACCATCACACCCACCCACAATCTGACACAAGGAGTACATCTTGTAAAGGGGCCACCTCTCCTGCTGCTCCTAAATTTCCAGACCCACTAGCTTCCTTCCTTGAGCCCCTGAGACTCTGTGAGTGCACCCCTCTCTTCACAACCACCACATCTATGGGGCTCCACATCTGTGTATGGGGCTCCAACGTCCCAAATCAGGCTGCTGAGCAGCAAACAGCTCCTGAGAGCCCCTTTCCTAGCTGTTCTGAAAGCAAACCCACAAGTTTTTTTTAAGGGTTTTACTGATGACTCCTCCACTAAAAGGAACTGGGCTCCAGGAGAACCAGAAAAATCATGGAGTAAATCTCAAGAGGTTCTTGTGGCCCGGCCCGCAGCGTGAAGAAAGGGCTTCCTCATACTCCTGACCCTTGTTGCAACTCCTTTTAACATTTCCCCTTGTAACCGCTTTCAAGCCTACAATTCAGTGGCGTTAATTACATTCACCACGTGGTGCTATCACTACCACTATCCATTATCAAGACTTCTCCATCACCCCAAACAGAAACTCTGTCTCCGTTAAGCATTAACTCCCCATGCCTCACCGGCAGCGCCTTGCTTTAAGCTGGGTTTCTTTGCCTGTTTGTCATGACTTATTTCTGCTGCCTTCTCCATACCCCACCCCTCTTCTCCTAGTCAGAAGGGCTGTAGACCAACTGGGGGTCTGGTTAAAGTTAAGATACTGGTTCAGTAGATCTGGGGTGGGCCCGAGTATCCGTGTTCCTAACGAGATCCAAGTGAGGCCGAGGCCGCTGGGCCACTCAGCGCCGAGGCTGGAAGCATGGCCGTGAGCCACTCAGGTATCCTAAGACTCGGGAGAGGTTTTTAAGCACATGCAGAGTCCAGATAGGTGCCTTGTCACAACCATACAGGCTCTCATCTGCCTCGAAGGCTCTCCACCCAGGCTACACAGGAGAAACACCACAGAGCCCTGGCCCCAGACCAATTCAATCAGAATCCCTGAGGGGAGGCACCCAGACCCTTTTTTTTTTGTTTTTTTGTTTGTTTGTTAGGAGGTACCAGAGATTGAACCCAGGACCTCGTACATGGGAAGCAGGCGCTCAAACCACTGAGCTACATCCACTCCCCGCCCGTATAGTTTTAAAAATCTCCCCAGGTGATTCCAATGTGGAACCCCTGACCACATGGCTTATAAAAGAGATGGAAATGGCAGTTTTACCAGTGCCTTCCCCTCAGGATGCCTTTAAGTCAAAAACTGGTCCTCTAGTCTGTCCGAGAAGCAGGTAGGTGCTACCATAATTTATTTGCAGAAATCCCAATCAGTTCATTTGACTGCGCTGCTTTGTAAAGTACCACAGGAATCCCCCCGAAGCTCACCACAAAAAAAGTCACACAAATCTACCTTCATCTGCTCTAGAACTGTCAAATTTATGATGCCAAGCTTACATATTCATAATGTCCCAAATCCCTTTTCACCTTTCTCAGATCTTCTGGCCCTTTACCATAATCCCAAAAGATTGTCCTTCCATGACTACAAGCACGTCTGAAGGTGTTCACCCGGGAGGGAAGGACTCTGACTCTGGCAGGGCAGTCGGCGGCGCTCCTTTCCCAGCCACGTGTGCTGGGACCTTTCCCCAGTTTATATCCCCCAACGTGACAAGGACCCGTTGTCACGGCTGCTCTCACTCTGGTTCTAGTTATGTTCCCCAAAGCCATCAGCCCACCCCTTCCTTCTTGTTCTTGCTGGGAATATAGAAAAGACTGTGATTGTCTTGACTGTTTTCCACCAGCCTCAGCACATTCTGGCCACTGGACTTCCTAGCCACACCACTCCTGAATCTGTCTTCGGTGCCACATGCCCCCTTTCCACACAGTGAGTGTGGCCTGTGACAATCTGCCCTCTCTAGAGGACAGCCTGGGCAGCTGCCCCAGTCCTACTGCCTTCTCCCTTAGGGCGCTTGTTCCCTGTTCTATCTTTAAAAAGTAATCCTATTCCTCCACTAATTCCCTTTTAGGGTCTGTGGCTGTGAGGTTAAAAACTGTTTGCGTTTGGAATACAATTTTCTACGGTCTATGGCAAACACTTCTCCCTGCCCAGCCTCCTCCCTGGCTTCACAAACACTAAGATGGGTCCTTTCCACTGAAGATTCCCATCACTCTGCTTCTGGTCAGTTCTCCCTGGGCTGGTGGGAACCAGGCCAGCCTGGAAGGACCCCTCCTCACAGCCTCTCTCTGCACAAGACAGGACCACAGCACGCTGGACAAGGGCGAGTCAAAGGTTCTGACGATGCTGAGAGATCCCCAAGGCCAGGGTGTAAGCCACGAAGTCCACTGGCTGAGTGCTACACTCGCACCATGGAGCTTTCTGCTCCTCTCCTTTTTGTCACCCACAGTATTCCTGGACATCTTTACAACCTTATGCATATTTTTTCTTTCTACAGGTTTTTTTTTTTCCTCTCTAGAAAGTGTCATTCTCCTACCCTCTTTATGAAGCATTCACTTCCCTTACCAGTGGGCGACTTTTTTCAGTAAGGTGCTGGACCCCCGTGGCTCCGTGATCTGGAGTGTCCAATTGCTTCCCCATGCCTGGCCCCACGGGTCTCCCACGAGCACTAGGGCATGTCTGGAGGTAAACCCTTCATTCATGTTGCATCTTTACAATGACAACTCAAAGGCTGGCTGATGCACGATTGTTTACACCTAAGGATGAATTCTGCTCCAGACGTTCTAGAGTGTTTTGTCCCTGTGCCCTGACGGCCTACCAGGTGCCAGCCGTTTCGTATAATTTAGCTCACGTAATCCTCACAACAACCCTGCAAGGACAGTGAACTTCCCAACTTTTAAAAATGAGAAAACCGATGCTCAGAGAGGTGAAATATGTCTCTCCAGGGAGTAAGGGGCACAGTGGGGTTTGCCCCCAAGGCCTGCAGTCAGACCTACTGCACCACCACACCCACCAAATCCTACTTTCCAGCCTTCTTCATTGTACCCTCAAGTCACCTGGCAGGTAAAACGAACCTGAAGTCAATCAGCTTCTGACATCAGCCTAGGACCTCAATACTTCCCAAGGCTAGGAACGAAACCGGTGGTCCAGGAACAAACCTCTTCAGGTGTGTTACCTGCTAACTGCCACCAACCTGCCCCTGCCTCACTTTAGCACCCAGAGAAGTAATCATCCACTCCTGCGGTGGGAGGGCCCATCCCCAGGAGCTGTCTCAAGTCTCTTGATGCTGAACTTCTTTTCTGAGCAGAAGGGCTCCCCACACCACCCAAGACTGCCTAGGGAAAAAGAGCAAGGAGGAGACGGGAAGACTGAAAACCCAAGGTAATGTCTGCCCTCTTATGGGATGACACAAAACAGCTGTCAAGAGACAGAACACTGCCCAGGACAGGAGGAAGTGAGAGAAGGGAGTGGCAACTCTCTGCACAGGGAAGAGGAAACGCAGCCGCGAGGATGCCAGTAGCTGGTCTGACTTCCGAAAGGCTCCCAGGATACCGTGCCTGCTCTATCTGAAAAGTCAGGGCCAAATTCTAAAGTTTTATTCGTGAGCCAAAACCAAAGAAAACTCAGAAGCCAGCAACACCTTTCCCCCTTTCCCGACCTCCCCAATCCTGGGACCTGCTCCCTCTGCCCTGCATCTGCTCAAGACTGGATGGCCCCGCCATCCCACAAGGTCGGCCCAATGCTAAAACAGTGGGGCGCACTCTCTTGGCGGTAGCTCTGCTACTATGCCAAGAGATACATTCATTAAATGTAGATTTAGGCTAGATGGTGGGTCTCAGGTTTTCAGTCTTCACGGACCAGTGAAAAAAACTGTGAAGGCAGACACTAACGATCATCTTCTCATTTTACAAAGTAAAGGCTTTACAAAATAAGTAAATCTACTTTCCGTCAACACCTTCATTTCATGAAAGAATGCATTTTAAAACATCAAGATGTAGAAAGAACCTATCTTGGGCTTTAAAAAGTACTGCTCTTTAAATCAAAGAAAATTGGCTTTAAGAAGAAAATTCACTCCATGGTCCCTGGGAGACCCTGGGAGAACTCAGCCCTGGGCCAGCACCCCGTCTACAGACCAGCATTCGGAGCCCCTGTCCTGGGACACGGAAGGCCAGCAGCCACAGCTTCCCTGACCCCAGGGCCCTTGAAGGGCCGCCAGCCACGCACGGTCCGCGGGAGGCGCCCCCCCTCTCAGTGGGGTTGAGCCTCAGCCAAGTCAGATCCACAGCATCTCAGCCACGACCACCCGGCAGCCCGGGCCAGCAGTTTACACACAAGGCTGACGGGGTCTGGCCTCGCTCCCAGCCCCTTTCACTCAGGTATGCCCCGTCTTTGCCAAAAGAAGAGCTTAAACACGATTCCCAAGGGCCACTGGTTCCAGGAACATCCAGCCCAGAATGCTCAGCCTCCCCTCCGCCAGCGACTGACTATGAGAAGAATGGAGTGAGACAAAGGGGGGAGTGGGGGGAGAATGCTGGAAGGAAGCAAAGGAATCAAGTTTTGCGAAGGAGGAGACCAGAGCAGGTCTTCCTTACAACACTCGATCTCACGCCCAGGAGTGAAGGCTATTCCCGAGGGCACTGGGCAAGCTGGCTGCTAACTGCCCCACCAGCAACATAAAGGGGCTGGATACTGGCTCCAGGCTGGAGAGGCTGCTGCAGAAAATGGGATCCAGATGTCTGCTTTACCCAGAGACTGAGAAAACAGGGTGCGAGTCTGTGGTCCCTGGGTCAGGACACACAGCTTCCACCAAGAGGGGACAAGACGAAGTGCATTAGGGCAGACACACCCCAGCAGCACCCACTTCCCTGCCCCCAACACGTGGCTCTTCCTTTCCCACAGGACCACAGCCCCACCGGCTGGGTGGCACAGCTCTGCATGCAGCGGTCAGAGAAATCCCGAGAGCGAGTGCGGCCAGCCCCTCCCAGCCACAGGTGCCTTTGCCCGGGGAAGCACGGCAGCTCCCAAGCCAGCTGGGAGGGGCATGGAAGACCATCCAGCATAACTCCATTTCCCAGGCAGGGCACCCGAGTCATCTGGGCCCTTGGACAAATGAGGAGCCGGGCTGGGGAACCCGCAGACAGCGCAGGCCTCGTGCGTCTCTGTCCAGCGCCAGTTCCGCTGCCTGGAGCGACCTCAGCTGCTACGCTGCTCTCCGATCCGCTCAACTTCTCTCGTTCCTACTTCTGCCAACTCTCCGCTGTCACGGCTGCCACCAACCTCCAGCAGGCAGCTCGTCACCAAAACGGAAAGGACAGAAGGGTCATTGCCTTTCCACCTTTCTCCTTTGCCCTCTCCTCAACGCCTGCTTCCCTCCCTCTTCCACCTTCTCTGCATAAAAGGGAGTACCTCTTTCTAGGGTTGATGTCTCAAATGCACATCGCTCATTCATTCAATTAGTAGCTGGGTACCCACTCTGTGCCAAGAGACGGAGAACACAGAGATAAGAAAAAGTTTTTGACCCCAAGTACTCGGTCCAGTAAGGGAACCCAAATCTATGGGTTTCTCATTAAAGTCTCACAATTTCAAGCTCTCTTGCCATCTTTCTGGGAAAAATGAAGATACCCAAGATAAAATGGTGTAGGGAAGAAAAACCACCTACTCCCTGCCACTCCACAACTTCCTCTTCAAATCCATCAGCCTCAAGCCTTTACCTGGCACTACCTGTGCCTAGGTGACCCCAGCACTGGTGTGAACCCCAGAAACAACTAAAGCTTCCAAGCACGACCAGAATCTGCTAGAGAAAAAGCTGGAGATCACTGCTCTGTGTCCGATGCAAACGTCAGGCAGCAGGGGGCTAGCTCAGAGCTCTCTGAGACCCAGCTGCGCTCTGTCAATCAGTCCTGAGGGACTCCAGACCTCAGCTATGCTCCTTATCACGGCCCCTCTCAGAGTTGGACCAAGAGGATCAGAAAAGGGAAAACGGACTTAGCTGGACGAATCTTTACCAAGACCGCTGGGAAGCCAGTGCCCTCAAGGAGGGGACTGGGGGGATGCTCTCAGGGGCCAGCTTACCTCCTTCAGCAGCCCCGCTTTCTTCTTCAGCACCTCACACTTGCGTAGCTTGCAGATCTGGTGGGTGCGGCGGTTGGTACAGCTGGTGCAGGCCCCACAGTTTTCCAGCCGCCGGCAGGGCTCACAAGTACCACACCGCTTCCGTTTCTTTCGACCATCTCCACCCCCTCGGAGCTGGGGCTCACTCCCGGCAATGGGGAGCCCAGGCCCTTGGTAGCCCCCCACCATCACCTGGCCCTGCGGGAAGTCATAAAGGCCTGGCAGGTCCGGCTGGACGGCCAGGGGCACCTGAAACTGGCTCATGGCGCAGCCAGAGGCAGGGGCATAGGTGCCGGGATAGAATCCCAGCTCAGCGTGCGGCCTGCAAAGGCCACCAACAGGTCCTCCTCGCCTCAAACACTCAAGACGCTACCAGGGTGGAGGCAAGTAACTTCAGTCTCGTGAACTGGCGTCTCTTCTGAACCCTTCTTCACCTCCTCTGCAGCAATCTGATGGGGCTCAGTCGGGGCCCCCTCTCCCACCTGCTGGGGCCCAGGACCTGGGGGAGGATACTGGCTGCAGCCCCCAGGGAAGGGATCATCTTGGCTGGGTGGGTTCCTCACCCTCACCCACGCGGGACCCAGGCATGAGGTGGAGCAGGTGGGTGTATGGCGGGGGCAGGGCAGAGTGGGGAGTTTCTCCTGGTACTTCTCCTCCTTGGGTCGGGATAATGGAGAAGAAGGCACTGCCTAAAAAAAAAGACAGAAAGGGGAAGCGCATCACTGGGGGCTCAGGGACAACTTTCATACGTTACCTCTTCCTGTTTCTGGGAAAAGAGAAAATGGGGGGGGAAGCAGTGGCTTGCACAAATTCGGGTCGGCCCGGCACCTTTGGCAGGGTGCAACCCAGCACCCGCTCTCTGGCTGAGGGAGGTAGCGTGGGACCTGACAGGGCGCTGGGGGGTGGGGCGGACAACCAACTGCAGGGGTGGGCAGATTGAGATTTCTAAGAAAGTCGTCCTCTGCCCCACCCCCATCCCAGGGGCCTGTTTGAGTTCACCGAAATTCCCACACACGCACCCTTCACGGGAGGCCGCCGGGCCCTCCCCCAGGGAGCAGAGCTTCCCACATAAAGTTTGCTCAGAGGCGAGCTCGGCGGGGCTGCCCGGTCGTCCCCCGGAACGGAGGTGGCCTCGAGGCGGGGGGCGCGCCTGGGGTAGCCGGCGCCAGCCGCCCTGCCGCGCCGGGGGCCCGCGCCCCGCCCGCCGGCCCGACCCGGGGAGGGCGCCCTAAGAAGCCGAGGGGGCGCGGGCAGGGGCTAAG
>JAKSZT010054030.1:14069127-14188755 GCA_026826555.1 Tolypeutes matacus
GGGGGGCGCGCTCGAGCCGCGGGCCGGGCCGCGCGCGCGCCGCCGCGCGGGCTCCTTTGTTCTGGGGCCTCGGCCGCTCGGCTCAGGCGGCTCCGCAGCCCCCGCCCCGCCCCGCCGCCCCCGCCCGGCTCCGCTACACTGTGACCCGCGGAACCCCCGGCCCGTCCCCCGCAACAAAGTAGCTGCCCACACCCCCCCGGGGCCGTCCCCCGAGCCGCCCCCTCCCCCCCGGCCGGGCCCCCCCCCTCACGCCTCCCCGCCGCCCCTCCCCCACCCCGGAGCCGGAAAGGCACCGACTGCACCGACCTGCCCGCCGCCTCCGGGGCGGAGCGCACAAAGGGGCAAAGTTTCCCGGCCCGCGCCGCCGCCACCGTCGCGGCCGCCGCCGCCGCCTGGGGCGCCCGCCTCCCGGAGCGCCCGGCCCGGCCGAGCTCGGCGCGCGGAGCCCCCCGCCCGGGCCGAGGAGGGGACGGCGCAGGAGGAAGGAAGAGGCAGCGGCGGCCGCGGCGGCAGCAGCAGCAGCAATGAAGACGGCCGCGGGACTCCCCGCCCCCCGCGCGCCGCGGCACGTGCTCGCCCGGGGACTCCCCCGCCCGGGAGGGCGCGCACGTGCGGCCCCGCCGAGCCCCGCCGGCCCCGCCGCCGGCCCCCGGGCCGTGCCAGGGGAGGGTTCCCGCGGAGGGGGAGGGGACGGGGCAGCCGGCCCGCGAGCGGGTGGGGGCTGGGCCCGGGCGGCCGCCGCGCCCTTGCACCTGCAGGAGCCAACCCCACCCGCGGCGGCCGGCGCACGGGGCGGCCCTCCCAGGACCGGCTGCCCCCCTGGGTCTGGCCGCCCCCGCCCTCCGGCGGCTCTGCAGCCCCGGCCGGCGAGGCGGGCCGCGCGGGGTGGGGCACGCGGACCTCCCAGCCTAGGCCCTCTGCCGAGCCGGCCTCGGCATGGCCCCACTTCCTGCCACTCCCTGCCGGCTCGCGCGCTCCGGGACGGCCCCGGCGCCCCGGGGAGCCCCGGGCTCCGGGCCTGGCTGACCCCTTCCCCCGGCCTGGGCTCGCTCATTCCGAGGCAGGACAATAGGGGACATCGCGTGTCTGCGTACCGAGTCCGCCTGGCGGCAAGGAGGGGTGCCCGGGGAAGAGGCGGGCCGGCTGCGGGACACCCTCGCGGGGGTCACGTCCAAGTGCCCTGCCCAGGCGGACCCCAGGGCCCTGCCATCTCGAGCCTCCCCCGCGCCGCGCTCGGCTCTTTCGCGTCGAAAACAAAGACTAATCCGGTACCCCCGCCCTGCCTCCCAGAGGAGGGGGAACGGGCGCGTCGCGGAGGGTAACCAAGGAGGACAGCATTCAGGAGGGGCTCGGCTAGCCTCCGAGGGGGCCGCGGCGCAACCGAGCCCCTAAAAGCCGGCGCAGACACTTTGGAAAGTCACCCCGGGCTCTGTTCCAGGCAGGGTGCAAGGGGCAAGGCACAAGAATATTTCCAAGTTGCCAAAGTGCTCGTTCTCTCTGCTGCTTTTTTTCCCTCACCTGTTGTTCAGGCCAAGTTGAAATTCCAGGTTAGATTAATTCAGCTCCACCCATCTGGCCTGACTGCCAGGCTGTCCGCAGCTGCCTGCCACCACCTACCTGGGTTGCTGGGGAGAAGGGTGGGACACACACACACACACACACGGAGGCAAGTCCTGGCAGAAACTGCCACGGGGCGGACTGGCCTGACCAGTTTGGGTGGTGCTCACGGAGCCAGGTACTGGCAGGCGTCCCCGCCCGGCTGAAGCTAACAACTCAGCCAGAACCGGGAAAAGAGCATTCGGCCGGCTATTTAGAAGAAAGGCGGAATAAAGTAACTGATCTCAAGTGGCGCTGTCCAGAAAACAGCCCCGGGCGGTGGGAGAAGCCGGGGTTGTCTGGAATTCGCCGCTGGCAGGCCTGACTGTGACAGCCTGCTGGGGTGACCGAGTTGTCAGCTATGGGGCGAGTGGTGAACATGGCTGTGATAGCTCTGTTCAACCATGCTTTGAGAGGGGCTGAAGAGTTTCTCCCAGAATTAAGAAAAAACAAGAGTCGAGTGTAATTTTCAATCCAACATGAGAACAGGTTGTGAACTTGTAATGGTTTTGAACGTCGTAAATTTTTTAAAAGTTTTTACACCACTTTTTAAACAACGTATATTAAGGAAAATGTGAAAAATACCAGAAGAAGAAACACATCACCCAAACACAACCACATTTACCCATTAGCTATATTTCTTTTCAGATTTTTTCTATTTATAAATTTGTCTTCTTTATAAATATATATACATATATCTACGTGTATATATAATATGGATGTATCGTGCTGGTTAAGCATTTTGCTGTCCTTTTTTTCCACTTAACATTTTACCATTCACATTTCCAGATTGTCCAAGGTCACTGAACTCCTAAGTCGTGGGATCAGAATTTGGATCCAGGTCTCTTTCGTTGTATATTCTGTCTCGGCGAATGGCACCAGCATCCTCCTAGTTACCTAAGTCAGAAGGCTTTTGTGAGGTGACCCTCTCGTAGATTGCTGATGAAGAATAAACTGGCACAGAAAATTGCTGGGGAGGAGATCCCTGTGGCGGCAAGTGTGGAGCTGAGGGGCAGAGGACTAGCCTGGAAACACAGATGAGCAGATAGCAATGAAGGCGCTCATCAGGTAGGCAATGAGAGTGAGAGGAAATGGCAGCCGGGACCGAACCCCGGGAACAGTAGCTTGTGAGAGACAAGCAGGCTGACAAAGGAGACAGAAGGACCAGCCAGGGAGGTAGGAGAGGAACCAGGCCCAGTCCTGACCCCTGTCTGGCGAATCATCTCCAAGCACTTCTTCCTCTGCAACCTTAGGCTGCAGCCGTCCTGTTGCTCATTCCTTGTGCCTGGAGAAAACCCTTCCCATTCCACACTTCCCAGCTACCCCTTCTACCTGCCAAGTTCTCACAAGTCTCCACATAAATATCAGGTTGTCTATAGCTCCTCAGACAAACTCTGGGAAGTTTGGCACTGTCTCGGTTATGGTTATCTTACCAGCATTGTAATTGCACATTTCCCTCACAGCTGTGAGCTCCTGGAGGGCTGGGATCCTGTCCTTTCACTTTTTTTTTTTTTTTTTTTTTTTTTAGGAGGTACTGAGGATTGAACCTGGGACCTCGTACATGTGAAGCGGGTGCTCAACCACTGAGCTCCACTGTCTTTTCACTTTTGAAACCCTAGACCTCGTCCAGTCTGTATTGAAGGAAGAAATGAGACCAGAGAGCCTGATCAAGGGAATATTCCAGTAACACTGAGGACCCACCAGCCTCTCGGGGGCCCCCAAGATAAAGTCCAAGTTCCTCAGGTCCTGACGTCTGGGGTGTCCAGCCTCCTTTGCCAGGGAGGTTATTCCCTCCTCACAGCGCTTAGGGCAGGAGAGCAGGTGGGCATGGCCGTGGGACGTGACCCTTTCCAGACAGGACCAGCAGCAGCACCGTCACCTGGGAACTTGTTCCAAGGACGTGCTGGAGAGCCCCACCCTAGACCTACTGAGTCAGAAGCTTGTCTAAACTAGCCCTTCCGGTGATGCGATGCCCACTCAAGTTCAGTACCGAGGCCAAAATCAAGCCCCCAGGCGCTTAGAGGGGTGGAAGGAGGGAGGTGTTTTTTACCAGCCGGCCAGGCTAGTCCAGCAGCCAGCGGCGGAGGGCGGAGCCCCTTTTAGGCAAACTGCTCCCCCGAGGTCAGACTTGGCTGCCCGGCTGCCCTGAGGGCTGAAAAGGGAAATCCCCTGGCAGGGGGAGGAAACCAGGGCCTCGGGGACTGCAGGAGCGGCAGGGGACATTTCCCTGGATGGGGATGGAGGTGGGGCTGGGGAAGGAGGGCTTCCAGCTCAACTGACTCTGCACTGGGTGATGTAAAGCCAGGGGGGCAGGAAGCATCGTGGGTCATGCCCACATGGTTCTTTGGGAAATCACAGCGCAGAACCAACACTGCTGGGTGTTTGCTGAGCCTGAAGATGATTGAATGTGCCTAACCTCGTCTGAAGTGCTTGACCCCACTCCTTCTCTTTAGCTAATAAGTAATCTGTGCTATTTGAAAAATGAGATTTGTAACCTGGGACCTTTTGCAGAAATGTAAATATATATGGATGTCTATACCTGGCCTTGGTTTTAAAGATTGAAGGCACTGGGAGTTTATTAATATTGGATGCATTTCTTCTCTGGTCATGTATTTATTAAAAATATTATTAGCTAATATTTGCATAGAGCTTTCCCTTTAACAAAGCATGTCTACACGCTTCATCGTTCTGTCCGCAGAGTGGCTAATACACCATATGTGCAAATGTTACTTTCCTTTTCTTTCTGTGACACAGTTATTATTATTATTATTATTACCATTTTATAGATAAAGGATCTGAGGTTTAGAGAGGTAATTTATCTGAAGTCATTTGCTATTAAGTGGCAAAATCAGGCCTAGGATCCAGGACCTCTGAAATCAGCCTTTAGGGCTGATATGGGGCAGAAGTTGGCATTTTGCTCCTGGGAAAGGGAGATTGATTGGTGGATTGCTGCTGGACGTGCACTGGTTACTGTTGACGTGCATAGGAGATCTAGCTATGCTTTTGAATAGCTCAGTAAATGCCTTCATGTTTTATAACTATTTTCGTATTTGTATTTTGTATTTAGGTTGGATCAAGTAGACTATTTGACTTACAAAGTGACTGCAAGGGTCCCGATCGTGATGGGGGAGAGGTGAAATAACCTGGAAATTTTGCACCCTAAGGGGGCTGGGCAGGAGGTTGGGGCTTTAATTAACTCAGAGACCTAAGCTGTCGAATTCCTGACTGGGAGAAAGGCCTCAATGCCCCCAAACATTGATTGACAGGGTGTGTCAGTCAGGGTAAGTTAGGTTGTGTTGCAATAATGAACAATCCCCAAATCCCAGTGCTTTAACATAACAAAGGTTTAATTCTCAGTCATGCAACATGTCCATCGTGGGTTATTAGGTGCTCTGCTCCCCATAGTCACATATTCACTCAGGGACCCAGGCTGCAACTGGATACATGCCTTGTTCCACATGCAGGAATAGGGATGGGGTAAATTGAGCACTGGCTCTTAAAGCTCCTACCTGGAAGTGACACACATCATTTCTGCCCTCATTTCATTGGCCAAAGCAAGTCACAAGTGGAGCAGGAAAGTGCAATAAGTACCAACTGCTATGTACCTGGAAGGAGAATCACACAGGGAATGTGTGTGTATAGGGGGTGGAGGTGGGGGTATGTGTGTGTATGAGGTTTGTGTGTGTGTTTGAAGTGTGTGTAAGTGCAATTAGTTCTGCCTATTTCCAGGGTGTTTCTTTCTCCTGGGGACATATCTTAGAGATCCCCATTCTAATGGGCTGTCAATCCTTGTTCTAGAGCAGATCTAGGCAATGCTAATAGAAATCTGAGCTGGGAGAAACAGATGTGGCTCAAGAGGTTCGGCGTCCATCTACCATATGAAGGGACCAGGGTTCGATCCCCGGGACCTCCCGGTAAAAAAAAAAAAGAAAGAAAGAAAAAAGAAATCTGAGCTGAGGGAAGCATGGGGAAGAGGTCAGCGGCAGTGAGGTTAACTAAGAAATTAATCTGTACATTCATAACTTGTAAATTTGTAAAGAGAAAGTAATCTAGCAAAAGAAAGGACCACAGGAAAAACATGATAGCAGGCGCCGGCCGCTAAAGGGAACTTCTAAAACAGCATAGCTGGGACAGAGCTGTTTCTGGCCTTTTTGCCATGAACTCCCATGAACCATTCTTCCTAGTTAAACTCAGGTGACAGTCCAGGGAAACTCTGATGACCTCCCGAGGTTGGGTGAAGTGCCTGCCCGTCACATCGGGGGAGTGCCTGGGTCCATCCCCAATGGGCCATGCATGGGGACTGCCTCTTGCCCAGTGCCGGCTGCAGCATGGGAAATGCATCACGGTGGGGGCCCAGGATGGAGGCAGGGACACCAGGTGGAAGGCTGTGGCAGAAACCCAGATGAGAAAACAGGCTGGTCTCCATTGGGGTAGTGGAGGTGGGGATGGAGAGAGGTATTGGAGAAAGATTTAAGGAGGCAGATCAACAGGATGTGGTTAGATTGGGACGGGAGGGAGGTTTCTAGAAGAGCAACAGGGTAGGTGGTAGAGCCAGGGGGCCAGAGGGGAGTCAGGTGGTAAGTGAGGTCAGTGTGGACACCTGTTTGTTGTTTTTTTTTTTTTTTTTTTTGGGGGGGTGCGTGGCATGCCCCAGAGAGACCGAGGAAACAGTGCATTTAGGGGCTTGGGATTCCGGTGGGGGGCACTAGGCTGGGACCAGATCCTAGGCTCTGACTCTTAGTTAAAATCTAGACAAGGTCAGCCTTTTAAAAGGAAACTTGTTGTTGTTGTTTTTTTTTAATTTTAAAGGTGATGGGGGAACCTTAGAAAATATATATAGTATAAACTGGTGAAATTCCTGAACTACTAATCTGAAGACTCTAGTCAGAGCAGTGGAAGAGCTTTGTAGAAAGAACAGAGCCTCCCTAAAGAGCTGGTTCAGCTTCGACTGGCTGGCCCCGCTTTCTTGTTTCCATATGTTACTCTCATCCCATCTCCGAGGATCAAGCCCTATTTGCAGGGACTGCACAGTGCAGGGGGACTAGTCTGCAAAGCCCCTACCAGGGACCCATTATTCTTTACTCTGCCACGACTCCCAGACAATGGTCTCTCCCCTGCCTCAGCGCACTGAGATGGCTCCCTCGGCTTGCCCTGGGCTTCATTTCCAACTCCTCCAGGTACTGGTTTCATGCCCATGGGCAATGTAATTAACTTCTCTGGCCTCCTTTCCTCTTCTGTAAAAATGGAAATAATGATAACCTCCTTTGACGGATGTATCCAGAGGATCAAACGAACCATCCTATAGCTCAAACCTTGGTATACAGTAGGCACTCAAACTGCTCCATCCCTCCATCCCCATGTTATTTTCCATTTCCTCTTCCCATTTCACAGAGAAGTGGTCTTACAATATTTTAACCATATGTCATACGACAAGCCGAGTTAAAATACATACAATATACAAATGGCCAACAAGCACGTGAAGAGATGCTCAATTTCATTAGTCATTAGGGAAATGCAAATCAAAACCACAATGAGATACCACTTCACACCCACAAGGATGGTTATAGTAATTAAAAAATAAAATAAATAGAAAATAAAAGTTTTAGCAAGGATGTGGAGAAATTGGAACCTTCATATGTTGCTGGTGGGAAAGTAAAATGGTGCAGCCTGTGGAAAACAGTTTGGTGGTTTCTCAGAAAGTTAAACATAGAAGTACCATGTGACCCAGCAATTCCACTCCTAGGTATATACCCGTAAAAATGGGAAGCAAGGACTTAAACAAACACCTGTATACACATGTTCACAGCAGCACTATTCACAATTGCCAAAAGATGGAGACCCAAGTGTCCAACAGATGAGTGGACAAAAAAATGTGGTGTATACATGTAATGGGGTAGCATTCAGTCATAAAAAGGAATAAAGTCCTGAAAACATTATACTTTGGGGGAAAAGGCAGATGCAAAAGACCACGTATTGGATGATCTTATTTATATGAAATATGCAGAATAGGTAGATCCATAGGGACAGAAAGCAGATGGGTGGGTGCCAGGGTTTAGGGTAAAGGGAAATGGGGAGTAACTGCTTAATGGGTACAGGGTTTTCTTTTGGGGTGACAAAAATGTTTTAGAACAAGAGAGAGATGATGTTTGCACAGCATTGTGGATGTACTAAATGCCACTGAATTGTTCACCATAAAATGGGTGATTTTGGGGAGCAGGTGTAGCTCAGTAGTCGAGCACCAGCTTCCCATGTTCGAGATCCCTGGGTTCAATCCCTGGCCCTGTACCTCCAAAAAAAAAAAAAAAAAAAAGGTTGATTTTATGTCATATGAATTTCACCTCATTAAAAAATAAATCGAGGGGGATGGATGTGGCTCAAGTGATTGGGTGTCCGTCTCCCACATGGAGGCACCTGGGTTTGATCCCTGGGACCTCCCGGTAAAAAATAAATAAATAAATAAATAAATAAATAAATAAATAAATAAATCGATTAAACCTTCATGATCACTGACCCCGCCACCCCGCCCAATACATAAAATAATAGAAAAGGACTCCATTTATCAAGTAAGGTAACAGGATGTGATGATGTCCAGTTGCCCATTGCAAAGCCTGGCAGGTGTCAGAGGAGCTACTCCCTCCATCTGCAATCAGCCCTTGTCCTGTACTCTACTTCCAAACTGTTCTGACCTGGTCCCTTCTCTCACACTCCGGGATCCCACCTGACACCCCCCCACACGCCACCCCCTGTCCCCTCCCCTCTCTCTGTGATCTCCTTTGACTCAGACCTTCTGGGCCTGGGCAGTCCTCCCCAGAATACTGGAATGGAGAAGCCGGGTGCCTGGGTTATCCTGCAGCCCATCAGGAAGAGAAGTTTTAGACTCCTGCTACTCAAAGCATGGTCCCGGGACTCGCAGCAGCTGTACCGCTGATAGCTTGTAGAAATGCACAATCTCCACTGGCCTCAGGCCTACTGACTTGGGATCTGCCTCTTTACAAGCTCTCCAGGGGATTCACAGGTCCCCTAAAGACAGAGAAGCTCTGCTTTAGAAGTCTTCAGGGGTGCGGGGATAGGGAGGGTGGGAGAAAAAGGACGCAGGCATCCTGTGTTGAGCTGGGAGGGGAGTTCTTAGAAGCACCTGCGCTGATACATCCGGGTCCTGCGGGGTTTCTGTAGCATCATTCTGGGGGAGATGCACTGTATTCCAAACATGGCAACTTTTTTCTGCCAAACCAGAGAGGGGAGTCATCAACTGTTGTCTTCTTGCCATTTTATTGGCCTTTGGAAAACAGCATTCACATCACTGGATCGTATACTTGAAAGTGGTTAAAAATGGGAAATGCTTTGTTGTATATATGTTACTACAATAAAAAAAAAAGATTAAGCCTAGATCAGGCATAAAATAGGGCATTAGGGAAGCGGCTGTGGCTCAATCAGTAGGGCTCCCGTTTACCATATGGGAGGCCCCGGGTTCGGTTCCCGGGGCCTCCTGGTGAAGGCAAGCCCGCCCGCACGGCGTGGTTAGCTGACCCAGTGAGCACAAGCAGCAAGGGGGGGATAAATGAATAAATAAATAAAATCTTAAAAAAAAAAAATAGGGCATTAAAGGCAGGAAAGAGGCCACAAGACATCCAACATAAACTAGCTGTGCAAGAAGGTGCAGTGGGCTCAGGGCACGAGTGAGGCAGTGGGCACAGAATAGGCCTGCCCTGAGCCACGGAGCCGCAGGGTTACTGGAAAAAGGAGGAAGATGGACAGTGAGATGCAGGAAGCCTGGAAGCAATCCAAGAAGCCTGGGGCCAAGCGCTTAGGTTTATAAACACATGCTGGTCTGCATTTGTGGAAAAGGCGGTACAGTGCGGATTTTTGGAAATGTCTCAGGGACAGAGAGAGGAAGCTGCCCCTTGGCTGAGAAAGGCCTCTTTGAAGGCTGGCAGGTCAATTCCTTTATGTGGTGGGTCAGAGGTGCCCTGCAGGCTCTCCTGGGTGGTGGGCACCTTCATCCACATGGAGAGACAACCTGTAGCAAATAAAGATACGGTTAAATATGAATTAAAAAAAAAAAAAGGATTAAGGTTGCCACGTGTAGCAAATAAAAATACAGGTTAAATGTGAATTTCAAAAAAATACTTTCTTGGTGTGTGTCCCATACAATATTTGGAATATGTGGACACTGAAAAATTATCTGTTATTTATCTGAAATTCGAATTTAACTGGCCACCCTCCTCAGGGTCAGAGTCTGTCCCCAAGGCATGGGACCAGGGGATGTTCCCCTGGCTGAAAGGAAGCTCTCCACCTGGGGCGGGTGAACCCAGTGGTACTGCCCAGTGGCTTTTTGTTTGTTTGTTTGTTTTTAAATACAGGGCAGAAGTGAGCTTTGTTAGTTTTGGGGTGGGGTAGTCTTTTGTGAGAGGCTTTGTCATTTTGTTTGCATTGTAAAACGTTTTGCCCTACAAAGTTGGGAACTACCACTGTGTGTGTGGGTGCACGTGAGGGGGTTCACCAATGTGTTTTTCACATTCTCATGCAGTGGGTGGGGTAGTTCAAGGACTGTATTAGAATATAAGTATTGTTGTTTTGATAGTCAGGGTTACCAGAGGAGAAGGACTGTTTCCTTAGCTCAGACCAATAAAGTTCTGCTTGGCCAGATACTACTGCTCCTACGGAAGTGGCATTTATTTACTGAGACCTGTAGAAGAAAATGCTGCTAACTATTGACCTGATGAAGGAATCAGAAAGTATTTCTAAGCATAAAATCAATAAACCTTCCTGTATGTCAACAAACTGAATTAGATGATAAATGGAGGAACAGTATTTACAAAACATATGGACAGGAAAATTATTATATACTTAACATGTAAGAAAAATGATGAACACCTAAAAAGATATACATATATATATATATATTTTTTTTTTTAAGATTTTATTTATTTATTCATTTATCCCCCCCTTGCTGCTTGTGCTCACTGGGTCAGCTAACCACGCCGTGCGGGCGGGCTTGCCTTCACCAGGAGGCCCCGGGAACCGAACCCGGGGCCTCCCATATGGTAAACAGGAGCCCTACTGATTGAGCCACAGCCGCTTCCCAATATACATATATTTTAAAGGATTTATTTATTTATTTACTTTTATCCATTTTTACCCTCCCCCATTTTTGCTGTTTCTGTGTCCATTCGCTAGGCAGCTCTGTGTCCATTCTCGGTGCCTCTCGTCTTGGCTCTCCCTTGTGTCACTCTCCTGTTACGTCATCATCTTGCTGCATGGCTCAAAGGGCCTGGCGGTACAACCACGCGCAGGGCCTAGTGGCCCACGCGCCGCCTTCTATATTTTTCTTTATTTTTATTTTTACCAGGAGGTCTCAGGGATCAAACCTAGGTCCTCCATATGGGAGACGGACGCCCAACCACCCGAGCCACATCCATCCCCCTAAAAAGATATTTTTTTAAAAGGCAAAAGGGGAGCGGATGTGGCTCAGGCAGTTGAGCGCCTATTTCTCACATGGGAGGTCCTGGGTTCGGTTCCAAGTGCCTCCAAAAAACAGGTAGGCCAATAACAGGCAAACAAACAAAGATAGCCAGGTCAGGGAAGCCAATGTGGCTCAGTGGTTGAGCACCGGCTTCCCACATGCGAGGTCCTGGGTTCAATTGCCGGCATGTACCTCAAAAGAAAATTAAGAAAAGGCAAAAGGTGTGAACATTCACAAAAGAAAAAATACAAATAACCAACATAGATACAAAAAGTCCAACTTCATTATTAATTAAATGGACAGATCACAAAATGAAAATATTCAATTTTGCAAAGCTTTTTCCAATTTTCTTTCCCAGGATATGCCACTGATGAGACCGTAAACTTGTATACTCTTTTGGGAAGTAAATTAGCAGTGTTTATTGATAGCCTTAAAAATATTTATATCCTCTGACTCAATGATTTCAAGTCTAGGAATGTGGTGCACGATGATTTAGTTACAAGGATCTTCATGGCTGATTTATTTATAACAGGAAAAAAATCAGAAAAACCTAAATGTCCAACATTAAAGAACGACTAAATAGTTTATGGGGCATGCACACATTGGAACTTTACGCAGGCCTTACAATGTTATTAATTTAAAAAAATCAAACAACATCAGACTCACCCAGGACATCTAACAAAAGGAGGATGATAGACAACGCCCATCCCAAAAAACAAGAGTATCTGCAACTGCAAGCAAGACAGTTCCATCCATCTGTCCCACAGGATCTAGGCCTCCCCTCAATCGGAAGCAGAGTGAGCATCACCATCCCCAAATCCTTAAGATTGGGGAATGAACAAACATAAGAGGGGAATGCAACTATGGACTAAAGTAGACTTATTATTCTAGTAATGGAAGAACTTGTAACACTGATATAAAGGCAGTGGTCACCAGAGGTTCTGAGGGGAGGGGGAGGGAAGAATAGGTGTAATATGGGGCATTTTTGAGACACTGGAATTGTCCTGCATGACATTGCAATGATGGACATAGGCCATTATACATTTTGTCAAAACCTATAAAATTATGCGGTGCAAAGTATAAAACATAATGTAAACTATAGACCATGGTTAGTGGCAGTGCTTCAATATGTGTTCATCAATTGTAAAAAATGTACCACACTAATGAAAGATGTTATTAATGGGGAAAGTGTGGGAGGGGAAGAGGGTGGGGTAAATGGGAATCCTCCTATATTTTCGATGTGACATTTATGTAATTTTTTTTTTTTTTTTTTTTTTTTTTTTTTTACCGGGAGGTCCTAGGGATCGAACCCGGGTCCCTCCATATGGGAGACGGACGTCCAACCAGTTGAGCCACATCCGACCCCATTTATGTAATTTAAAGCTTCTTTAAAAATCAAGGAAACAATGATTTAAAAAATCAAACAAATTCCTGTTCATTATAGAAAAATAGGAATCTATAAACGAGCAAAATGAAAAAAAAAAAAACTAAAAATAATCTGCAGGCAGTGATAATCACTAATAATGTCATGGACTATATCCTTCAAAACCTTTTAAAATACTGTTTCTTGAAAAATATTTGGTGACATTGGAAAATATTAACCATATAAAGTCAAATAAAAATCAGTATATATTGTATTATGCACAAGGATCAAAACAGAATAAATACATCAAAATATTAACAGCAGTTATCTTGGTAATTTTTGTTTCCTTCTTCATACCTTCTAAATTTTCTACAATAAATAGGTATTATTCCTATAAGTGAGAAATAGAAAATTCTTTTTTAAAAGAAGACAAGTTGAATATTAACACCTTTGAGTAGGTCTTTGAGAGAGAAGGAAGCAAATCCTGATTGCTTTCTAACAAAAAAGCAATTTTTTGTTAGAAATTGCCCATTGGAATCTCCTGGAGATTCCAGGCCGCACTCCCAGATTATCCCTGAAGGGACTTTGGCAGTATCTGGTCAGGAGTCAGGGAGGGGGTCTCTAATGTGCAGCCAGGCTGAGAACCTCCACTTGCAAGCACCATGGTGAGTTTCAGCAGGAGTTGAGGCCGCTGTGGTCAGTGGAGGAACTCTGGAGAAGCCCCATATTTGGCCCTCTCTAGCTGCGTGCTTTTGGTGAGTCGCTTAACTGAACCTTAGTTTCTTCATCTGTAAAGTGGGAATATGACTGCCTACAACAAGAGTTAGAGAGTGGCTCCAAGGAAAGGATAAATGAGAAAATGCTGGATAAAGTAGAAAGCATCCAGGGCAGCAGATATATAGCTCAGTGTTTGAGCACCTGCTTCCCATATATGAGGTCCTGGGTTCATTCCTGATATCACCTTTTTAAAAAAAGCATCTAGCAAGGTATTCCTGTTGGAACCTGGAAACTCAGGTGATAGAGATGATCTCTGATCAATGAGATACCCGTGGCTCATTTGCTGGGCACCCATGCAGATATGCAGGTTGGTTTCTAAGCTGGGTCAGCCTTGTCACTGGATGTAGATTTATGTGGACATCCTGCAGGCTGGGTGCTGTCAAATGTGGATGGGCAGTGGACAGTAGCCAACCGTTCTGGGTGGGTTCAAACAACTTGGTGTTTCCTGCTTTGAGAGATGGCCAGCCTCCAGGAGCCAAAACCTTATTCCCATTACAATGCGCCTTTGCATTTTTAACAGATACCCCAGAATGTCGACTTCCAAAGAAATGTTCTTATTTCAATCATCTCCTTGGGAAGTTATGTGCCCACTGCTTAAAATGTCTAGGGAATTCCTCTTTTGAGACTGTCTTTGTTTAAGCTACATTTTTTTTTTCTAAGTCTTTTCAGTGAATTCATTCTCCATTCTTTGAAAAGGAAGTTAATTTTCAGAAACAGGCAAAAATATCTTTCAGAACCCAACCTGGTGATTAAGGTGGTATTCAAAATTAGGTGAGGCATTTTATTTTTTATATAAGGGGTGACTTGTACGGTACATGTGTGTCTGTCTTGTTACTCACCGTATCCCAGGGCCTGGCACAGAGCCTGACACACAGACACTCAACACATTCTTGTTGAATGGGGACAGAGCCCAGCTCCCGACGGGAACCCATAAACTGGCTCTAAAAGCAGCTCTGAAGGGGTTTTTGAGCACCAGCAGCCTACTTGGACATAAGTATGCTGATTAAAAACTCAGGCCCTTTCCTTGATAGGTGTGCTATGTTTATACCTTACGTGTTTGACCAAGGAGAAAATGTTGCAGTTCCTTTGTCCTTACAGACACTAATGCTGGATTTAGTCTCCTAAAACAACCACTAATCGGTGACAATAGACAAATCCAGGTATTCTTGGAACTATTTTTCATGCCAATCCAATCCACAAAACAGTCAAGCATGATATTGTAAACAAGGACAATGCCTGAAACATAACTCACTTTTGCATACAAGGATTTCAAGACACTGACGTTAATACGGGCTTGCAAATTATCTAAATTCCACATGCCCACGCGGTCACAAATTTGAGTTGTACAGAGTTAAGCAGCTCACAGCCAGGGCAGTGAGCTGCCAGAGCACAGTGGGTTGTCCCAGCTCCCCTTTTAACTAGCTGTGCAACCCTGGAGGAAGCATTTCACCTTCTTCCTTCCTTGGAATTTACGTCCTTATCTATACAATGATCTAGCACCCCGAAGGTCTAGGATTCTAAACTGGGAACAATGAAGGCGGATAAGAGATGAGAAGAATGGGTTACTAGCTGTTGATCAACTGCTGGCATGCAATAGCGAGGGGAGCAAGGTGCTGCAAGTTAAGGGGGAGAGTTTTGGAAAAGTAGAAGCCAGTCTGAGCTGAGAGAAAGTCCTTGCTTTGAAGCAGAAAGAAAGCCAAAGACAAAGCTCAACTGCTCCATTTGGCAATGGGACCGTTTCCAGGCAGGGAACACGTAGGTCATCTGAGGTCAAGTTCAGGGCACACAGCCAGCCAGCGGGCGGGCGGGAAGGAAGCTGCAGTGAATGCCTGCCTGCTCTCCCCGCCTTCTACCTTCTAAGCACCCGCCCCTTTCCCAGGCCACCCAAGGGACCCTGGAGGCTCCTTCCACCCCAGGCATTCTGGCTCTGGCCTCAAAGACCCAGCCCATGGAGAGGTGCTGGAGGGAAGCAGATAAGAGAGCAGCAGAGGGAGCAATGAAGGCTGGACTGTCTTGCCTTTTTTTTCCTTGAAGGGAAAAGGGGCCCAAGTACTAGATTTAAAATACGTGGGCCCTCCTGCCTCTCCCCCAGCCTCAGGGCCTCCCCTTCTCCAGGCACACAGAGCACTTTCATAGCTCCTTAAACTGTTTAGCAAACTGCCTTAGCTCAAGGATGTTACTCTAAAGCTACCCTCTCACACACACACCCTCTTTTTTTTTAAGATATCTTGTGATATCTTTATCTGGTTCATGTTGGCTTCTTAGAATGAGATAGGAAGTAATCCCTCCTCTTCTACTTTTTGGAAGAGTTCTTTAAATGTTTGGTAGAATTCAGCAGTGAAACCATTCAGTCCTGGACTCTTTGTTGGGAGGTTTTTAACTACCAAGTCAATCTCTTCACTTGTTATAGGTATGCTGCGATGTTCTGTTTCTTCCTGCATCAGATGAGGTAACTTGTATGTTTCAAGGAATTTGTCCATTTTTTTCGGGTTTTCCAATTTGTTGGCGGGTCATTGTTCAAAGTACCCTCTTATAATTCTTTGGACATCTGCAAGGTCAGTAGTAATGTCCCCACTTTCATTCTTGATTTTAGTTATTTGTGTACTCTCTCTCTCTGTCGGTTTGGCTAAAGGCTTCTTGATCTTGACCTTTTCAAAAAACCAACTTTTGGTTTTGTTGATTCTATTGTTCTTTTTTCTGTTTCATCTATCTCTGCTTTAATCTTTACTATTTCCTTCCTCCCACTAACTTTGGGTTTAGTTTGCTCTTCTTGCTCTAGTTTCTTTAGGTGTGAAGTTAGGTTATTGATTTGGGATCTTTCTTCAATTTAGGCATTTAGAGCTATAAATTTCCCTCTGAGCACTGCCATCACTACATCCCTAAGTTTTCTTATGTTATGTTTTGTCTCATTTGTCTCAAGATACTTTCTAATTTCCCTTGTGATTTCCTCTTTGACCACTGGTTGTTGAATAGTGTGTTGTTTCATTTCCACATATTTGGGCATTTTCCAGTTTTCCATCGTTATTGGCTTCCAACTTTATTCCAGTATGGTCCAAGAAGATACTTTGTATGATTTCAATATTTTTAAGTGTATTAAGATTTGATTTGTGGCCCAACATGTGGTCTAACCTGGAAAACGTTCCATGTGCACTTGAGAAGAATGTATATTCTGATGTTGTTGGGTGGAGCGTTATATACGTCCATTAGGTCTAATTGGTAAATAGTGTTGTTCACATCCTCTACATCTTTATTGATCTTCTGTTTTAGATGTCCTATCAATTGTTGAAAGTGGTGTATTGAAATCTCCACCTACTGTTATAAACATATCTATTTCTCCATTCAGTTATGTCAGTTTTTGTTTCATGTATTTTGGGGCTCTGTTGTGAAGTGCGGATATGTTTACAATCATTACATCTTGCTGGATTTTTTTTTTTTTTTTTTTTTTTTAAGATTTTATTTATTTATTCATTTATCCCCCCCTTGCTGCTTGTGCTCGCTGGGTCAGCTAACCACGCCGTGCGGGCGGGCCTTTGTCTTTACCAGGAGGCCCCAGGAATCGAACCCGGGGCCTCCCATATGGTAAACGGGAGCCCTACTGATTGAGCCACAGCCGCTTCCCAGCATCTTGCTGGATTGAACCTTTTATCAATATAGAATATCCTTCTTTATCACTTGCAATCTTTTTTTACGTAAATGCTATTTTGTCTAACAATAATATAGCCACTCTGGCTCTCTTTTGATAACTGTTTGCATGGAATACCTTTTTCCACTCTTTTACCTTCAACCTCTTTGTGTCTTTGTACCTAAATGGGTCTCTTGTAGATGCATATAGATAGCTCGTGATTTGTCATCCAATCTCTGCCTTTTAATAGGGGAGTTTAATCTATTGGCATTTAAGGAAGTAACTGAGAAGAAAGGCTTTACTTCTGTCATTTAGCTATTTGTTTTCTGTATGTCTTGTAGGTTTTCTGTTCCAAAATTCCTGCCTTTTTTTTTTTTGTATTTAGTTGTTTTTTTGTAGTATACCATTTTGATTCCCTTCTTTTTCCTTTTCTTTATATTTTTAATTATTTTCTTAGTGGTTGCCTTTGTAATTACAATGAACATCTTAAACTAATAACAACCTAGTTTGACTAGTGCCAACCTAATTTCACTAGAAGACAAACTCTCTACTCCTATATATCTCTGACATTCCTCCCTTGTTACTGTCTGAGATTACATCTTTATATATTGTGTGCTAATTATCATAGATTATAAATGTTATTTTAAACATATGCCTGTTAAGTCATATGGAGGAAAAAGCAGTTACAAATCAAAGGTGCAATAATACAGGATTTTATATTTACCTACTGAGTTTACCAATGTTCTTTATTTCTTTCTATGGCTTCGATTTACTGTTTAGTGTCCTTTTTATTTCAGACTGAAGGACTCCGTTTAGCATTTCTTGTAGGGAAGGTCTTCTGGTAATGAACTCTTTCAACTTTTGTGAATCTATAAATGTCTTAATTTCTCCTTAATTTTTGAACGGTAATTTTACCGAATATAATATTCTTGGTGGACAGTTGTTTTTTTTTGTTTTTTTTTTTTCTTTAATGACATTAAATATGCCAAACTACTGCCTTCTCCCCTGTGGTTTCTGATGAGACACCTGCTATTAACCTTACTGGAGATCCATTGTATGTGATAAGTTGCTTTTCTCCTGATGCTTTCAAAATCCTCTCTGTTCCTGGAGTTTGACAATTTCACTTGAATGTATCTTGGTATAGATCTCTTAAGAGTCTATCCTACTTGGAGGATGTGTATATTGAGTTTCCTGGATGTGTATATTCATGTCCTTCATTAGATTTGGGAAGTTTTGGGCCATTATTTCTTCAAATACTTTTTCTCTCTCTATCCTTCTGGGATTCCAGTGATGTGTATGTTGGTGTGCTTGGTGGTGTCCTAAAAGTTCCCCAGGCTCTGTTCATTTCTCTTAATTATTTTTCTTTCTTTTTTTTTTTCCAAAAAAAAAAAAAAGAAAAAAATGTACCCCTTAGCATTCCTTCCTCAGCCCCACATACCACTAATCTAATTATTGCTAGTTTTTTTGTTTTGTTTTATTTGTTTGTTTTGAAGAAATTTGTCACCTTTGAGAAGTACTTTTTGCTCCCAAATGGAGAATAGAAAGAGAAATGAGTTAAAAATAAAAAAAGTACTGTCTCTTTAAGGTGCCTCTGCCACTTTTGCCTGAGGGAGATTAAAATTGGAACAAGGCTGCCTCAAAGCAGGGGAGAAGGCAGCAGTCTGAAGTAGCTGATCAAAAGCAGTGATCAGGGATCAGTCCACACACACCCAGACTTTGGAGGACTGTGTCCTTATAGACTACCCTGGCACTAGCATGCTGCACCAGGAGCCCCGGCTGCTGTCCCCACTGCTGCCTGCCACATGGTTGGGGAGTGGGGGATGGTAGCCACTGAAGGGAGGGTGAAATTCACCAATATTTTTGCAATTTAGCAGACTCTCCCTCCTCCCTGGATGCTGCACTATGTTCCATTGGGCTCCACAGTTTCAAAATAGTTGACTCAGACAGTTCCTGCCAGTTCCATAGCTGCTTTGGTGGCAGTACTGATTCCTGGAGTCTTCTACTCTACCATCTCTCCATATTCCTTCTCCTCACTTCAACTCTTTGCTTTAAAAAATTCCTACCATCATTTAAAGCCCAGCTTGAATGCCATTTGCTCCCCCTCAGCTGGAAGTGAGCACATTTTACCGTCTGCCTTGCATTGCATTCAGGGACATGTGGTCTCTCCCCAGTTAGGACCACCCTGTCGCCACTCTTCACCATCACATCATGCATTTTCTTTCCTTTGCCCATGCTGGCTGCTCACCTGCCTGACAAAATATTCCTCGCCTCACCCTTCAAGGCTCAGTTCAGCTCTAATTCTGTGAAAGCCTTTCCAAACTCTCCAACCTTCCCCACACAGAACTATCAGTCTCCACTTACTGAGTGGCTACTCTGGGCCCAGAAGTTTGTCTGCAGTATATCAAATCCCTGGATCGACCCTGCAAAGTAGGTGCAAAGTTTTTAGACTTAAGGAAAATGGAAACTTGGAGAGGTTAAGGAACTTGTTCAAGTTGCACTGCTGGGTGGACTTGCCAGGATTTGGACCCCAAAACCCTTAACTATCCCATACTACCTTTTCATCCAGAATGCAAATATTTTGAGACTAAAAGGACTTTGAAGATCATCATTCTTGTTTTCAAAGCAAGCGCCTAAGGTACAGAGAGGGCCAAGTGACTTGCCCAAGGTGACACATTTTCTCCCTACTCCCTTCCCTTGTTCTCCCCACATGCCAGCATTGGTGGCCCAGGAGCCACCTGCCCACTACATGGGGGTCCCCAGTACCAAGTAACCTCTCCCTGGTCCCTCCCGTTAACTGTGCTGCACAGTGCACAGCTAGTCCCAAGCCTCTGAGGCCAGGCCCCCAGATTAGGCAGGAGAGAATGCTGAGACAAGCTCAGAGCCTCGGGCAGCACAGGTTCAGCTGTCTATAAGGCTGAAATCCCAAACGCCTAGTGGCTTAGATATTTATATCTTTCTCATGTAAAAGAAGTCCGGAGGAGGGCAGTCCAGGACTGGTATTGCAGTTCCAGTCGGGATCTGGGACTCCTTCCATCTGCAATTCCCTCTGGAGGGAGGCACTTCTTGGTCCCACGAGGCCCCACAGGATCACCTGGGGGGGCTCTGAGAGTAGACTCCAAGGGCTCGCTGTCCATCATCGATTTCTACCATTTACGCTAATACTCACACCACATAACCTAGTCGGGAGGCAGAGAGCCCTGTGCGAACTGGCCTGGGGGTCCGCAAGCACTTGGCACGTTGCTGAGAGCCTCAAGGGGGGAAGGGTGTGGGAGGCATTTCATTGCTGAGTCCAAGGGGCCATTCTGCCACTCAGCCTCGTTTCCCTTTTCTTTTTTTCCCTTTATGTCATATTTACTGAGCTCCTCTCTCCTATGTGCCAAGCACTGGGGACACAAAGATGGATGACTTATCCTGTGCTTTAATCTAGACACCAGGAAATAGATCGTTTTAACGCTATGTGGTGAGATATATGCAAAAGGCGCTGCACTGAAAGCACAGGGACAGGGTGCCCCCACCCAGCTGTGGGCAGGGCTCAGGGAAGACCTCCTGAAGAGGGGCACTTCCTGATGAAGAGGGGCACTTCCTGATGAAAAGGGGCTTAGGGGACAAAGGCATTCCAGGGAGACAGAGTGACCCGCACCAAAAGCAAGGAGTGTGGGGGCTGCAGAGCAGCGTGAGATAAACTTGAACCGAGGAGGCTGGGCAGGACCAGGGAGGGGATGGATTTGAAAGGGTCACAGCAGGAGCCTAGAGGCTTGGGTAGAGGCTGGATCTGAGAAGTAGTAGAGGTGATTGCCTGTGAGACAGTCAGAAGGCTGGCGGGGCACTGCGGGGCCACCACTGATACGGAGAATACAGGGTCTTTTCCCAGCGACCTGGCCCTTTCTCCCCCTCCGGGGAATGCCCCCAGCTTCAGAGTGGACTATAACCTCCCAGTGTTGCTCTTTTCATTGGGAGAGTTTTCATTTAAGTGCCCTCAGGGGATGGAAACCCCTTGATCCTGGTCTAATGAATCAAATATAGGAACTCTGTGTGTGCTATGCAAACAGGCCAGGCCCAGTCACACTGGAGTTTCACAAATGTCACCTGAGTCCAGTGGTCTCCAGTGGAAGCTTTGGCTCTAGGGAACCCCCCTCTAGTGAACATCTGCCATTCTTCATGGAGGGAAAGCAAGTGGATCCCCTTCCTAATTTAGCCACTTTGGTGGGCAGTGGTGCCCACCTCCCACAGTAGACAATGAAAAGTCAGCTACTTTTCCCAGACTCACTCACAGCTATGGAGCACGTGTCAAGGGCATGTGGTCCTGTAGGTCAGATACACCTACCATGTACCCATAAGGGGCTTTTGGAAACAGCAGCAGCAGTTGCAGAGAGATCACTGTCTAGTAACAGCCATGGTGGACCCTCCTGGGGCCTGGCACATGACACGTCCTGAAGCTCAGCTTCATTAGGTTCCCAGTAACTCGCTTCTGTTTGCAATTAAGGACTGTGGCTGATTCTTCAATGGGGTATCAGTCCAGTAGGGTGGATGGCTAGAGCGAATGCAGGGACTGGAACATAAACTTTGTTCAGAGGACAGTAAAACAATTTAGCTAGCCCAGAGGGTTTTTCACAATAACAGGGGAAAATAAGGTTGGAAGGCCTCAAAAGCCATTTAAGGAGCCCAGGTCAATTCTTATAGGAAGCAATGGGGGAAGCGGATGTGGCTCAGGCAACTGGGCTCCCGCCTACCACATGGGAGGTCACTGGTTCAGATCTTGGTGCCTCCTAAAGAAGACAGCGATGCCGACGGGCAGGCACAGCAAGCTGACACAACAAGAGACACAAGAAGATAAAACATAATGAGACAAATTATGTTTTGTCACAACAAAGCAGGGAGCAGAGGTTCCTGGTGCTTCCTAAAGAAGACAGCGAGCTGACAGGATGGGCAGGTGTGGCAAGCCAACACAACAAGATGATACAGCAAGAGACTTGGGGAGGAAAAAACAGAATGAGAGACACAACAAAGCAGTAAGCAGAGATGGCTCAAGCAATTAGACTCCTCCCTCCTACATCAGAGGTCCTGGGTTCGGCTCCTGGTGCCTCCTAAAAAAACAAGGAAGACGAACAGCCACAGCAAGTGAAAAACAACAAAGGGGTGGGGAGAAATAAATAAATAAATTTTTAAAAAATGAAAAAAAAAGAAGCATTGGTTTTTGTGGTTTTTTTTTTTTTTTTTTTTTTTTCAATTTTGGAATAATTATTAGATTTGCTGAAAAGTTGCAAAGATGGTACAGAGAGTTCCCAAATACCTCCACCCAGTTTCCCCTAATGTTATCATCTCATATTACCATGGTCCCTTTGTCAAAACTAAGAAGCCAACATTGCTACACTACTATTAACTAAACTCCAGATTTCACTAGTTTTTCGGCTAATGTCCTTTTTCTCTTCCAGGATCCAAGTCAGGATACCACTTTGCATTTAGATACCAACATTTTTATAAAGAATAATATGATTAAAGATGTTTAAGGAGAATCACCTGATAGCAACATACAGGGTGGGCTGGGAAGCAGGAAGGAAGGCATTTGTCAAGGCATTCCAGAAACTTCCCCAAACTTCCAAATGCTCTCTGGTGTCCAGTGCCTGAAGGAGCTCACCACCTTGAAGGTGCAGTTACTAAGAGAAGAAAATCTGAGCCACTGGAAGCGTCTCTGTGACTGCTCAGGGCCCTGGCGGGTCAAAGGCATGTGTAGGATGCACCTGGTGGCTTCCACCCAGCATTGCCAGTCAGTCAGAAAGTTCTCCTACCGGGGGCGGATGTGGCTCAAATGATTGGGCAACCGTCTGCCACTTGGAGGGACCTGGGTTCGATCCCCGGGACCTCCCAGTAAAATAAAAAATATATATATAGAAGGTGCATGGGCTGCCAGGCTGTGTGTGCCGGTGAGCCGCCAGGCCCCAGGAGCCATGCAGCAAGATGATGACGTAACAGGAGAGAGACGCAGGGGAGAGACAAGACGAGACAAGACGAGATTCTCTGAAAGCTCTGAAAACCAGGAACCGAAGTGGCGCAGGTGGCAGAACACCTCTCTCCTACATCGGAGGTCTCCAGGATTGAATCCTGGTAAAGACTGGAGGAGGAGGATGAGGAGAGATGGCAGGAAACAGACACAGAGAACTGCCCAGTAAATGGACACAAAACAGCAAATGGGGAAGGGGGAGTTTCAAATGGATAAAGTAAACAAATAAATCTTTAAAAAAAAAAAAAGAAAGAAAGAAAGAAAGTTCTCCTACCCAGGCTACCAAAGAGGGCTGATAAATCAAGACAGGCAGCCCAAGAAATGCATGCTTGCCTTCACTTTTGAAAGTCTAGTCTTGTCTCCCTTGCAAAGTAACTTAGTGCTGTGGACAGACAACAGGCTTTGGAGTCAGGATGGACCTGGTTTGAATCCCAGCTCCACTAGTTATCGCAGGGCCCTGGGTGAGCGACTTAACTTCCCTGAGTTTCAGTTTTCTCACTGGTGAAAACTAGGATCTTTAAACCATCCTCATAAGATTATTAAGAGGATTAAAGTAACATTTAAAAATTGTCAGGGGAAGCAGATGTAGCTCAATCGATTGGCTCCCATCTACCATATAGGAGATCCAGGGTTCGATTCCCTGGGCCTCCTGGTGAAAAGCAATCTGGCCGGTGCGGCAAACTGGCCCACAAAGGAGTGCTGGTCTGCGCGGAGAGCTGGCACAGCAAGATGATGCAACAAAAAGAGACACAGAAGAGAAACAATAAGAGATGCAGCAGACCAAGGAGCTGAGGTGGTGCAAGAAATTGAGCACCTCTCTCCCACTCCAGAAGGTCCCAAGATGGGTTCCCGGTGCCGCCTAAAGAGAAGACAAGCAGACAAAGAAGAACACACAGAAAACAGGCAGTGAGTGCAAAACAATGGGGGTGTGGGGATGGACCGGGGGGGGGGGGGGAAGGGGAGAGATAAATAAATTTAAAAAAATAAAATAAAAAGTGTCAGTGGAGTTTCTGGCACACAGTAGACTTTCAGTAATCATGTCTGCACCCTGTAATTTTCTTGCACATCCTCATAGTGCTTAGCACACAGAAGGTACTTAATAAACTGATGATTATAATTTAGAGCTCACAAACCCAGTGACCTGAGAATGGGCAGATTTTGTTTCTCCAGTCACATCATTTATTTAGCAGATCCATATTAGGCACTCACTAAATAGTAATAAATAAATAAATGTCAGGTACTGTGCTAAGTGACCAAGGCATGGTCTGTGTCAAGGTCAGAGCCTAGGACAGGAGAGATGTCTCTAAACAACTTTCATTCACGTCTGATACATTTGACAGTTTAATAAGCAGAGTGTCTGAGTGCAGAGAGACTGGCTTCTTTGGCATAGAACGAGGAAAGAGCTTCTCAGAAGGAGGAAGACTTGGGAATGGCAGGGTAAGGAGTGCTTCAGTATAAAAGGTAAGGGAGAAGGAGAGAGGGAGAGAGAGCAGCAGTTCATCACGTGGGAAACAATTTATTCTGGAACAGTGGGTAGCCTCATGGGACTTATGGTAGGTGTGCTGGGAAATGAGGTTACAAAAACGTGGCAGCTCTAGAACTTCCAGCTGGGAAGGTTTCTGGCAGCTACCTGGGTGGCAGGGGTTGAGCCAAAGACTTGACTTGAAGCTGTGCTTTTGCGTAGCAAACACTCCTTTTTATGTACATTGTTTGAGATGGCTTGGGGAAGACATGATCACTCATCATGGTAATGGTGGTGGGGAGGGGGCATTCCAGCCACTCTTAGGTACAGCCACTGCTATAAAGGGACCATAAGGCTGCCATACAAGTGGAGGAGAGGCGGGATGAATGTTGGGGAGTCAACCACAATGTCCTTACATCTTCAACTAGAAAAACAGAAATGGGGTGGAGAGAAGATCTGGGAGATTTTGGAGATGAACAGGCAGGATTTGGTAAGAATGGGTTTAAGAAGAGAGCTAGAGGGTCAAAGATGACTCCAAGGCTTCTAATGTGGTCAAAAGGGTGGATGGTGAAGCAAGAAGCAGCAGGCTTTGTTGGCTGGGGCGGGGTGGGGCAGTGGTGGGGGTATAAGTAGGGATGAGAACTCTGTTTTGCACATTTTGAGCCTGAGGGATATCCAGGTAGAGATATCCAGAGGTCAAAATGGCTCCAAGTCCTCCTCTGCATGATGTATACAATCTACTCTCAAATGTTCAGAAAACGGATGGATGGATGGATGGATGGAAAGAAAGAAAGACAGAAAGGAAGAAAGATACGGCAAATGCAGCAAAATGTTAAAATTGGTGGATGTGGGTGTCTGAGTGGGTGGGGGGAGTATGTTAGCATTCTCTGCATGGGTTTTGTATTATTTTTGCAACTGTCCTGTAAGCTTGAAATTACTTCAAAATAAAAAGTTAAAAAAAAAAAAAGAAAGAGAGAGAGAGAGAAATAAAAGTCCTCCTGTCTGGGGTTTGCCTTACAATAATCTGAGGGTTGGGGGTAAGATATAGGTGAAACAGATTGGTAATGAGTTGATAACTGAAGTTGGGTGAGAAAGTAAAAATTAGCTGAAACTAAAAAAAAAAAAAAACTGCCCTGCCCCTCACCAGGCTGGGAGGAGACAAAGGGAAAGCCAGCTGCAAAGTGACCATGAAACAGTCTTTGTCCCACAGGCAAGCTGCAGCTGTAAAGTGTCACAAGGACCCACTTCTTTTTTTGTAACTACAGCTTTCTGACTATCACTGAAAACCTTCTCTAAAATGATCAAACTATCAAACCTTGCTGTTTGGAAGAACATGGTTAGTGTTTTTTTTTGTCCCTGGTTCCTGGGAGATACCCTCTAAACCTTTGGGATGCAAGTGCCTTTTGTTATTCTTGGTGGGTCCCCAGACCACACCTGATAGTTTGTGCTAACTGATGACTCAGGGAGGGGCTAGGCCATACCACAAAGACCAGCCATGTGATTAGGAAGATTGAGGCTGAGCCATTTCTTATCAGCCTGACCTCTGCGGAGACAAGAGGTCATGAACACTGCTTCAATCAATCAAGTCTACATAATGAGGTCCCAATAAAAACTGGACATTGTCAAGATACACTGATGTGCCGGGAGGGAAATGCGTTCTGACTCCATGGGGAGAAGACACGAAACCTTTGTGGGGGACCCTTCCAGACTTCGCCCTTTATGTCTCTTCTTTTGGCTTCTTCTCAGTTGTGTCCTTTTTGCTATAATAAAACTAATCCTTGTATGCTTTAAACACAGGCAATAAAATTTGTTTTGGTGGAAAAACAAAATAATCCTAAGTATAGTACCTTCCGTAGTTGCGAGTTGTTCTAGCAAATTATCGAACTTGAGGGGACAGCGGGAACCCCTGAATTTGTAGCCAGTTGGTCTGAAGTGAGGGTGGCCCAGGAACCCCTGAACTTGTGGCTGGAGTCTGAAGTAAGGGCAGTCTTGTATGCCCCTAACCTTTGGTATTTGACTTAAAGTCTGAACTGTACTGTAGTTGGTACTGGAAGTTAGAACAAAATTTTATCAGTAAAAGTTAAACATCTCTCTCTTGCTTGGAGGTTCTAGATTACTTTGACACAGAGAAGCAGTCTTCATTTCAAACCCAGGTTCAGAACTTCAGATAAGGGCCCCTGAACAAAACATTCCACATTTAACTTTGGGCTTTCTCAGTTAAAGAACTTGGGTCTCCTTTGCAGTTCAGATGTTGACCCATTTATACATAGTCCTGTGTTGCTTTGAACCTTATGAGAACATTGCTTCATTTAAATTTGACCTAAACTACCTTTCCCCGCTTATCCTATAACTCCATCTTTCCCTGCTTGGTGAGACACCCCAGTTCCTCTGGTGTGTGGTCTCACTCTTTGCAATGAGCCAATGAATCTAACTTTGTTAGATTATAGGTTTGATGCTGGTGAGCATAGGCTGATTGGGCTAGGATATGGGTAATGGGGAGATGAGGATTCTCTGTACTATTCTCTCCATACTTCAACGATTGGCATAAAGTTCCCCAGTTTTAAAGTCTTCTCCCCATGATAATAGCGGGAAACTTGGCAGCATTTGAGATGTGGGGTAGGCAGAGTACTAGCCCCCAAGTCCACATCCTAATCCCTAGCCTGTGAATCTATTCCCTTACATGGCAGAAGGGATTTTGCAGGTGGGATTAGGGCAAAAACCCTGAGTTGGGGAGATGAGCCTGGATGATTCAGGTGGGCCCAGTGTAATCACTTGAGTCCTTAAATGCAGAGAACTATCCTGGCTATGGAAGAAGGAGCCAGAGATGCAACTTTGCTTTGAAGATGGAGGAAGGGGCCACAAGCCAAGGACTGTGGGCGGCTTCTAGAAACTGGAAAAGTCAGGAAACGGATTCTTCTCCAGCCCTCCAGATAGGAATACCCCCTCCCAACACCTTCACTTTAGCCCAGGAAGGCCTGCCAGGCTTTTGACTTACAAAACTGTAAGATAAGACACTTCCACTGTTTTAAGCCACTATGTGGTCATTTATTACAAGAATACCGGGGAGAGAGAATAAAAACAGAAATGAGTCAAGGGTGCCTTGAGAACACCAACATTTCAGAGTCCAGAGTACTGAAATTGCCTACTATTTAAAGTCAAGGCTGAAGGAGGTTAACAGTCTTTAAATTTTAAAGTGCATTTTGTTTCTTTGCTTCATTTTCCCTGTGATTCCAGCACTGGCATATAATAGTCTCTTTGACCTGAAAGGTCATCTTCAAATTAAAAGCCAGAATTTGAAAACTTTCACAACCTCTATTCACATTATAAACCCATCAAGGTAATACTCAGGTTCCAGAACAGCAGGTTTTTACCACATCATAACCTGGAAAGAAATGCAGCTGTTTTTATGTGTTAATAATCTAAGTTATCTGACTCTTGGGGACAGCCTAAACAAAGAGTGAGAACAGATACACAGACTGGCTTAACAGTGGCAAGAGGGATAAAACCAAGGAGCAGGGACCATTTTAGGCAAAATGCTTAACAGATACAGCCAGTCCTGGCAAGCCTTCCTTCTCCCAGGCTCCCCTCTTAATCTCCAAGGTGCCTGACAGTTTCAGCCTGCCTTCCTGCTGTCTTCACCCCGTTATTTATAGGCTCCACCCAGACCTAGGCTTCACTGGATACTGAATTCCAAAATTTCTGCTCATTATTATGTTTATACTCTCTCCAGATGACCTCCACTACCAATTTGGGAAACGGCAAATTATTTCACCTACAGGAGACTGTGGATGACTCTATCTTAGCAGGCATTTATATTCTAAAGGGAGATGTTCATAAATTGGAAACCCCTCATCCGTAGATTTTCAGGCCTTGAGACTAAGAATGTGAAGGCCAGGAGTGTATTCTTCAATTTAAACTCACTGCCTGCACCTGGCTTTAACACCCTGTGCCTCCTGCCTCATTTTCACACGAAGGCCTTGGCACAGGACTTTTTTCTCTGCCCGAGTACTCTGCCCCATTTATCCTTCAGAGTTCCCGGTGGTTGTTATTTTCCTAGGAGGGCTGTCCCAGATGATGTCGGCTCCTCCTGTTTCAGGTCCTTTTGAAATGCTCACCGCACCTGCAGTTACTTGTTCAGTGTCTGTCCTCTTCTCTACTGGATGACAAATTCTGGGAGGGAAGGACAAGGCCTCCGTTCTGTCATGTTCACTGTTACCTCTTTGGTACTAGCATATGACAGCTACTCATAAATATTTGTTGATGAGTGAATAACTGAATGAAGAGTGGGGGCCAGTGCTCTTACTCTAGGACTACGGGTGATATCCACATTATAGGTTCCTGGAAACACAAACGGGAACTAAACATTCAGGCTCTTCAGAGCTAAAACATATCAAATACCCTTTCTTCATCCCTGTTTTTCTCCAAAGACTGAAGCAGCCACAAATACAAGAATAGGATAGATTCTCAGTAAAGAAGCCAAGACAATTCAACAGGGGTAAAAAAAGTCTTTTCAACAAATGGTCCTGGGAAAACTGGATATTCACATGCAAAAGAATGAAGTTGGCTCCTTCCTTACACCATACATAAAAACACAAAAGGGACCATAGACCAAAATGTAAGAGCTAAAACTATAAAAGTCTTAGAAGGAAACATGGAAGTAAATCTTTGTAAACTTCAGTTGTTCAAAGCCTCCTTAGACATACCAAAAGCCCAAGTGACAAAAATAAATTGGGCTTCACTAAGATTTAAAACCTTTGTGCTTCAAAGGAGACTATCAAGAAAGGAAAAAGATAACCCACAGAATGGGAGAAAATATTAATAAATCATATATCTGGTAAGGGACTTGGATTCAGAATATAAAGAACTCTTACAACTCAACTCTAAAAAGCCAAATAACCAACTGAAAAAATGGGGAAAGGATTTAAAGACATTTTTCCAAATAAGATATACAAATGAGCATTATTAATATAATTTTTAAAAAGTCTCTAAGGGTAGAATGGAAAAATAACTTGTATAAACATCCTGAAGGAGTTATTTTTCAAAAGGAGACATGATGACCTGGACAATGCAGAAAATATTTTCTAAAACTAATTATTTCTAATGCAGCACTGCGGGATTGCTGAAAGATTTTTGAAATTGTCAAGGCATTTTTCATATAATATCTAGAAATATAACTTCCTGCCTTCTCTCTCCTTTGACTGTTAAAAACCCTTGCATGAGTGTAAAACTGAAACCTGTATCTCATCTAATAAACGTCTTTCTTCACTTTACAAAAAAAAAAAGAGCATTAAGCACATGAAAAGATGCTCAACATCATTAGCCATCAGGTAAATGCAAATCAAATCTACAATGGATACCTCTGGATCCAGATGCCAATTTGTAGGAAACAGAGAAGACAGAGATATATGGTGAACTGTCCCAAGCATATGTAATCACCCAAATCCAGACCATGGAAAACCCCGAATTGAATGAGAACATTAAGATTAAAGGAGACTTTAAAATAAATAAATAAATAATTTTTGATGGGGAGACTAATATATAATACCTAGCAATGAATACCTGGGTGATAAAACTATAAATAAATCTAAAGAAATAGTTACTATAAAAGTATGGTAGTGGGGAAGTGTGCAGCTCAAGCGACTAAGCTCCTGGCTACCACATGGGAACTCCGGGGTTCGGTTCCTGGTGCCTCCTAAAGAAGACAAGCAAGACAGAGAGCTGACGCAATGGGCTGGTGCAGTGAGCTGATGCAACAGGATGATGCAACAAGAGACACAAGGAGGAAAACATAATGAAAGACACAACAAAGCAGGGAAGAGGTGGCCAAGAGATTAGGTCCCTCCCTCCCACATGGGAAGTACCAGGTTTGGTTCCCAGTGCCTTCTAAAAGGAAGATGAGCATGCAACGAACAGACAGAGCAAATGCAAACAATGAGGGGGTGGGGAGAAATAAATAAAATCTTTTTTAAAAAAATTATGGTAGTGTTAAGTGTGTTGAAATTGGGTTGGGGCTTCCGAAGTGGTTAGCAAAATTCTTGCTTGAATTTGGTGGTGGTTACTAGGGTGTTTACCTTTTAACAACCCATTAAGTTCTACTTTTGTGTTTTACGGGCTTTCTGTATCTTTATCTTATTTTACTAAAAATTAAAATAATCCTGAAAAACACACACACACACAATGGATGCCACTTCATATCCACTAGCATAGTTATAATCAAAATGACAGCTAAGCGTTGGTGAGGATGTGGAGAAACTGGAACCCACACACCTTTCTGATGGAAATGTAAATTGGTGCAGCCTGTTTAGCAGTTCCTCAAAATATGGCAATTCCTCATAGTTAAACACAGAGTTACCATTTGACCCAGCAATTCCACTCTTAGGTATATACCCAAGAGTAATGAAAACCTGTCTACCCAACAACTGGTACACGGATGTTCATAGCAGCATTATTTGTAATAGCCCAAAGTGGAAATATTCCACGTCTATCAGCTGATGAAGGGATAAACAAAAAGTGATAAATCCAAACAATGAAATATTATTCGGCCATAAAAAGGAATGTAGTATTGATACATGCCACAACGTGGATGAACCTTGTGAACATGCTAAGTGAAGGAAGCCAGTCACAAAAGACCACACATTGTATGATTCCATTTATAAGAATTGTCCAAATCTATAGAGACAGAATGTAGATTGGTGGTTGTCTAGGGCTGGGGAAGGTTGGAGGAAAAAGGGAAGTGAATACTAATGGGTATGGGGTTTCTTTTAGGAGTGAGGGGAACATTCTGGAATTGATCACAGAATCCTGAGACTACTAAAAATGACCAAATAGTATAATTTAAATGGGTGAATTGTATGTATATGGATTACATCTCAATAAAGCCATTAAATTAAAAAAAAAAAAAAAATCAGGTGGGATGAATAAAACTTATTTCAAAACATTACACATCTGTTAGAAACCGATCTCACATTCATTCTCCCCTGGCAAAAAAGAACAACACAGATTTCTGTCTTCTGAGACAGTCCAAAGCTCATTCATTTTCCTCTGAGCCAGGACACTTAACAAGGGCTTGGCACGGACACTTGTCTCCAGGTGAATCATGGCCTGCAGGCATCTTGCAATGGAGTACTTCAATTCTTTACAGCCGTGTATTTTTCTCCCTTAATAATAAATTGTCCTTGAAGTTTGAAAAGCAGCAAAAAAATTTTCTTTCTTTTCTCTTTCCAGCATAGACAGATTCATCCCTTTAAACTCATCTGGTACTCATTGGTAAGGTGTTTAGTACAGGCCAGAGTGTCAGGATGACCAAACCCTAATTGTTAGATGCTGAACACCTGCCATCTTTTGGACTCCTGACTATTGCCTCCTTTCCTCTCTCCCCCTCTCCTTTCTTTTGGCCAGGCTTCTCTAGGACAAAGGACTAAATCCCCCACTTCCACCTTCCCTGCCAAGAGCTGGTGGATGGGATGAGATAAAGACGCTTCCTGGAGTTTGGCCTCCATCTCCTAGCTCTGGGCTCACATTTGAGCTCTGACCCACTTCTGAGCCACTTCCCTTCTTCATGGCCATGGCAGGGCTGGGTTGAATGTTCTGCAGGCCATCCATAATCCATGCCCTCATGCCCTTGCGTGGTCAGTGGGAGGAAGTGAACATGCAGGGGAGTCTTGTTGGTAAAAGGCTCAAGAAGAAAAGCTAAGACTTTTCTCAAATGAAAACTGCTAGTTCTAGAGGGGAGTTCCGAGCAGGCACCAATAGATACAGGCCGAAATGAATGGAACAAGAATAGAAAAATAAGTAAAACAAACTTTATTTGAAAAATCCTTGAAATTTAGGAGAAGAGAGTAGCAAAGTCAAAGGCTAACATAAACCTTACTTCTGAGTGTTACAGTACTCTAGGGGAAAAATAAGATGGGACTGAGAATGGAAAGGTGGGTGACCCAACACTGTTCGTGCTTCAGAAAGTCAAAGAGCCGGGATCACAGCCAGAACATTCAAGTACTGGTTACAGATTCTTTATAAAGCTGTTGACCTGTGGGAAAGAGAAAAACCAAAAATGAAATTTCACATTTCCAATAGACTATTCAATAGTCACCCACAAGGCAGATGTAAGCCCATGAGGTTTTTGTGAGATGGGGAAAGAGGCCTGGGAAGGAAAAGGGACCAGCCCAGGGCCACAGAGTTGCAAGTGGCCGGGTTGGGGACAGAATCCAGAAGTCTCAATTCTCTAGTTCTAGAATACCTCAGAGGAAGTTAGCTGGGAAGCATATGTTATAAGTCAATTATTTAACAATTATCACCCCAAATACTTTAGAGAACAGGGATTCTATGTGTAACTTGTCCAAGATCCTCTATGTTTTGAGTGTGAAAATGCAATTTGAGGTGCAAAGCACAAGATCCAAGATATTGAAGTTTGAAGCAAAGACCAGAAAGAAGAAAGTATAATAAAGGAAACCAGTAGAAAGCAGGAGTTAAGGTCCTTTCCACCTTGCTCATGAGTTCCTCTTGCTTGGTTCCTTCTTCTGAAAATTCATCGTTGACATCCAACACCAGCACTGGAATGTTGAGCAGAGCCTCAGAGTGGAGCCTTAAGAGAAGCATTAACATACAAGGGAGGGAAGCGGCTGTGGCTCAATCAGTAGGGCTCCCGTTTACCATATGGGAGGCCCTGGGTTCGGTTCCCGGGGCCTCCTGGTGAGGGCAAGCCCGCCCGCCCGCACGGCGTGGTTAGCTGACCCAGCGAGTGCAAGCAGCAAGGGGGGGATAAATGAATAAATAAAATCTTAAAAACAACAAACAAACATACAGGGGACAGAAAGGAGAAAAGAAACCTGGGCCACACTTCACATATTCACCAAGTCTAAGTAATTCAGAGAACAGATCTAAACTAACGGGCTTCACAATGAAATTGCATGTAAAAGGCATTAAAAAAAGAAAAAAAGAAAAGAAAAAAAAGAATTCACCAAAGTTGGCTGGAAAGAGGAGAGTTAAGATTTGTCTTTTAGTCTTGAGACTGATATTGAAAGTCATAACTCCAAGCAGTTTAAGTGGACAACACACCATGCCTGAAGGATGGAAAAGGAGGAAACTAGGAATGTCAACTTAGTAAAATTGACAATTTCTCTAAAATTTTTCAGCCCTTCACCTCATGCCAACTATTACCATCATCAATCACAATGGTCAATCTAGGGAAACTTTTTTTTTCTTTCAAGCTGGAGAAATAGAACCGAAAAAAGTCCCTTGGAATCTACAGATTACATTCAATATTAAACTTCTGAATTGACATTTCCAACTACTTCCAGTATTTCTGAACCTTCTTATGGGGCTGCATGTTGAAATTTTTTTTTTTTTTTTTTTAAGATTTTATTTATTTATCCCCCCTTGCAGCTTGTGCTCGCTGTGTCCATTTGCCGTGCATTTTTCTGTGTCTGCTTATCCCTTTGTTGGGTCGTCCTGCTGCGTCAGCTCACCGCACCACACGGGCTGGCTTGCCTTCACCAGGAGGCCCCAGGAATCGAACCCGGGGCCTCCCATATGGTAAACGGGAGCCCTATCGATTGAGCCACATCCGCTTCCCTGAACTTATTTTTTAACAAAGGGCTGCAGGGAGGCAGGACCCCACCTGACATTGCTGTTTTCTCCACTTACTTGGTTGTCTTGTGAACAAGCCAGGCTTCATGTTGATCATGAAGCTGCTGGAGATAAGCCAACTCAATTCCTTTCTCTTCGGCCCTGGCCCTCCGGTGCAGTCTCTTCAAACAAACCTAAAAGACATTCCCCAGACCCCATTGAGCTCATGTGCTCTTTCAGTGATTACAATGCAGTCTTTTTTTTAAAGATTTTATTTATTTCTCCCCATCCCCTCATTGTTTGCACTTGCTGTATCTGTTTGTCTTCCTTGTTTCTTTAGGAGGCACCAGGAACTGAACCTGAGACCTCCAATGTGGGAGGGAGGCACCTAATCGCTTGAGCCACCTCTGTTCCCTGCTTTGTTGTGTCTCTCATGTTTTTTCTTTTTGTGCCTCTTGTTGTGTCATCTTGTTGCGTCAGCTTGCCGTAATTCCCTTTCACATCAGCTTGCTGTCTTGCTCATCTTCTTTTTGGAGGTACCAGGAACCTCCATTCCCTGCTTTTTGTTGTGTCTCTCATGTTTTTCTTCTTGTGTCTCTTGTTGCGTCAGCTTGCTGCACCTGCCCATCACACCAGCTCGCTGTCTTCTTTAGGAGGCACCAGGGACCTCCCATGTGGTAGGCGGGAGCCCAATCTCTTGAGCCACAACCGCTTCCCTACAATGCAGTCTTGTGAGGCCCTCAGACCTACTTGTGATGTCTATCCTGGTTTCTACAAGCTATGCCTTTGCTTCACTGTCTTGTTTTCTTATTCAATCAGAAGAAATGATCCAATGACCTGGCTCCATCCTTCCCTCTGCCTTCAAACTGCTCCCCCTCTGAAAGCTGGTTAATGGCAAACATCACCTACCCAGTCATCCAAGCTGGGAGGATGGAATTACTCTTCTTTTCCCTACTCCCAACCATATCCAGGAAGTCACTAAGTTTTCTTAGTAATCTCTCTCCAGGTGGTTCTCTCCTTGCCACTCCTCCACCCCTGCCCTGGTCAGGGCCTCACCATATCTCACCTGGACTCTGACGAGAGCTGCCTGACTCGGCCTCCTGGAGGTGGTGAAGCATACTGGAAAGGTTTCTTTAGTCAGAAAGTCCAAGATTAAAGTCCTGCTTCACCTTGGACCAGCACTACAGTCTTTGTGGGCCTCCATTTCCTCATCCCCACCCAGCCCTGGGAGGAGGCACTGCGGTAAGGCATGTCAGCCTCCAGGCAGAAGCTCTTTTCTCCTTCTACTTTGTCTCCTTCAATCCACCCTTCCATAGTACTGCAATACAATTGTGTTACTCTCTTTGTTTAAAATACTTCACAGGCTCCTGTCTATGGTCATACATTTCAAATTTGTGATACCAGGGTTCAACAAATGTATGGGTAGCACCATATTTACAAAATAGTATAAATAATTTGAAAATTCTCTTTTACATCAAACCAAACATTTTGGAGAATGCAAAATATGCAGGAATTAAAGATTAAACAAAGAAGTCAGAGAAAAGTGAGGCTAAGACTAACTCCTTCCTTCCCCCTTTCCCGGGTGTGCATAATTCTATTTTGCCTTCAGTGGGTAGAAACGTTGGAAGTACACTGGCTCAGAGAGTGTCTTCTGCCACATAAGGCCAATCCAGGAGCCTGGCCACCCCTCCTCCTTCTCGAGTCTTGGACTTCCACGGCTCGTCTCCTGGGCTCTGCGTTTTAGCCATGTCTGACACCAGCCTGCAGGACTGGCCAGGCTCTTTCACGCCTCAACATTTTTATTTCAAATGTTTCTTTTGCCTGAAATATCCTTCTTCTCTGTCTGGCACGCATTTCATTACTCAACGTTATCTATCCTGGGAAGAATAGATGGATTGATCCACTGATGATTTAGGTCTTCCCTCTTTCAAACACTTAAAAAATAATCTAAGCTGTCTCCCCAAATTTAGTGCCCACTATTCCCAAACAGAAACATTCAGGGTCTCTGCTCTTTACCTCTCGACCTACCTTTCCTCCAAGGAAACTCAATCATATAAACAAATTTCATAGTTGTGATCTTATGTCCAACTTTTAAAGCAGATGAACAGAGACAACTCTAACAGGTTTATACTTCTACTAACACTTATCCCTTCTCTTCTCTCCCTTTCCCCTGAATCAATTAATAATTGTCCCAAACTTGGATGAGGTCTCTGCCCTTGGGATTTATAATTTAGTTAGATAAGAAGTAAAGCGTACATGAAATGACAAATCAAGGGCTAAACTGTGAGAACTGGATCATAAGTGCCACAGCTCAGGCACGGGAGGGATCAACCTGGAATCCAGCAGCCGGAGACGTGTTTCATGGAAGAGGCTGGGAACTCTCAAATTCCCTTCCTTTTTTTCCTTTTTTCTTTCTTTCTTTTTTTTTTTTTTTTAAGATATTTTATTTATTCCCCCCAGCCCACCCCGTTGTCTGTTCTGTGTGTCTGTTCATTGTGTTTCATCTTCTTTTTAGGAGGCACCAGGAACTGAACTCAGGACCTCCCATGTGGGATGGAGGCACCCAATCGCTTGAGCCACCTCTACTCCCTGCTTGTTGTGTCTCTCATTGTGTTTCATCGTTGTAGCTCCTCATTGAGTCATCTCGCTGCGCCAGCCTGTCACATCACCTCGCTGTCTTGCTCATCTTCTTTAGGAGGCACCAAGAACTGTACCCGGGACCTCCCATGTGGTAGGTGGGCGCCCAAATGCTTGAGCCACATCGGCTTCCCCTCAAGTTCCCCGTTGTTTGTAGCTCTCCCTTTACCCTCAGTACTGGCTCAGGGAGCACCACTCTGAGAGCTGAGCACCATGCTAGCCCTGGGGAAATACAGACCATCAATGGATTTCAGGTGTGTCATAGGACAGAGGGAGGTCTGCACAGGCTGTTAAGAGGGCAGTGACAGGGGACCCCCAGGAGGCACAGCCAGGGGTCTGTCCTGTGCAGGGCTGAACACAGGGTCTGACAGAGCAAGTGGTCAACAAGTATTTATTGCATGTATTCATTCAACATCTTGACTTCTGAACCAGTGTCTCCATCTCCATGTATCTTTCTCTCCTATTTCCATATTTCCCATTTCTAGTTTCCTTCACTCCAAATCTGCCTCTTTTTCTTTTCTTCTATTTTTCTGCCCCTACATCTCCATCCTTACTGCTGATGGCTTCAAGACATTTTCCCCTTGTTATCCTGCCTAACCAACTACACACCTTTAAAAAAAAAAAAACCTCCGACTTCCAGCTATCCAGTTTCCCCACCATCAATCAGTTAACTTTTTGTATAATTTCAGAATATTTTGTCTTCTCCCAATGTTTTTACAGATACACACACGGTGCTCCACCATGTACTCTGTTCTATACCTTGCTTTCTTACTTAACTGTATGTCATATAGACTGTTCCATATCAGTAGAGAAAGAACTTTCTCATTCCTTTTTTATGGCTACTGATGAACACTTGGGTTGTTTCCAATAACTTGCTATTACAAACAATGCTGCCTTGCACACAGGCCATTTTGCCCATGTGGGCACATATATATGGAGTAAATTCCAAGGAATGGAATTAAGAAGTCAAAAGGTTTGTGTACTTACTATCATTTACTGCCAAACTCCCTCCTCAGACATTAACCAATTTACACTCCCACCAGCAATGCAGCTTCAGGATTTCTTTTTTTTTTTTTTTTTTTTTTAAGATTTTATTTATTTATTCATTTATTCCCCCCCTTGCTGCTTGTGCTCGCTGGGTCAGCTAACCACGCCGTGCGGGCGGGCTTGCCTTCACCAGGAGGCCCCGGGAACCGAACCCGGGGCCTCCCATATGGTAAACGGGAGCCCTACTGATTGAGCCACAGCCGCTTCCCAAGGATTTCTAAACATAGCAAAAGCTACCTAATTTTCTTCTTTGAGAGAAAAAATATTGTTTGAATTAGTGAAAATGAGTATCTTTTAAATATGGCTTTATTTTTTTTAAGTCTACACAAAGGCAGAGCAATTCTTTTTAAAAGCTATGTATAGGGGAGCTGATGTAGCTCAATGGTTGAGAGCTGGTTCAATCCCTGGCCCTGATACATCAAAAAAAAGGGAAATAAAAAGCTATGTGTAATTATTCATTCATTGCTTGCTAACACTGACACTAGGTCTCCCCTGTTAACATAGACTAACATTTCCCTTATTGCTACTAACTTGGTTAATAGAGCAAACACCCCCCACCTCCCACCCCCTCAGAAATCTAGATAAACTCCTATTTCAAGCATTTGGCATAACTCTTGCTTTACTAATATGATTATAACAAATGATTATTTTTTAAAAGACTGTGCAAATGGTGCTTTAGTCTGGTCCCTCTCTGTCTCAGTTCTAGCAGGGAAGACTCACCTGAGTAGGAAAGAGTTCAGATGCAAAAGGCTGAGTATCCGAACCTCCCCAACCCCCCACCCACGGAGGCAGAGCTGCCACTATGACAGCTCAAAGTCAGTGACAGTAGCTGGCCCGTGACTGCTAGTGGGGCTGCTCACTGTGCTTCCTGAGCCCCAAGCCCAGGTGCCAGGTGTTCTCCTACGTTTCCTGCTCCCCATCTCCATGCTGTTAGTAGTCCCAGGCAGGCTGGCTCTTTGAGGCACACTGGCCAGCTGCACTCCCTCTTCCTGGTTGCATAGGGCTGGCGGGGAAGGGAAGGGACACTGAGACCCCACCTGTACTCATCTGATATTTTTCTTGCTGGTTTGCTTGTTTTTTTTAGAATGTAGGGGAGAGGGGTAGAAAGGAGTGGAGGCCCTCCTTAGGTCCACCTCATGTGCTCTAATCTCACTCAGCATTTGCCAGGGCTCTGCAGTGGTACTGGGCACACACACAGATTTTTACAGAGATGCCTTAATTTCCGTTCTGTTCTTTCCTTGGGTATAGTGACCTCTGAATCTCTCAGAGGAGGTTAGGGATGACTTCAGGGAAGATATGGGCATTCCTGGGTCCCTAGAGCTAATGCCATCAAAGCAGCACTGCTTTAGCTCCCCAGCTGCTAAAGCAAACACCATACAAGGGTTTGGTTTAACAACGGGAATTCATTGGCTCATAGTTTCAGAGGCTGGAAGGCTGGCTTCCTCCCGGGGTTAGTGTCTTCTGGCTGGCCAGCAATCTTTGAGGTTTCTTGGCTTTTCCACTGCATGGTAATGTCTTCTTCCTCCTCCTTTAGGTTCCATTGACTTCCACTTTCTTGCCCTTCCCGAGGTTTCTTTCCGTGTCCAAGGTCTTTGGCCATATTGGATTAAGGCCCACTCTCATTCTGTCTGGGCACAACTTAACTAATAATAACATTTTCAAAGGTCCTATTTACAAATGGGTTCACACCCACAAGACCAGAGGCTGGGACCTGAACTTCATTTTGTTGGGGATATGACTCAGTCCCCAACCAGCACCCAAATTCCCATCCAATCCTCACAGAGATAAGCTATTTTTCTTTTTCTATCATTCAGTTGCAACAATCCTTCAACTCCCTTCATTCTTCTCTAACTGAAATACTTCAATTTGACTCTCCAGAAAAGACATAATGCCCCCGATAATCATCACCACCATCATGGTTCCCTTCTTACAAAGTCCTTCACAGTGGACAAAGAAAAAAAGTGAGGAAGACTTTCCTGCTTTCCTTGCTGGGTCCCAGTGTCTATATTCAACTTCGACTCCAGAAACAAGACCCTCTGCAGCCTGACTCCCAGGAATCAGCCAGTCCTCTCCCTCCTGTCTCCTCCCCACACGTCTTCATGGCACTGAGTGGAGTATGCTTAAATTCTGGTCCTCTTGGAAAAGGTTAGGTCAGTGCCCTCGATTCTTCTCCTTTGCCTAATGCTCAGGCCCTCAACCTACTGCTTCTTTCAGCCCAGCCACCCCACGAATCCCACTGGAAACCTGTCGCTTCTTCAGATTCCAAACAAAATCTTCACTCAGTCCATCTCCTCAGTGCTCTCACTCCTCCTTGGCCCAGGCCATGCACCTGTTGGGGGGCCAGGGCTTCTCTCTCTCTCTCCCTGAACCCCACATGGTACTTTATGGCCATCCTCTTTGCAGAGGACTCTTCCCTAACCACTGACCCCAACCCCCACCCCAACATTATAATCACCTTCATAATCTGCCTCTTCTATTCCTGCTCCAAGGCAATGCAGACAATCTGCAGAAGTCACTGGAACATAAGCTCGCAATTCACCCATCTAAAAGTGGTTCCTCTCTCTGAAGGTCCTCAGCCCTCTGACTTCACCAAACCTCTAGTTCAGTTTCCCCTGACACCTTAGACCCGAGTTACTCTGTCAACATCCTTATTTCTGTGGAATCTCTTTATTTCCTCCTACAATCTAGCTTCTGCCCACAATCTCTTGAAACTGCTCACATAAAGACCCCCAATACCCGGTCCCAATCACATCCAAGGTCTTTTCCCCATCTGCAGCCTCCCAGATGTGAGGCCCTTCGTTCCAACCTTCTATGTGTGCTGGGCTTGCTCTGAAGGCCAAGTCAGAGAGTCAAAGAATGCAACTTCTATAGTCTGTCCTGCCTTACCAGCAGCATCCTCAAGGTTCAAAGAGGGACTATTAAGGGCAGTATCAGGATGAGGTGAGGAAGCCCTCCTTCTCTTCCTCCCCACATCCTATTCAGGAAACCATCAAGATCACCTCAGATCCTGAGGGAAGGAACCGTTGAGGCTACTGGTCACAGAGCCCAACCTGCAAACCTGGAGGATAAAGTTAACGCCCAATTTGTTCTGTGTTGTTGCCACATCAAAAAGGACCCTTTCCATGCATAATAAATTGCTTTAGCATTCTGCTGCACAAGGCCTGTGGAAAACAGGGTGCACCATACTGGAATGGTAGGTTGTTCACCCTCTGTTCTCCCTACTCTGGATTATGCCTGCTCTCTAATTTTTCCAACCAGAAGATCCGGGGTGTGGATAACCTCATCTCTTAGGTTTCATATGGTCCTAAAGACTAAGGCTTTAGGTTCTGTGTTACCTGGGGAGTGGCCTGGAGGTAGATGAAGCCGTGTAATCTGAGCCGGCTGGCAAACTCCTGGAGGAGAAAAGAATGCCAGTATTGATAGATATGCCATTCGATGTCACTGAGGGAACCATTCTCAAAAAGATTCTTTGCAAAGATATACCTGGTTGAAATGTAAGTGGGATGAGAGGTAGGGAAGAGAAGAATGGGGAATGGATTAAAGGGCAAAAGAGAGAGGGAAACAGAAAAATCAATAAGCAGCTTGTATCATGTCTTTTCAAACCACTTACCATCTTGAGCTCCTCATCAATCTTTGAGAAATCTGGATTCTTAGCCCATATCCCTCTCCCTGATCAATATTAAGATGGGAAATAGCATCTAGACTTCAGAGGCCAAAATCCCAACTCTATAGATGGATTAATTAACTGAAAGAAAAGGGACACTGGAACAGAATATCATTGGTTCCTAACAATATCTCCTGTTGGAAACCAGTCAGAACATACCGCAAATGGTGCATACAAATGCAAACTTTTCAGATTACCTAATCATAATAGTTAATAAATATTATTATAGCAAGACTCCAAACAAAAATCAAGGGATTCCTACTTTAAAGGTGACTCCACTCTAAAGCCACACATCACTTTCATTTAAGGACCGAGGGATCCTGAGTCTCTGAGCTGCTAAGCCATCCTTCTGTCTAGCTGACAAGTAGAAAAGGAACTGCAGTTACCTGGGGTCATCTATGGGGTTGGAAATACATTTCCTACTAATTTCAGCGTTACCGAGAGAGCAGTCTATCCTCCTAAGCATACCAGGGCTCTTAATTGCTTGCCTCCTCTGCCACTTGATCTTCTAATCCAGATAAAACAAAGCTAAAGCTACAAATCAAACTAGCTTTGCCTCTTGCTCACTTCCATAACTAAAGGAGCATCCGGTAAACAGGAAATCAGAGCTGAACAGAAACCATCACTTAGTAAGGGGTAAATTCTGCTTACAAACCCCAGGTATCTTGACACAAAACACAATTTACACCCGAAACAAAGAACTCCAGTTTCTACATCAACGCTCAGCAACTGGCCACTTCTGAGAAAATGAAATTCAGAATCCTCGTGTACAAATGGCTCAGGGAAAGGCAGACTGCAAGGCTTTGAGTGTCACAATGAAGAGAATGGGTTCCAGAGTCACATTCCTGGATTTGATCCTGACTCCAACATTCCCTAGCCGTGTCACCTTAAGCAAGTCACCTTAACTGTCTCAGCTCATTTCCTCCTCTGTAAAAAAAAAAAAAAAAAGGGAAGAGTAGAATCAATTCATAGAGTTGTGATGATTCTATATAATACTCAGAAAGTGCTTACAATAGTGACTAGCACACAGTATTCCAGCCATCTTAGCTGTTGTTATCAACTAGCACTTTGCTATACTATGAAGAAGTTAATTTGGGAGCTGCACAAGTAAACTCTCCCAGTCCAGAATGGCTGAGCTACGGTTTAGCTGAAGGTAACAAAGAGAAGAGGTGACTTCTGTAACTCAGGACCTGAAAAATGTTTTCAGCTTCTTCATGGGTAACTAGAAGATGAAATTCAGATCTTATAATGAGAAATTAGATAAATATTTGTTAATATGCCCTATAAAAGGGACCCCCACTTTTCTTTCTTTTTTTTTTTTTTTAAAGATTTTATTTATTTATTCATTTGTCCCCCCTTTGCTGCTTGTGCTCGCCGGGCCAGCCAACCACGCCGTGCAGGCGGGCCCGCCTTCACCAGGAGGCCCCGGGAACCGAACCCGGGGCCTCCCATATGGCAAACGGGAGCCCCACTGATCGAGCCACAGCCGCCTCCCCCCCACTTTTCTTGAGTGTACTTCTTTACTTCTCCAAACTGGTGGTAATGGGGAGAAAGGGAATGGAAGGGTGTGCTATTGAGTGCTAAGGTGGGACTGGGGTCCACTAAGGTCTGAACACAGGGACTGTAGAGAACAGAGCTTAAGAATCTTTGGGCCAAAGTTCCTATTCTAAGACCACATGCTATTGTTTCCTCTCACTCAAACAGAAAAGAGTGAGATTTCCCCCTCCACTCCCCCCGCTGCCCCCATAGTCCACTATCCCAAACAACACGGGCTCCTCCTTTGGAGCGCACATCACATGTGAGCATCTGCTTAGCCTCAAGTGTTCCCTGTTAGACTAGAGGGCCTCGCAGGCAGGAACTGGGTCTGCCTTACCTACTGCTGTAGCCCAAGTACCTGGCATGGGGCCTGCACACAGAAGGCAATCAATAAATCTGTGCTGAACAAATAAATGAATGCATACATTTTAAAAAGATTGGAGAGAGTCTAAATTCCCATCAGGATGAGAATATGTAGTTAGTTATCCTTCTGTCCAAAAACACAGCCCGGAAGAAAACACCTAGAATGTTGTAGCTGCCCATAGTACAATCAATTCTTATCTCTTCCTTTCCAAGTAAATATTAAGATCCATGTGGCTTCTTCACAAGGTATTTCTACTTAACACATTTCTACTTAACATTTTTCCCCGATGGGGTCTCTCACATGCCTTCCTCACTAAGGGGCTAGAAATCAAAACTGACTGTGAATATGTTTCTAAGCAACCCAGGTGGTTACGTGTAATTCAGTGTCCTAGTCTGAGAGACAAGGCTTGGGAGAGGGGAGAGGAAAATAGGTAGTAGCATATTCAACAGTTGAAAAAGAACCAAAACCTACAGGCTAGCCATCTGTAATACACATATTTAGCTTTTTAAAAAGGAGGCTACTCTTGAGGTACACAGAGAAGGGACATGTAGACCACAGGGCTTGTTTTGCATATTTTGAATGATATTTCAGGTAAAGTCAGAAAAATCATATGACATTTACAAGTGTACCCTTAATTTTTTTTGTATGGGAACACAAAAGAACTAGTTTGTCTAATTTGGAATTAAATGGGTAACCAATTAACTTATAGGGCTTAGATAAGAGTGGGACAAAGAAAATGCAGCATTTTCTATTTTAATAACTCAAGGGGCTTAAGGCAGACCATTATTTTTTTAAAGTACCATTTCATACTGAAAGGGTATTTGTAGTATTCAGATTAAGGAAAAAAAAAACAACTCCGCAATGTCCAGATCAAGGCCCCCTGACTTCATCACAGTCTGGTCTCTGTGGCAGAGTAAGCTGGACTAGCTCTCGGGGAACAAATGGGCTGACTTTCCAAGTTAGCTGCTGACCTATGTGAAAAGTGAATGCACACCTCACTCCCTCAGGTGGTCAGGACGATGCCTCTCCCCAGACCTGACATAGGCACTGGGTTTCCAGTCCTGATTCTGGCCAGGGAATAAGCCCTGTCATGGAAGAAGGGGTCAAAAAGGGGTAAAGACAAGACAGATTCCAGTTTCACAGATGTGCTATTTCAACTTAGAAATCCTTCATTGAAGAATAAAAAGAATGAATATATTTCTTGTATCATTTAGGAACACACATTTTAATTCCATCTGCTTTTTCCTTCAGGGGGATAACCAACCACTGACTCATTTGGTTTCCTAGAACATACACTGCTATGTAAGTGTCTATTCTGTGACTTTTAGCATGTAATGGTCACACTAAGTAGCTACCAGGTTGTCTCTGTCAGAAAAGAATGAACTTAAAGTAATCAGTGGTATTGTGGGAAATGAAATGCATTAAGTTTCTGAAAGATACAATTTCTTCTCTTTACAAATATAATACCTCTGTGGAATCATAACTCTGAACAAATTTATATAGTTCTGTCCTTAAAAAGAAGACAATTTTTCAATGACTAGAATGATGCAGTGTCTTAGCAACAAGAGCAAACCATGCAGCACTGAGCATAGGGCTCACGACTTAGCGTCTTACCTGTCACTGCAAACAGACCTCTCAAAGATTTGGACCGGCTCCTTTGCCTCTAAGAGTTTTTCAGAGAAGGACTCCAGCTGTACTTTCAGGCGGCTCATAAAGGAAAATGTCTGAAATGTATACGACCACCGTGCTGGCTCCTGGTACATCATCTCCAGCAAATTTCCAAGACTTGGGGTAGTGCAGATCTAGAGGGAGATCACAAAAGAGGAGAATTTCCTAGAAGGTATATTTATTCCCCCACCCCCACTGGCAGGTTTAATAATCAATGAAGGGGAAGCGGCTGTGGCTCAATCAGTGGGGCTCCCGCTTACCATATGGGAGGCCCCGGGTTCGGTTCCCGGGGCTTCCTGGTGAAGGCAAGCCCACCCGCATGGCGTGGTTAGCTGACCCAGCGAGCACAAGCAGCAAGGGGGGGATAAATGAATAAATAAATAAAATCTTTAAAAAAAAAAAAATAATAATAATAATAATCAATGAAGGAAGCAATTATAAGTTTCCTTCTAGAAAAACATACAATTATATCCCCAAGCTTAGTTGAAGCAACATAATCAAAGAAGAGATTTTCCTACTTTATTAGACAAGAATCTGATAGAGGGAGATGACACGCCACCTTCAATATAACAGAGAAGAGCAGAGGAAGAACCATACATGGAATTGACAGGTTCCCTCATGATGGGTTTGGGAGTTCTGGGTGGGGAGGGGCCAACAATCAACAACCATCTAAAACTCTATTTTGAATCAAATCTTTCCATTGTAACACTTTGTTGTCTCTCTTTTGAGCTTCTATCTGTGGCTATTTTTCAATCATTATCTCAATTCAGACCAAAAAGCAGCTGCTGACCTGAAAATTCAACCAACCAACCAGTCAACCAACAAATAGGATTCTATTATCTTTCACAGAAGTACTGCAGTTTTGTTTTGTTTTTTTTAAATCCCTCCTCCTTCCATTCTCGAGGCTTTATGGCATGCATTTCAGGACCCACTTACTTGGCATGTGCAGATAGGAATGTGTGTGGGATACTGAGGAGCATAGATTTTTTTCTGAGCTCTGCCACTGACACAATGTAAAAGTGAGTTTTGTGTGCACCAATGTTCATAGCAGCATTATTCATAATTACCAAAAGGTGGAAGCAACACAGCACCCATCAAGAGAAGAATGAATAGACAAACTGTGGTATATACAGGCAATTATCAGCTGTAAAAAAGGAAGGAAGTTCCAACACATGCTATAACATGGATGAATGAATACCACGTTGAGTGAAATAAGCCAGTCCCCAAAGGACAAATACTGTATGAGCTCACTAATATGAAATAATTAGAAAAGGCAAATTCATAGTCAGAAATTAGAATACAGGTTACCTGGGGCTGGGGTGGGAGTGGGGAATGGTGAGTTAATGCTTAATTAGTACAGAATTTCTGCACAGGGTGATGGGAAAGTTTGGGTAATGGATGGTAGTGATGGTAGTACAACACTGTGAATGTAATTAACAGCACTGAATTGTTTACTTGAAAATGGTTAAAATGGGAAATCTTATGTTGCATATATATGTGTTATAATAAAGACTAACAAACAAAAACAAAAATCACAGAACTAGGGAAGCGGCTGTGGCTCAATCAGTAGGGCTCCCGTTTACCATATGGGAGGCCCCGGGTTCGGTTCCCGAGGCCTCCTGGTGAGGGCAGGCCCGTCCGCACGGCGTGGTTGGCTGACCCAGCGAGCACAGGCAGCAAGGGGGGGATAAATGAATAAATAAATAAAATCTAAAAAAAAAAAAAAAAAAAAAATCATAGAACTACACAACACAAAGAGTAAGCCCTAATGTAAACTATGGATTATTGTTAATAATACAAATATAATAATATTGGTTCATCAACTATAACAAAGGTACCACATTAATGCAAAATGTTAATTATAGGGAAAACTGTGTTTGAGGGGGATATATGGAAATTCTGTACTTTCTGCATGATTTTTCTGTAAATCTCAAACTGTTCTAATTTTTAAAAACACAGAAAAGAAAGGAAAAAAAAGTGAGTTTTGCACAAAGCACTTGGGATCTGCATTCACTCACTTAATCACCTCAACTGAAGGCCTGTGGTGAAGGACATGCTACACAGGCTAGGTGTTATAATAAGAGATATAGAAAATAGAACTGGCCTTTATTTCAATAGTCACCTGCTATATTATCTCATTTAATCTTTAAAACAGCTTCATGAGGTTGGTAATATTGTTATGCCCATTTTCCAGAGGGAAAAATGTCCTTTCAGAGAGGTTAATTACAATTCCTAGTCCAAGATCTCACAGCCAGTAAGTGTTGAGTAGGGACCTAAACCTAGCTTCCTTTTCATTCCATGGCCTTTCCATATAAAGGTGAGCAAGAGACCTGGTTCCTGAACTCAAGGAGCTCATAGCGCAAAAGGGAAGGGGTGACAAGGGTGTAAACAGCTAGAAATAAGGCTGAACATGCAACAAAAGGCGATCACATATGGTTGAGGGAATTTCAGGAAGTTTCTGGAAAAAGTTGGCATTAATCTAGGAATTAAATAATGGATTTTCCACAGATGGAAATGGGGATTAAGAAAGATAGCATTTCAGATGGAGATAAAGATACAGGAGAGGAGAGAGATGAGACAACTAGCAGTCCAGTTTGGATAACTATCACCCCGAGATTCTAAAGAAGGATCCCAGCCATATACTGTAACTTTGAAAGGCTTTAGCAGGAGCCATGCAGGTAAGAGCAGGGTGGATCAGTAAGCCATTTAACACCTATGGAGTGAAGTATGCCTCAGAAGCATATTCAGGATTTCCCTCCTTCCACTTCCCCCAGTCCACACACACACACCAGCCTCATAAATGGCCCTGGTCAAGAGCTGGGGTTAGATGCAGGAGGACAAATTTGAACCTACTCAAGTTTCTTATGGTGTCTGGAAAGGCTGTGGGCAGCAGCCCTCAGTCAGCAGTGGAGTTCACGGCACAGACGGCCGTCAAATGGAGTAGGTGCTGGCCTGGCAGGTAAGCAGACAGGGTTGGGAGGTGATCTTCATTCCACCAGTGGGCTGTGGACTACCAAAGGGAGACTGTTCCTGAACAAAATAACTATACAGGGGCCTACACAATTTCTGAAAGAACCCACCACAGCTACAGGACAAATGCAAATATTCCTCCAAACGTATAAAAATTTTCAGCAGTTCAAAAGAAGAGAACCAATACATGTGCTCAGTACAAGCAGTCTCCTGGAAGACAAAGCTGAGGCCAGAAACAGGAGAAACAAAAGAACAAAAATTTCAGTGACATTCAAGAGAGTGCCACATTGACAAAAACAAGAATAGGCTGTCCTGAAAAAGAAGCAATAAAGGGAGCGGGTATTGTTCAGTGGTTGAGGGCCTGCTTCCCAAATATAAGGTCCCAGGTTCAATCCCTGGTACCTCCTAAAAAAAGAAAAGGAAAAAAAAAAAAGGAGCCAAAGAAAAAGGAAGCATTCTTAGAGGTGAAAAATGCAAATGCTGAAATAAAACACTAAATAAAGATAATAACCAACAGTACTGATACTGCAATAAACTTAGTGAGTTAGAAGATCCAAATAGAATATTGGCTCCAGAATTCTCCCTAAACTAAAAAGAGCAGAAAATTATGAAAGAAATGAAAAGATGTGCAGGCCAGAAAGAGGAGAGCTAACATACACTGTAATATAGTGGGTTTTTGGTTTTCACTTCTTTCCTCTGGAAAGATGGATCATGATGTAATTGTGTTTCAGCCATGGCAATTAATACAACTTTGTATCAAATAACTCTCCCAAAAGGGATCAAAATGATCCCCGAAACATCAAAGTACCCTAGCTAAGATAAAGCTCCTAATGAATCAGGGAAACCATTTCCCTTTTTCACTAGACAAAAGTCGAATACAGAGAAGTGAAGTGCCACCCCCAAATACTCCTGCCCATAAGGAGTGTATTTCCCTCTCCTCAAATCTCACCACCCCTGAGACTCATCATCTGTGGTACATCTAGGTATTGTGGGAACGTGTAAAACCACAGTCCAACAGGAGTTCTAGTCAGAGGAACTGAGATGAAAAGAAGCTAAAATCAAAGAAAAAAAATTAAAGACAGTCCCAGACACATGAGACTTCCACCAGAGAAATTCACGGAAAACCAAAAAAGATTTTCTATACATTTACATGTATAGCAGTTCACACACACACACATACACACATGTAGGGGAACATAAATTGGACCAATCCTTGCAAAATGTGAGCAGTTCATTTAAAAACAAACAAAACACAAACTACTCATAAAGAAAAAAAGATCAGAACCACCTAGTAATTCTCTACAAGAGAAACCACCTTTCAGTGGTTGAGCACCTGCTTCCCATGTACAAGGTCCTGGGTTCAATCCCCGGTACCTCCTAACAAAGAAACTACCTTTCACATTTCACATTCCAGGGCAAAATAAAAGATATTTTTTTAGACAAAGCAATTACTCAGGAATTACATATCCCAGAGACCTTTTCTGGGTAACAAAAAAAAATTTTTTTTTAAATCTAGGATGTAGTCTAGCCAACTGAAAATAACCAAAATAAGGACTTGAGAAATGGGAAGATGTGGTAATGAAAAAATAAAGGCCAGGATGGCGGGGGAGGGGGTCAGTGATAAGCCAGTAGAACACAGTTAAATATAAAGTACTGTTAAAGTGGTTAGGAAGATTAATGCCAATTTAAGAGTTATTGTTAAAAGAGAAATTGCATAATATAAAAACTTTCTGGATCTAAAATTTCAAATTATTTCAATATGCCTGGGGGATAGAAGTTAGAGAAGAAGGTAGTCAAAAAGTGGTAGAGGGGGTCAGATGTAGCTCAACTGGTTGGGCGTCCGTCTCCCATATGGAGGGACCCGGGTTCGATCCCCGGGACCTCCCGGTAAAAAAAAAAAAAAAAAAGTGGTAGAGTTTTCTTTTTCTTTCACAGAGACTCCAGCAAGCCTGAAAGACAGGTTTAAATGTATATAATTTTAATTCAAATGTCACCCCTATTAGAATAAAAATAGCAGATTGTCCATATGATCGAAGGAGGAAAATGGAAGAAAATAGGTAAATATAATTAAAAAAAAGGAAATGAAAATAAATATGAAACACAAAATAAGGTGGCAGGAATACACTAAAGATAATAAGGAAGAAAAACCCCAGGAAAGGCACACCCTCTGATTGGGTTAAAAACTAAACTTCTGTTCGTAAGAGAAACACCTTAAGCAAAAGGACACAGATGGGTTGAAAACAAAGGAACAGCAAAATCCACCAAGTAGATACCAACAGAAAGAAAGCAAATATGGCAGAATTGTAACAAGAACAAACGCTTTAAATGCTATGAGAGAGTTAATTTACACTAATAAACTAATAAACACTCCACAATGAAGTCATGAATCTTTTTACATGGAATAACAAAGAACTGAAAAATATAAAACAAAGTAGAGAAACTGACAGAACACAATAAAAGCAGAAGCTTTAACACACTTCTCTCAGAATTAATCAAAAGAAATAGACCCCAAAAACAAGAACTCAAAACCTCAGTAAGTTCCCCAAATTAATATAGAGGCCATATTTTCTGACCAAAATAAAATTAGAAATTAGCAACAGAATAATGCACATAAAAATCTACACAGAAAATATAAAATTATTTTAAAAATGACTCTTGGGCAAAGGACAAATCAAAACTACAATTACAAACTCTTTAGAAATTTCAGTTAAAATCCTTTATGTCAAAATCTAGCAGATGGGGGAAGTAGATATGGCTCAAGAAGTTGGGCGCTCGCCTACCACATGGGAGGGCCCAGGTTCAGTTCCCACTGCCTCCTAAAGAAGACGAGCAAGACAGTGAGCAGACGCGACAGGCTGGCACGGCAAGCTGATGCAACAAGATAATGCAGCGAGATGACGCAATGAAGAGATACAACGAGGAAACATAATGAGAGACACAACAAGCGGGAGCAGAGGTGGCTCAAGTCACTGGACGCCTCCCTCCCACATTCAGTTCCCAGTGCCTCCTAAAAAAAAAAAAAAAAAAAAAGAGACGAGCACACAACGAACAGACAGAAAGAGGAGACAAGAGAGCACAAACCAAGGGTGGGGAAGAAATTTTTTTTAAAATCTAGATGATGGGGCCAAAGCTTATCCCATGAAGAAAATTGCTAGTTCCAGATACTTTTATTATTGAGACAGGAAAAAAGAGAAAAATACACAAATTAATCATTCAACCCAAAGTGCTTTAAAACATGCAAAGAAAGTATGAGAAAGGAATGAGTAAATTTAAAGGCAAAAATTAATTAACTCTGCGAATATTCTCACTGTCCTGATTCTGTGATAATCAGGGTGGGCTAAACATTCGCTATATTAGAAACCATGCATGTGTCCCCAGACCTCGTTTTCCTCCCTAGGTCTGTTTTTAGAATGCTGGTGATAAACTAAGCCTGATTTATTATATGTCCATCCTGTATGGGAAAAGACTGTAACTCTAGGTATCTCTGGTCAACCTTAAGAGATATAGCAGGGGGCTATATCTGGTTGGCGTCCATCTCCCATATGGAGGGACCTGGGTTCGATCCCCGGGACCTCCTGGTAAAAATTTAAAAAATATATAGAAGGTGCGTGGGCCGCCAGGCCCTGTGTGCGGGCGCACCACCAGTTCCCGCGAGCCACACAGCAAGATGATGACATAATAGGAGAGTGACACAAGGGAGAGGCAAGATGAGACGCACCGAAAAACCAGCAACTAAGGTTGCGCGGGCAGGATGCCTCTCTCCTACATCAGAGATTCCAAGGATTGAATCCCAGTGAAGACAGGAGGAGAAGGACGAGAAGAGAGGGCAGAAAATGGACACAGAGTTGCCCAGCGAATGGACACAGAAACAGCAAAAATGGGGGGGAGGGGGAAGGGGTGTAAAAATGGATAAAAGTAAATAAATAAATAAATCCTTAAAAAAGAAAAAAAAAAAAAAATTAATTAACTATAATGCAACTCCCCAAGAATTCAAGAATAAGATCAATTAATTGGGTCTTTTTAAAAAAGGACAAATAAAACAAACAATCCTCTATCAAATCTATTCCCTCCCAAAATAGTCACACAAATAAGCAACATCAGACAAAAGATATAATTCCAGAAACAGAAGAGTTTAGTATAAAAGACTACTATGTACTAACTTTAAGCTACTAAATTTGAGAAAATCAATAAAAGGAAATTTTTCTATGGAAACAAAATTATCAAAATTGACTCCAAAGAAGGTAAAAGAACTAAGTAACAACTGAAAGAACAAACAGCCCTGAATACATATAATTTTAAAGGAGATGTCTATATCATGCCTTCAAGGAATAGATAAATCCTATGCTAAAAAAGATTTAAAGCTTCCCAGTTTGTTTCATAACTGATGGTAAAACCTGTCAAAAAAAAGTACAAACAGAAAGACTAATTACATTAATAAATATGCATGCAATATTCTAAAAGTATATTGGCAAATTAATGGCATAGTACACCATGACCAAAAGAAGTTCATTTTTGGAATGTGAGGATGTTACCATTATCAAATCTATTACTAATACTAAGAGATTAAAAAATAAAAACCCTATGGTTATCTCACTAGCTAAAAAGGGTTTGGGTAAAATTTCAACATTTAGTCCTGATAAAACAGTATCCTAGTAATAGAACCGTACCTCCTCCACATGCAGTCTACTGAAATGAAAAGCAAACACAGAACTTAACAATGACATGTTAAAGACGGTTTCATTAAAGGCAGAACAAGATAAGGAAGACTACTGTCACTGCTATTATTAATATTGTTCTGGAAATTCTACTCAATGAAAGGACAAAAGAAAATAGAAATGAGATATAGATATGGAAAACTCTTAAACATTGTTATGATTTAGGGATAACCATTACCTTTTAAAACCCCAAGAAAATAAAGAAAAAAAAAAAAAAAAGAGGGAGGGAAAAAATATGAGAATTAAGTCATACAAGACAAATACAACAATCAGCTGCTACTCTTTAAAACAGCAATAACTATCTTGAAAAGATGATGGGAAAAAAGATTGTATATTTTGTTGATATTGTCACAATAACAACAAAATATATAACTACTCAGGAATAAATGAAAGTGGAAAACCAAGTAGAAAATAAAATACAATAAAATAAAATTAGACCTCTATATCTTTTAAAGCAGGGGTTCTTAACCTTTTTTGTTCCACAGACCCCTTTGCCAGTCAGGTGAAAACCACGGACCCCTTACTAAGTCCAAGCTCTACTGTGTATTATTTAATAAATATATCACACCTGCACCAACACATCCCCACAAGAATAATGTTTTTTAACCTTAAATTCAAGCTCAGTGACCCCTTGATAAGAACTTCTGAGAAACAGATGTGGCTCAAGTGACTGGGCTCCTGCCTACCATATAGGAGGTCCAGCGTTCGATTCCCGGGGCCTCCTGGTGAAAGGCAAGCTGGCCACGCGGCGAGCTGGCCCACGCAGGAGTGCTAGTCCGTGCAGAGAGCTGGCGCAGCACGATGATGCAAGAAAAAGAGACACAGAGGAGAGACAATAAGAGACGCAGCAGACCAGGGAGCTAAGGTGGCACAAGAGATTGAGTACCTCTCTCCCACTCCCGAAGGTCCCAAGACTGGTTCCCAGTGCCACCAAAAGAGAAGACAAGCACAGAAGAGCAGACAGCAAGCACAAAACAATGAGGGGTGGGGGTAGAAATAAACAAATCTTTAAATTTAAAAAAAGACCCCTCTTTTAGGGAGCGGAGGTGGCTAAGCCGTTTGGGCACCTCCTTCCCACATGGAAAGTCCCAGGTTCAGTTCCCAGTGCCTCCTAAAAAGAAGACGAGCACACAACAAACAGAGAGCAGACAGTGAGCGCAAAACAATGGTGGGGGGTGGGGGGAAAATAAATAAAAATAAATATTAAAAAAAAAAAAAACCCTGTTGTTAAGTCACATAAAGAGTAAAAACCATAAAAGCAAGAAAAGGAAATACAGGTACATGTTTTTATAATCTTGGGTTACGGGGGTATTTTTAACATCAAAGGCAGAAACTAACAAAAAAAAAAGATGGACAAATTTGACTGTAAAAACTTAAAAAATATTATAATACAAAATGTAAAAAAAAAAAAAAAAAAAAATGCATCATATATAAATAAAAGAAAAATGACAAACGGGAAAATAGCAACATATGGCAAAGAATTAATAAGCTGTTACGACACTATTACAAAAAAACTGAAGAGCTCGACAGAAAAAAAAAAGGACAGGGTTTAAATAGACACTGGAGGGGTCAGATGTGGCTCAACTGGTTGGGCGTCCGTCTCCCATATGGAGGGACCCGGGTTCGATCCCCAGGACCTCCTGGTAAAAAAAAAAAAAAAATAAATAAATAAATAGACACTGGAGGAGGAGGAGGAGAGGAAATGGCTGATATATTAAAAAAGAGAGAGAGAGGTTCAACTCACTGGTAATCAAATAAATGTAAAATTAAACAACACGCCATTTTCTTGCCTCTCAGGTTAGCAAGTGTTGCTGAGATCATGAGGAAATTAGTACAACTTTTCTGAAGAGAAATTTGGTAAAATATATCAAGAGTGTCAACAACATGCATAATTTTTACACACCAAAATTCCAGTTCTGGATTATCCTAAGAAACCACTTAGGTGCACAAAATTTATCTATTAAAAAGAAAAAAGATTTAGCTAGAAGGATACTCAGCATTGCAACATTGTTTATAATAGGAAGAAATTGGGAACTCTAATACTTAAAATAGAGGACTGGATAACTAAATGATGCTATTTCATGTAATACAGTACCCTGCAACCATTAAAATGTCTTTACTGTGGATCGTGACATGCAGGTGACAGTTATAATTTCTGTTTAAAACAGCAAATATATATATATTTTATATATTTTATATAAGTGTATGAGAAAGTCTAAACAGACAAAAATGTTAATTGTTTTACTGATGGATAATGGGATTACAGGAGTATTAGTTATCTATTGCTGTATAACAAATTATGCCAAAATTTAGTGTCTTAAAAACAACAACATTCATTAGCTCATAGTTTCTGTGGGGCAGGAATCTGGGGAGCAGCTCTGCTGGGTGCTTCTGGCCCAGGGTTTCTCATGAAGTTGCAGTTAAGATGTCTGAGGCTACAGTCATCTGAGAGCTTGACTCGGCTGCAGGATTTGCTTCCAAGGAGACTCACTGGTGCAGCCGTTAGCAGGTCTCAGTTCCTGGCTGTGCGGGCCTGTCCACAGGGCTACTTGAGTGTCCTCGTGACATGGCAATTGGCTTCCCTCAGACAGGCTGATCCAAGAGAGAGACAAAGACAGAAGCTACCATTTCTTTTTAGAACTACTCTAGAAGTCCATTACACTCTGTTCATTAGAAGTAAGTCACTAATTCCAGCCCACATTCAAGGGGAGAGGAATTAAACTCCACCTCTTGAAGGGAGGAGGAGCAAACCACCTGTGGTTATAACAGACGGTTATACTCCGAAAAAAAGATACAATTTATTTTCTAAAAAGAAAAGTTGATTTCACAAACACTCACACACACACACACACACATACACACACACACACAAAGAGAACTTATAAAATAAAAATCCTCAATAAGCTGATATGCTTGCCAAAAAAAGTAACACAATTCTGGGTTGGAATAACAGAAAATGTACCGAAACAAGTTCTACGATACCTAGACCATTAGACTATGTCCAGAAGGTCCTGTTCAGGCAAAAGTACTACTCTTAGAAAGTGAATTCTAAGTGGAAAACTAACAAACTGAAGCTCATCACCTAGACAAAATTACCTCAGAATGAGGACGAGTCTGGAGGAAAATGGGGGTGCCTGGCTTCAAAGAGAGAAAACTTGAAGGGAAAGGAAACAGGTAAATCATGGCCTTCAACTATATGCAGGGTTGCCATGTGGAAAAGTGAAGAGAGATAGAACTTGAACCAATGAGTCAGAGCCTACAGGGCAGCAATGTGGCTTGAGAGAAGAAAACTTTCTAACCATTTAGAGCTGTGAGTAACCAGAATGAGCCCTCAGTGACTGTTCCAGGCAGGCTGCAGGAGGATGTCAGGGAGCTTGCGGCACGGTGCTGCCACCCCCCAGCCTCCAATAAGGTTCACATCCAAACTGTTCCTTTCCTACTCACACTGATGGGGCTGGGGTTGAAACCAACTTTGCAGCCTTTCCCAGAGCAGAACACCTGACACTAGGCCTATCCCACGAGGTGGAAGTGAAATGTACAATCCATGGCAGAGCATATGCTTTACAAATGTCCCCTAGTGTTTCTGCCTTGACTCAAAGTAGGACAGGATGCTCTCTAAGGTCCCTTCCAATTTCTAAGAGTTTATAAATAAGTTTAAATGACTATAATTAACTATTAATCAAAACGGTCAGCTTCAGTGATGATAATATAAAAGCTTAATGGTAGGAATGGCAAAATTAATCTTCAGAGCCAGAATAGATGGACATGCTTTGGGAAACCACAAAGAAAAGAGGCAGTCACTTATACAGACATATAAAAACCACAAAATCAAAACTAGACATATTCAAACAAGCTATATCCTCTCTGGTGTATGTGGTTTGCTTTCTGGAATGAAGCTATTTTAAAACAGAGGCTCTAACTGGGTAACTTTCCTTACTCAGAGCAAATTAAATTATTACAATTAGTTTACCCACCCACGCCTGCCAACTACCCACCACAGCTGAAAACTTACTTTTTGGGTGTCAGCAGTCTGGACATTCTGCCATGTCGCTACAGGTTCTGTAGCTACTTCCCACTCTGGGTAAGTTTTGGTGAGTAACTTCACAAAGGTGGACTTTCCCACAGCTGCAATGCAAATAGCACATATTGGGTCTCCTCCCAAACCAGGGTTGAAAGATAAGACTGCTACGAAAATCTGTCACAAAGGCCCACCTCAAGGGAACAAATACCAGTCTCTCCAATTTCAAAACTCAGCAGGGAATGGAGGTGGCTCAAGTGATTGGGTGCCTACCTCCCACATTACTCCCTCCCTCCCACATGAAGACGAATAGAGAGCAGACAGCGTGCAAACAATGGGGGTAAATAAAAACAAATCTTTAGGGAAGCGGATGTGGCTCAATAGATAGGGCTCCCGTTTACCATATGGGAGGCCCCGGGTTCGATTTCTGGGGCCTCCTGGTGAAGGCAAGCCAGCCTGTGCGGTGTTGTGAGCTGACGCAGCAGGACGACCCAACAAAGGGAGACAAGCAGACACAGAAAAACGCGTAGCAAATGGACACAGCAAGCACAAGCAGCAAGGGGGCATAAATAGATAGATAGATAGATAGATAGATAGATGATAGATAGATAGATAGATAGATAGATAGATAGATAGATAGATAAACAAATCTTTTTTTTTTTTTTTTTTTTAAAGATTTTATTTATTTATTCATTTATCCCCCCCTTGCTGCTTGTGCTCGCTGGGTCAGCTAACCACGCCGTCCGGGCGGGCCTGCCTTCACCAGGAGGCCCCGGGAACCGAACCCAGGGCCTCCCATATGGTAAACGGGAGCCCCACTGATCGAGCCACAGCCGCTTCCCTAAACAAATCTTAAAAAAAAAAAAAAAGACCTTAAAACACTCAAAACAAAACAAACATAAAACAACAAAGAAACTCAGCAGCCAGGCCACTGGGTTAGGCCATGCTAACCAGAGTACCGTAATGAATACAGGCAACAGGGAGGAAAATATCTCAAAGATTTGATTTGCAATTTTAATGTCCCAATCTCCCAGAGGCAGGGTATTGAATAAGAGTTGCAAAATGTAATCAAACTGCCAAAAGTGGATGAAATCAGTTACATAAACTGTCAAGTTTGAGTCAATTTATCTGTTATATGACAGTGTAAAAACTGGCAACTATTTCAAGACAGAAAATGAAAACAAAGATGATGACCCTCATTCAATCAATAAATCTCACAAATATTCATGGAGCATTTACGACATGCTAAGGACTGTGTCAGGCCTTGGGTTTACAATGGCAAACAAAACTCAGGGCAGATTTTGCCCTCACAGAGCTGGTATGGGAGACAGATACTAAACAAACACACAAGTAATAATGAAGTGCTAGGAAAGAAAAATACAGGATGGCCGTAATATAGCTCAAGAGATCAGGGAAGGCCCCTCTGGAAAAATGACATCTGAGGTAAGACCTGAAGGATGAGTTAGCTAGGCCAACAGCAGGGAAAGGGCAATCCAGGCAGTGGGAGTAGGAACAAAGACCCAGAAGAGAGAGAGTTGTAAGATAAGCCTGAAGCCCTAAAAGAAGGCCAGCGTGGCTGTGGCTGCGGCATGACTGAGGGAAAAGAGTAGCAGGCAGGGGCCAGGTCTGAGTTCTATTCTAAGGGCAATGGGAAGTCAGTGACAGGTCTGAAGTAGGGGAATTACAAGAGTCCATCTCATTTTTAAAATATCACCCTGCCAGCTGACTAAGAATGCACTGAAGCACAAGTAAGCAGACTAGGTGGAAGAAAATAGTATCTTGGACCAGGGTAATGGCAGAGGAGATGGAAAGTAGTGGTTGCTTTGATAAATACTTGAGAAGAAACTAACCTAGTGCTACAACATTCTAGTTATCTTTTCCCATTTACATGAATGTCTGGCCCATACATCTCCTGAGCTCCAGGCCCATTATCCAAGAGCTCTCCAGAAATCTCTACTTGGATGTCCCACAAGCACTTCCAAGTAAATATATTCCCTAATGAACTCTCTTCCTCTTGTTTTGTAGACCTCAAGGTATGAGGGCATCATCCACTCACTGTCCAGGTCAGAACCTTCTCATCTGGCAAACCCAAGTGGTCACCAAGTCCTTTTGTATCTATCATTGTAATTTTCTACATCTGTCCTTTTCTCCCCATTCCCACCTCCACATTCAAGATCAGGCTCTCTCAGATGTGGCTCAAGTGATTGAGCATGTGCTTCCCACATGTGAGGTCCCAGGTTCAGTTCCCGGTGCCTCCTAAAAATGAAAACAAAACAAAAAAAACAAACAAAAAAACAAAACAAAGAAAAAACAAGCAAACAAATGTAAAAACCAACTTAGAAGAGCCAAGCCAATATGACTCAGTGGTTGAGCACCAGCTTCCCACATGGTTCCAGGTTCAATCCCAGCCCCAGTACCCCCGCCCCCTGCCAAAAAAAAGAAAGATCAGGCTCTCATCATCACCTGCCTCTCTGACTCCAGTCATGCCCTCTCCAACCCATCATTCATACTGCAGCCACACCACACACAGAAGACTGCTTAAAACCCTCTGACAACTACTTATTGCCTTCGTCACAAAATCCCAACCCTTTAGCATGGTCTACAAGGCACCTCAAGATCTGGCTTCTGCATATACCTCTCTGGCCTCATATTCCCTTCAAGCATCCTGTGCTCCTGCTGGACCAAACTACTTGCAACTCCCATGAAACTATGTCCTCTTCTGAGAATATGACTTTGTATATGCTTTTCCCATTTCCTGGAGCACCTTCTCTCCTCACCTGGTCAACTCCAACTCAATCTTCAGGATTCTGCTCAGATGTACTTCCTGTGTACAGCCTTTCCAGATCCTGACACCTCCAAGCTAGATTAGCTTGGCCTGGCCTCATGGGTAAGACTCCACCACAGCAATTGTAACTACAGAAGACAGAACCTCTCCAGGGCAGGAACCAAAGTCCAGCCTAATGATCTGACTGAATGAATAATACACACATCACATTAATGAACTTCTGTTCCCTATGAAACCCACATTTGTTTTTAAAAAAAGAAAAATCACAAAAATGAACTTTAATAGTGTTTTGGGAAATTGTAACAACTATTCATACACTACAATGGAGGCCTCATTTTCCTCTATCTGAGGTGGTCTTTCTCAAGTGAGTATCAACCTCAAGAGGAACCCAAATGGAAGAGCATGAAGGGGTACCTCTTCCTAGCCAATTCCATCAGCCACTCATGGTTCTGATAGAGAGCAAAGAAATGTTTCAGAAGAAGTGCCCACACATCCAATACGTGACATTTATTACACACTGCTCCAACTCCTCTCTGCACACACAGGATAAGAACAAACAACAGGAATTTGTGCATTCCGTACAGTCAGCTCATCTCCTGGTCCCCACCTCCACCCAACTCATGTGGGCCTCTTCACATTTGCTCAGCCTCTGCTCTTCCCACACTTCGATGAATAAGTGCCTTCCCTCGCTCTTCCGGGCCTGTCTAAATCCTTTCCCCCCACCAAGCCCTAGGTCTCACATCCTCCACGAAGTTCAGGAATTCTCTACCTCACAATGAATTCCTAACACACTGGTCAGTTGAATCAACCAAAAAATATTAATCAGCTGGCACTATATGTTTAGCATCAAATTGTTTTCTAATGGTTTCATAGGTATCAGTTTTGGTTTTCTAACAGTATCTGAATTTCTGGGATTGGGCCCCAAAAATTCACATTTTAAAAGCATGTCCCAAGTGATCCTGATGCACGCTTATATTTAGTATTGCTATCTAGAACAATCTGATAAAAATCAGTGGAGGAGGTTTTTTAAAAATCTAGGCTCCATACCATATACTAGACTACTAAATCAGACCATCTAGACTTGTCATGGAGAACCTAACAGAATTGGGTTTGTATACTATCAGATAACTGCCTGCTCTAAGGAGGCCCTACTTAAAATATTTGGCCCAGGGAAGCGGCTGTGGCTCAATCAGTGGGGCTCCCGTTTGCCATGTGGGAGGCCCCGGGTTCGGTTCCCGGGGCCTCCTGGTGGGGGCGGGCCCGCCCGCACGGCGTGGTTGGCTGACCCGGCGAGCACAGGCAGCAGGGGGGGGATAAATGAATAAATAAATAAAATCTTAAAAATAAAAAAAAAATATTTGGCCCAACTGGTCAATATTTAGACTGTGAGTTCTTGAATATGTCTAAAACATGGCCCCTGTCTATAGGCTGAAGAGCTAGCTATTCTAATCAATAGGAAAAGAGGAAGTTTGTTTGTTAGGCAGGTGGGCCTGAATGATTGTGAGAACTACATCTTTTAAAGTTATGAATATAATGCTAGGCTTACTTTTTTTTTTTTTTAATGTAAAATAGCTACATTGCTTTTATTCATCCATTTATTCAGCAAAAGAGTACTGAATGCCTACTATTAACCAGGAACTAGTTGGACATGGAGTCCAACTGTACCAGCCAATACAGTAGCCACTAGCAACATGTGGATATTTAAATTTAATTAATATAAGTTAAATTAAATTACAAATTCAGTTCCTCAGTCACACTAACCCCATTTCAAGCACTCTGTAGCCACATGTGGCTAGTGATTATCTTAATGGACAGGGCAGAAGAACATTCCCATCATCCAAAAATTTCTACTGGTCAGGATTTGTCTAGAAAGAAGATAGACATATAACCTCATAATTCCCCGCCCCTTTTTACATTGCTCAATTAAATGTAATGGATACATATAAAAATTTTTTTGAATCAAACAATATGTTACACAATATATTTGGTTCATCATTTTTTAAAAGTTAAAAAAAAAAATAGATTTTTAAGTTAAAAATTACTCCAAGGAACTGAGGTGGCTCAAGCGATTAAGCGCCTCCCTCCCACATGGGAGGTCCCAGGTTCGGTTCCCTGTGCCTCCTAAAAAAAAGATGACCAGCACGTAAGAAACAGACACAGTAAATGCAAACAATGAGGGGGTGGGGAGAAATAAATAAATAAATAAAATTACTCCAAAACATCATTGCAGATGGAAAGGAAGGGCTCTGAGGATTAAGGTATGCCAACTACACCTTGAGATCAGACACTATTAATTCATCTAAGGGCAGGCAGGGTTCTGAGAAACCGACTTATGCCATTTAAACACATAAAACCCAGAATTAGATGTAATGGGAAATATATAGTTCCAATTACTGGAACAGTCACATGTGATACCCAGGGCAACACCCTCCACCTTGTACTCAAATCCCCATTCCAAGACTTCTGCGTAATCTGAAGCTGTTTCAGCACAGAATCTGCGCAAATAGTGGTGGAAAGTTGGAGGACAGTGCTATCCATGTTCCTGTAGGGCACAGAAAGTCTGAGAAATTCACCACAGGGCAGTACTTCTTTAACTATACTCTACTGGAACTCAGCTGTGCCAGGTACCACCCATGAATGTTGAATAATTATTTTTAAAATAAATTCAAAGTTATATATGTATTATTATTAAAACCAGACACAGCATAACTTTTTCAGTGCTATGATATCTGTATGTAATCCTGCTTAGATTTTGTTGTTTTGTTATGACAGCGTTGGGGATTAAATTATATGCCCCAGGGGAGTGGATGTAGCTCAAGTGGTTGATCTCTGGCTTCCCATATATGAGGTCCTGGGTTCAATCCCTGGCCCTGGTACCTCCAAAAAAAAATAAAATAAAATTATATGCCCCAGATGATATTCTTTCATTGTTAGTGGCAAATGTCTCACAACAATGCAGGGTGTTGATGGTGGGTTGATATATGGAACCCCTGGATGGTGTTATGCATGTTTGTTTTATAAATTCACAACTTTTACTATACACTTGTTTATGTATGTTCATATATGAATGATAAAATTCAATAAAAATTTTTTTAAAATTATATGCCCCAGAAAAATATGTTAATCTAGTTTAAAAAGCTTACTCTAGTCCTGTGGGTGTGAACCCATTGCAGATAGGATGTTTTGAAGATGTTATTTTTACTTAAGTGTGGCCAACTGAATCAGTCTGGGCTTTAATCCGGATTACTAGAGTCCTTTGTAAGCCAAATGAAATTCAGACTTGGAGAGAGAAAGCCACAGGAAGCAAGAAGCTGGAAGTCAACAGAAACCAGAAAAGAAAGAAAGATGCTCTGTGTTCACTACCATGCGACAGAAAAGCCAAGGACCAAAGACCACCAGTAGTCAGCCCCAGAACGTTACAGTCTTTGGGGAGAAAGCATCGCCTTGATGACACCTTGATTTTGGACACCTAGCCTCTGAAACTGTGAGACAAATAAATTCTCGTTGTTTAAGCCAATCCACTGTGTAGTATTTGTTTCAGCAGCTAGGAAACTAACACAGTTTGTGTTCAAAGGGGCTCCACAGCAGTGGTGTTTGGTTCTTCATGGCTACAAAGGCCTCCTCCTAGTGACCAGAATTATCGGTGGCGACTACAAGCTTCTCCCCTCCAGACAAGACTGGGTAAACTGAGAAACTGCTCTCCTTTTCTGGTGTCTATGTACAACATCATCCTCTTATGATACCATTATCATAGACTTACCAAAATTTAGTTAGATCCCAGCTTAATTGCTATCTTTCAAAATACTTTTAATATCATGAAATTTGGGATGTATCAAATCTTATAAGCAGCATATTTACAAAACTTCCTTTAGGGCAGGGGTTCTTAACAAGGAGTCCGTGATTTTGAACTGAAATTCAAAAAAACATTATTCTTGTGGGGACGCATTGGTGTGGATGTGTTATATTTATTAAATAATACACAGTATACTGTGGACTAAGTAAAGGGTCCGTGGTTTTCACCTGACTGGCAAAGGGGTCCGTGGAACAAAAAAGATTAGCTGCTTTAGGGCCTTGGTCATCACTGCACTTTCTAATACGTGCCATGACTCGAAAAAAGATTGGAGGCACTTTGAGTGTAATACTTCAACAAGCTGATGTTTACTGGTAACAGGACTGTCATTCCACAAGCTGGACCAAAGGTTTCTGTTGTTAATGTTCGTCTTTTCCTGTCATGTTTTTTCCTTCCACAAATTTTTCTATAAACTATGATGCCTCTTATAGCTACATTATGCTAAAATCTAGTAGTAAGATAGTATCTCATCTAACACACAAAATAATATATTCTATTATTTTAGACTTAACACAGTTGTACTTTGGGGGAGTCTTAAATATATTCATCACCTCCAGGCATTTTCTTCTCCTCAACAAGATGGAGAACATGGAGAAAAGTTCTAAATCTGAAACTCTACCAAAAATCAAACAAAAACAGTAAATATAGTTTTTTTTTTTTAAGTTCTTCCACAAAAAATTTAAAGTCTTTACCTCAGAAACTGCATTTGATGCTACATTCATTCACTAACTCATTCAATTAACAGATGTTTATGGATTATCTATTAAGTGTTAGGCACTATATAAAATGATGAACTAGACTGAGCTCTTGCCCAAGAAACTTAGACTCCAATCCTGAGACTAAACACCCAGGCTCATCTAGGCTTTGGGCCTAAGAGCATACTGAGCAAATATTACAAATCAGTCAGCAGACTTATAAGAAACTTTTGTCCTGATACCTTTTGTTTTGTTTTTTTCCATGGGGAGCTGTGCTTACAAAAAAAAAATTTCCTCACAGCTTCCAGGGTAAGGTTCAAACTCCTTCATTCGACACAAAAGACCCTCATCGAGGGACTTCTTGAACTCTCCGCAGTTCCACTCTACAGTTCCACTCTACTCGTAGGCAGAGTTAATTATTGCCTGTTCTGGTTTACCAAGGTACCTCATTCAAACACCTACCCCTGCATTTATCACACTGTAATTATCTGTTTACTTATTGCTCTTTACAGCTAGACTAGGAGCTCCCTTTCTGAAGACACAGAAGGTCTTATTCCTTTTGCATCCTAACTATCTAGCCAGGTACTTAGAATGGAGATGGGGGGAGGGAATTAGGTGAATCACAGAAACAGAGACTCCAATACACAATGTTTGAAATAAACAGGTCCCTTCTCATCCCTCCGCCCCCACCATGAATCCTTTGCCCAATAGTTTATACTCAATAAAGTAATGTTAAATCACTACTTTTGAATGCTGAAGGAAACATGTTATTAGGGAAGCCCTCCACTGCTCTATGTAGAGGTCTCTAGACCACAGAAGTGTAAAAGTTTCCTCTTCTCTGGTGCAGCTTTCAAAATAAAAAGTGAGAATGGTCTGAGATGACTCACTGACAAGTATTTCATACAGCAATCCTTTCTTCGGTTTAGGTTTGTAACCATAAAATAACTGGCTTTGGAAGACAATGATACATTTCAATGGTAGGTATTCTTAAAAGATAAGCCAGATATTTTATATTTTAGCTATTTTAAGGGGGCCTAGGTCCCAAACTTTTGACTTGCAATCCTACATTGCATATGGCTTCATAACTCACATAGTGGCCATAGGCTGCTACTTCACTCACCCATTTTCCTTATATGCTATTCTCTGCAGGGTCCAGTCTCCAGGATCAGACTGGCAGGACTACAAGAAAAGCCCCTCTAGACAAATTTAACTTCAATTAGGACAGGGGATCACTTTCCTTTGTTCAGGTTTCCCATTTGGGTACTCATTCTGATTTGTTTTGGGGATGCTACCCATGATGAGAGAACAAGGTTAGCTCTCAATCTGATCATAACAGCTTAAGGTAGTCCCTCTCTGGGTATCAATGACTAACTTCCACATGGATATCACAGCACAGAACTCAAGCATCTGGTAAATGCTTACTGAATGAGTAAGGTTCAGTGCCAGCCATATGAAGATGAACAGGACACGGAATGGCTCCAACTCAGGAAAGGTGTTGAATGTGCAAACAATCTTAACAGAGCTCAAGGGCTGGTGCAGGACAAAATGTGATAGCACACAGAGGAGGCAGTGACTAATTCTGTCTGGGAAGAATCACCAGGGTGTGTGGGGTGATGAGAATAGTGGGAGATGAAACTAGAACGAGCCAGATTAAGGTCCCTGAGTCTACTCATTAGTCACACTTTCCTTGAGCAAACATATTCACTTCCAAGGCTTTAGCAACTATCCCCACAAGTCAACAACTTCCAAATCTGACTCTCAGCTCCTCTCTCTCTCATGACTCCAGGCATTTTTCAATCTACCTTAGAACACCTCTCTCTTGATGTCTCACAGGCACCTCACACAGAACAAGTCACTCTTACCTCCTCTTCCTTTACTCCCTTCCTGTTTTTATTCAGTGCCCAAATGAGCAACCTCAGTGTCATCCTCAGCCCTTCCTTATACCTCACTTCCAAGTGGCCACCAAGTCCTGTCACTCCTACTTCCAAAATCTCTCTCAAACCATCACTTCTCCATCTCCCTCACCTGTTTCTGTTCAGTCCTGCATTTTCCCTCCCTCCAGCAAATACAATAGCCACAAAACTAGTTTACCTGCTACAAACTCTGTGCCAATTCATTTATTCATTCATTCAGCAAAGTGGAAGCAAGACAGTATGGATACTGCACAAACAAGACAAATGAAGTGCCTGCTTTAGGGAGCTTGCTTTCTAGTCACTCACTCCAGCCAATTTCCTTTTTAAAATTAATCTGATCATGACACACACCATGTTCAATTCTTCAGTAGCACCCCAATGCCTACAAAATAAACTCTAAACTCCTAGCATGGTCCACAAGGCTCTCACCAATTCTAACCTTCAACCTTATTGTCCTGCCACTCTTTCATAGGACCCTTAAACTAAAGGAACATCCAGATACTTCCTTTTTATTAAAACTGCATTTGGGGAAGCAGATGTGGTCAAGCAGTTGGGTGCCCACCTACCACATGGGGTGGGGGAACCTGGGTTTGGTTCCTGGTGCATCCTAAAGAAGACAAGCAAGACAATGAGCTGACATAAAAGCTGGCACAGCGAGCTGACACAACAAGATGATGCAACGAGATAGCACAACAAGGAAACACAATGAGAGACACAACAAGCAGGGAGTGGAGGTGGCTCAAGCGATTAGGTGCCTCCCTCCCACATGGGAAGTCGTGGGTTCACATCCCACTGTCTCCTAAAAGAAAATAAGCAGATGCTGCCTCCTGCCACAACAGAACTAGACTCTGTCCCCGCTGCAACAAGCAGAGGCCACAAGCCAGCGGATGCAGCAGCCTATGGGGAGCAGATGTGGCTCAGCCTGTTGGGCACTCGCCTCTCAGGTGGGAGGTCCCAGGTTCGGTTCTGGGTGCCTCCTGGAGAAAGCGAGCAAACAATGAGCAGACAGACAAACGAACAATCTGGGGGTAGGGGGGATAAAGAAAAAGTAAATAAAAAAGAAATCTTAAAAAAAAAAAAAAAAAAAAAAAGGTATAGAAGCTGTATCATATCCACTGGTGTGTTCAGCTCACTCATAGTAAGCCTCTGTTGAATGGGAAACTCTGGATAGCTTAGGAAGCAAAGGTCAGGAAAATTGGAAGAGGGAGCTCAAGCCTCACCTAATGGTCTGACCAAAAGTCTTATTTCCTGAAGTACTTTGGTGCCTCTCTGGGCTCTAAGGATAGTGTTTCCTTTAGGGGTACATTTCCCACAGTATTAAATAACACCCTCCCTTCTCATACCTTTCAATGTTTTTGGTTTGGATGGGGAAAAATACACAGCTGTGGTGACTGGTCTCACCTTAAATTCATGCCCACCAACTCCACGTGGGTCCTTAATGCTGCCCAGCAATTCCACTTTTCTATAGCTCATTCACTAGAACATTGCATGTCTTCTCCTCTCTCCTCAAACTCAGATGATGACCTCGCTTACTACTTCACTAAGAAAACTGACACAGTCAAAAGACCTTCCACAAGTTCCCCAGTTGGTGCTCAGGGATTTTGCCATGCCTCATCATTAATGATAAACTGTGCTTCCAGTGAAGGTTGACCTCTTGGTCACCTAATCCCATTACTTCTTGCTTACTTGAAATCACACCAGCAATTCTATCCTCTCTTCTGTATCACCAATTTTCCCCGCTCTACTAGACCATTCCCATTAGCTTACAAACATGCTGTAACTCCTCCCACTAAAAGAGCAAATAAAAAAAGTCTCAACCCCGCTTCCCATTTTAGCTACCATTCCATGTCGTCCCTTTCTAGGAAAACTCTTCCAAACCCACTTGTTTCAACCCACTGTCTTCAAGTCCTTACCTTCCATACTTGAACCTACTCCAGTCAGGCATTCACCCCTATGACTCCAAAAACCTGTTCTTTTCAAGTTTACTCATTTACTTTAATAGTATCACATAGTTGATCATTCCTACCCCTAACCACCTTTTTCACTTGGTTTCCAGGATATCACTCCCTTCTGTTTTTCCTACTAAATCAGTGGTCATTCCCTCTAAGTCTCCTTTGGTGGTTCTTCCCCATGTCCCCAATCTCTTTAATGTTTGTGTGTCCTGCTCAGTCCTTTCCATCAACACACATAGTCCCCTAGCTTTAAATGCCATCTACAAATATAGCTCCAGTCCAGGGAGATTGTGAACTTCACTCATATATCCAACTGCTTATTCAACCTCTCCACTAGGATGTCTAATAGGCATATAAAAACCTACTATGTCTGAAATCAAAATCTTGAGCTTCTTTCCCCCAAATCTGTTCTTCCCAGTCTTCCCCATTTAGGGAGACTGGAACTCCATCTTTCAAGTTGCTCAGACCAAAATAAATGGAGTCATCACTGACCCCCCCCCCCTTCTCTCATACACAACATCCAATCTGTTACCAATTCCTGATGGCCCTACCTGAAAATGTAAGGTGAACTACAAGATCTATACAATCTGGCCATCCCTTGCCCTTCTGATCTCATCTACCCCTACCCTATTCCAGCCACGGGTTTCCCTCCTGTTCCCTGAACACACTTTCCACATCAGGGCCTTTGCACCTGCTCTTCTCTCTTCCTGGAAGATTCTTCTCCCAGTTATTCAAATGCTTTACTCCCTCCCTGCTCAAATGTCACCTTCTCTGTGAGACCTTTATTGACTACCCTATTTAAAACTGCAACTCCCCTCAATCTTTCACCTTCAATTGTTCTCCATCACACTCATTACCATGTAACATACTGTTTACTTGGCTTATGTTGTTTATTGTCTGTCTCTCCCCACTAGAATATTTAAGTTCCATGAGAGGAGAGATTTCTATTTGTTTTGTTCACTCCTGTATCTTCAGTGCCCAAAACAGTGCCTGGCACATGGTAATGGCACAAAAGTTATTTGTTGAATGAATAAGAAATGGTCAGTTCTGTTGCTAGAACGTTTTCAATACTCAACACTTGCTAATATCCTTTAAGGCTCAGCACCTTATTGAGTAAAAGCATCAAGTTAAAATTTAGTAACATTAAATTGAAATGTCCTGCTTTCACTCTGCTTTTTGATTAAACTTACTAAGATACTGATTCTGTTTTCTCTTGTAACAGTTATTTTTAATTTAATAAATGTTTTTAAGTTTAAAAAGTTGCTGATCCCTACCTTCTTTGTCTCCCAAGAACAAAAGTCTTGAAAAAAATAAGAAAATTTTCCCATAAGGAATATAAAAATTGGACATGTTTTGTCACATGCTTTTATTTTTCTCTTCATTTTATGCCATTTTCAACACCTATCTTCCCTTGCTTTTGCACCTTGGAAGGCATGTGGCATAGTTACATGGCAGAGGAAGAGCCTGCATTGGACTTAATGCAGTGAAAATGAACAATAATAAAATGTTGTTATAGGGAAACGGATGTGGCTCAAGAAGTTGGGTGTCCGTCTACCATATGGAGAGACCGGGGTTCGATCCCCGGGACCTCCCGGTAAAAACAAAAATAAAAAATAAAAAATAAGAAAATGTTGTTATATTTTAACATTGAGATTTAAGGGTTTATATTTTAGTCCAGCATAGAATAAAAAATTCTGACTAATGTACCACAGGGGGGGGGAGAGGGGCGAAATGATAGTATGACTAGCACATGGACATGGCAAAAGTAGTGAAAAGAGTATTGGAATGACTGAGGTTTGGGAACTCTCTTAGGGTGGGGTTGCTTGATAAAATGCAGGCCACCCAAATTTTAATTTCAGATAAACAAGGAATAATTTTCTAAGTATAAACATGCCCCAAATATTGCCCAAGACATACTTATACTAAAAATTATTCCTTGTTTGTGTGAAATTCAATTTTGGTTGGGTGTCCTGTTCTTTGTTTGCTTTTCCTAAATCTGGAAAACCCTATTTTAGTAGAAGAAACTGCAACCTGCTCCTCGTCGCCTTCCTTTTCCATCATTCAGAACAAGTTACGGGCAGTCTCTTGCCCTATCTGGCCACTGTACGGGTTTGGGCTCCAACAAATGTGTCTCTGGGGGCGGGTGCTGAGGGCCGCACGCTAAAACTCAAGGAAGCAAAGTCCCACACCCAGGCCGCTCAGAACCAGCAACCCCGCCGTGTCAGACAGGGATTCCGGGCCCAACTTCCTTTCTTAGCCTCTCAAGAACCTTTCCGGCCCTTACCAATGTTGCCTTCGATGGCGAGCCTCCGGGGGCCGCGCCCCGCGTGCAGTCCCCTGGAGGGGGGCGCGCCCTCGAGAGGGCTCTGCGCCATGGAACTGGAACTGGAACGTGCCCGCAGCAGCCTCAGAAACAGCCGGCTGGCAGCCATCCCGCCCACGTCCCGCGCAGCGATCACTTCCGCCGAGGGCACTTCCGCCTCAGGTACCGCGGTTCACGTCTCTGGCGTCAGAAGCTCGCCAGGAAGGAAGTGGGTGGGGCTGAGCTGTGTGGAAGGGAGGGGACGCGCCCTTCTCGCGATGTTTGCAGAGACGCATTGTGAGAAGGGAACGTCTTGGAGTGTGGGGCTTGCGGGAGACTTTGCTTATAACTGGAGATGCGGAAGGTGGGAGAGGGGGCGAATAAATCCTTCTATCTATATTCATTGGATAAATAACGTTTTAAAAGAGAGGTAGCTCTACAATACCATCACTTTTGCATTTATTTTGTATGACTTCAAAATAAATTTGCGAACTAAAGACAAATCGAATTAGTTGTAGCTTTAAAAGAGGTGTTTTGTTTTGTTTTCTTCCAGGTATTTGTTGTCTGGTTTTCATTCGGGTATGGGAAGAAATTGGACTGTTTTAAGTAGGGGAATGACGTGATTTGATGATTTACAGAAATTAACTTTTTTTTTTCAAGTAATAATAAACTTTATTTTTAGAGAAGTTTTAGATTTACAGAAAAATTACACTGGAAGTATAGGAAATTCCTATATACCCCCCACACACACACACACACAGTTTCCCCTATTATTAGTGTGGTATATTTGTTACAACTGATGAACCAATATTGAAGCACAGAATTAACTTTTTATCTTCCCTGTAACTCCAAGCACGATGCTGGCACATTATTGAATAAATTAACAAATTGTTTGTCGATTATACGCCACCTCTTATTATGTCTCTTGAATGAATAAATTTTCACTCGGTCCGTTTGCGTAATAGCCAGACATCACGTCAGGATCAAATGGGCGAAGGTTCAGAGATGTGACTGGAGCTCGATGTAAACCTCAGAGACCGGGTTATGCGGGCGTCAACAACGGCGGGAGTGGGGTGCTGGGAGGACCTGAAGGGAGAAGAGATTTGCGGGAGTCCTGTTGTCGGTGGGAAATTGTGCTCTGCGGAAGGGCTAGGGCCTAATTGAGCCGCTGCCAAGGGGTAGAGCCCTGTCTGCCTTGGTTCTGCCACATCCCATCATCGTCAACCTCCGAATTAAGGTTTCATGAAATCTAGTCAGGGCGTGCTTCCACCTTCAGTCACTTAAACCACAACAGTCAGACCAGGAGTCAACGGACCAAGGCGGCATTCAGGCCCTCTAAGAGGTGGGAGGTTTGAGCAGGCATCAAATCTGTTCGCAAAGGGCTGTGGGAGGGGCTGATGGCTGGAACACCTGTCTTGAAGCTGTTTGCATAGCACACACAAGGCCTTTTCCTCTTATTGAGATTTCTATAGGATGGTTGAAGCCATGTTTGCATAATATGCACATTATTTTAAAAATAGATGGTAAGTTTGTTTAGGATAACTTGGGTGGGGCTCAAATGGATATTGGAGCAGCTGAAGTCCGACCCACTTCTCCAGTCCCCACTCCCCCACACCCGCAGTCACCTCTGAGTAAAAATACGGCTTACGTTCCTTTATTTACATAAACTCAGACTTGGAAAATATCCATCCGAAAAAAGTTTGAGAGGTTCTCTCCTCCCCCCCGGGTCCCACAGCCTCCACTGCTTCTAAGGTTCCTTGTGAAGTTTAATTGAGGCAGCCCTGTGCAGGTCTAGGTCAGGACAGGTAAGAGCTCCTTAAAAGTGATTTTTAAAAATCTTTTAGTGACATATAATATATAATGACGACAATAGCATGTATTTTAAGTGTACAGCTCAATGAGCTTTTCACAAATGAACACACTCATGTTATCTGGCTGGCGATCAAGAAGTAGGATGTTACCAGCCTCCCCAGAAGCCTCCCCCATATTCCAGTCACTTCCCTGAAGGGTAACCACTAGCCTTCCTTCTAACACCAGAGATGAGTTTGTTCTTTATATAAATGGAATCATGTAGTAGGTACTTTTGTGTCTTGCTTCTTTCATTTCACAGAATATTTGTGTGTAGTTGTAGTTCATGCCACTAATATTCCACTCATCACTATACCACAATTTATTTTATCCATTCTCCTGTTGGCAAACATTTGAGAGTTTCTAGATTTGGGCTATTATGAATCGTGTTGTTATACACCTCCTTGGACATGTCATTTGGTAAACATAAGTATGCATTTCTGTTGGGTAATAGCTAGGAGTGGAATTGCTGGATCATAGGTTATTTCTAAGCTCGGCTTTACTAGATATTCTCAAATAGTAGGTAGTTGTGCAGTGTTTGATTATACAGTTTACACTGCCACCATCAGTGAGTGAGAGTTCACATTCTCACTGACAGTTGGTATTGTTGGCTTTTGTTTGTTTGTTTTTTTTACCGGGAGGTCCCGGGTATCGAACCCGGGTATTGTTGGCTTTTTTACATCTTACCCATTATGGTGTGTGTGTGTCATTTCATTGGTTTTAGGTTTTAATTTACATTTTCCTGATGTTTATTGGCCGTTTGGGTATCCTTTTTTATGAAGGATCTGTTTAAGTCGTGCACCCAGTTTCTATTGTGTCATCTTTTGTGTACTGATTTCTTGTTCTTTATGTATTCTCTACATAAGCACTTTGCAAATATTTTCTCTCACTCTGTGGCTGGCTTCTAAAAAATTTTTAAAATTTAATGTATAATGTAAAGTAAGAAACTAAAGTGTCTTTTACCTAAAGTGCCTGTCAATTATCCTAGTATTATCTTTAGTGTGGTAGTTTGTTATTATTTATGAATTCCAAAAAGAGATATAGATTATCTTTGTAAACTAGTCTGTTCCTCTCGGCATGATACCCTTTGATTGATTTAAATTCAAAGGCTTTGCATTTACTTGATTAAATCAAGATTAGGGCTTTGATTCGACCACATCATTAGGGTGTGAGGGTTGAGTCCCTGCCCTTTTGGTGGGCTATATAAACGGACACTCAATCAAGAGCCCAGTAAGTAGAAACACAGAGAAGATACATAGAGGAAGAGAGACAGCTCCATAGACACAGCAGAGGCCCCAGGAAGAGAGATAAGCTATTCGCCTGATAGTTCACAGCTGATCTTGTGACGAGCCCAGAGCATATGAGCCCGGAAAGAAATGAGCCCCAGGAAGAGAGACAAGCCCTATGCCAGCCTACAGCTGAGATCGGAAGAAGCTGGATCCATGGAGCCTTCAGAGGGAAGAGGAAGGCTGAAGCCTCACAGACATCATCCACCACCTTGCTTCAACACATGGCAACAGAGTTTGCTAAGTAACCTTGAGTTGGACTCTTTAGGGCCTTGTAACTGTAAGCTTTTACCCCAAATAAATACCCTTTATAAAAGCCAACAGATTTCTGGTACTTTGCATCAGCACCCCTTTGCTGACTAAAACATTTAGTAGTGATCCTGCTATTCCTCTTCATTTCTTTATGCTTTGCTTTATTATGTGCTATAGCCTTGCACTAAAATTCAATATCGGGGGTCGGATGTGGCTCAACTGGTTGGGCGTCCGTCTCCCATATGGAGGGACCCGGGTTCGATCCCTGGGACCTCCCGGTAAAAAAAAAAAAAAAAAAAAAAAAAAATTCAATATCTCTCTTGGTCCCAACTCCAAATTCCAAGGAGAGAGAATCTGATGGGCCCAGCTATGGCCAGGTATCTGACCTTGGTCCAATCAACTGTGGCCAAGGGTCAGGGTCTCATGGAACAAACATGGCTATTGGGATCCCATCCCTGTGCATGAGGAAGGGGGCAATTAAGGGGATCATTGTGAGCAAAGAAGACACCACCACCACCACCCCAAAAAAGTGGCAATCAGTCCCTCCTGGAAGTGGAAAACAGTGCGTTTTCATCCTAGCTCAGGTATTAGCCAGAAGACAGAAAGTGGTGGCATATTGGTGGGCAGAATTACTTCCCACTTAGCTGGGACTATGAGGCACTTCCTGCTCCCAAGGGGAGTGTCAGATATCTGCTGGCGTTTATAAGAGTTGATGTCACCCTAGCAGGGGACTTGAGTCACTCAGTATCTATGAATTCATCCAGTGTTTGTTGAGCACCTACTCCACACCAGGTGCTCTGCTCAGTCCTCGGAGGGCACCTCTGTAATAACTATTTTTTCAAATGTGTGTACATGCTATTGTGATAAATAAACTCCTGGCCCATATTTCATAGACAGCTATACAGCCATTAAAAACGGGCATGCAAATACACAAATGTCATCTGACTTTGCTCTGCCACTTGGACTTCTGGTCAGCTCTATTCTAATCTCCATCAAAGATTGTCTGATGTTCTGGATTGTGCTAAATCAATTTGGTTAAGCTGGCAAGTACATTTCCAGAATCCCCTCCCTATAGAGCCCTGAGTTCGATTTGGCCACAAAGAGGGCCTTTGCAAAGCGAGTGTAGCTCAGTGGTTGAGTGCCTGCTTTGCATGTACGAGGTCCTGGGTTCAATCTCTGATGAGAGGACCTGGTATGAGGTTTGGAAGGCAGAATGGGAGCATATACCATTCCCCTTGGGAGGTATCCTCCATAGTCGGATACCCTGATGGGCAGATGTGCCCAGATGTGCCCAGCAGATAGGTCCCAGCTAGTCCCACACATGAGGGGGTCGGTCCCCTCTGGTTTTCCCATAATCCCTTCCAGACCTTCACTTCCCAAGCTCCTCCCACTTTTAAATAAAGTCTCATTCTTGTAAAAATTCCCTTATTTCCATCATATGCACTGTGACTCTGCTGCCCTGACCGAACTCTGACCAATACACCTAATAACAAAGACAGACATATAGTGAGGTGGTGAAGAGTGTGAACTCTGGATTCCAATGGCTTGTGTGTGGGGGGGTAAAGATTAAAAGAAAGAATCCACACGAGACTTCTGGGAAGATGGAGGACTAGTAAAACACGGGAATCTCTTCTCCAGAAAAATAGCTAGAGGACAAGCTGAAACAGCCCCGAAAAAGATCTCCTAGGGTTTAGGTCAGCAGGTGAAGGCTGCACACCACCCAGAAGAGAGAGGGACAGAAGAGGGAAATCGCGACTACAGAACTGTGAGTTGCAAGTAGCAGCTTCTGCTGCTGCCGGCACCCTCCCCCACACTCTTCAGAATTCTTGGGCCCCTGGGCCTGCGACCAGACAAAGGGGGCTTCAGGGATCTGCCACTCCCGGAAAGGGGAGAGAGAGGGACACAGCCTTAGGCTAACTCAGGTTCGGACCTGAAATTTGGGCTGCAGAGCCCCACGGACCCTTCCACACGGCGGTTTGCCCTGGGAGCCCAGAAAGGACTGGAGAAATCCGATCCTCGCAACCTCCCTCTCTTCTAGCCTGGACTAATTGTTGAGGACACCACGGGAGAGGGGAGAGAGAGCCTGGGGCTGACCCTGCTTTGGACTCCCAGGTTTGGTCTGCCCGGTCCCGAGACCCCTTCCAGGCTGCGTGGGGCTGCGCCATTGTTTGCCTTGGAGTCTGCAAGGGGCTAAAGATATACAAACCTCCCAATCTCATCCTCTACTAACAGGGACTGATTGTTGAGGATTCAGAAGAGAGTGGAAATATTTCCTAGCTGGGAAAAGGGGGGCGTTATGAAAGAAGTCTGGAGAACTGTCTCAGAAAGTTTGAATTACAGGGCTCCTAGCCCCCAGACAGGAAGCTCTATCACATTGATCTGGTCTGTGTCACAACAAATACGCTGGACCAGGCATTGAATTGAGAGCAGCCAACAAGCGCCATCTCCTGGCAGACCAAGGAAGTACACACAAGAAAATTAATAAGTAAGAGAGTCTTTTCCTGGCCTCTATAGCCTCCCTGCCCAAGGCCCTAGGAAATGACACTACAACCAATTACTGGGTCCAGTGCCCAGTTTTGAGCAACGAGCAGAACAATCCTAACAGTCAAGGTTGAGCCAAAAATCAAAGAGCGGTGATAACTCACAGCCGCCTGCCACTAAAACTCCATAAAAGGGAAAGAGATAGAGCATCTAAGTAAAATACAAACTAACCAGATGCCTAAGCACCAGCAAAAAATTACGGGCCATACTAAGAAAATAGAAGACATGGCCCAAGAAAAGGAATTCAGCAAAGTCCCAGAAGAGATGCAGAATTTGAGAGAACTAATCAGTGAGATGAGCACACATTTCCAAAATCAAATTAATGAGATGAAAGAGAATATAGTTAAAGAGATCAATGACATCAAGAAGTCATTGCGCGAACGTAAAGAAGAATTTGAAATCATGAACAGAAAAGTAACAGAGTTCATGGGAATGAAAGATACAATAGGTGAAGTAAAAAATACATTTGAAGCATACAACAGCAGACTCGAAATGATAGAAGAAAGAATAAGTGATACTGAAGACAGAGCAGCTAAAATTGAAGAGAGAAAAGAACAGAGAGAGAAAAGAATGGAAAAAATTGAGCAGGGGCTCAGAGAGTTGAATGATTCCCAATCAAAAGATACAGACTGACAGAATGGATAAAAAAACATGAGCCATCCATATGCTGCTTACAAGAAACTCATCTCAGACACAAGGATACAAGCCAGCTGAAAGTAAAAGGTTGGAAAAAGATACTCCATGCGAATAGTAAACAGAAAAGAGTAGGGGTAGCTATACTAATATCAGACAAAACAGACTTCAAATGCAAAAAAGTGATAAGAGATGCGGAAGGCCATTATATATTAATAAAAGGGACGATTCTCCAGGAAGATATAACAGTCATAAATATCTACGCACCTAACCAGGGTGCCCCAAAATATATGAGACAAACTCTGGCAAAACTGAAGGGAGAAATAGACATTTCTACAATAATCGTCGGGGACTTCAACACCCCTCTCACATAATTAGATAGAACAACTAGACAGAAGAACAACAAGGAAACAGAGAACTTGAACAATATGATAAACAAGTTAGACCTAACAGACATATACAGAACACTGCATCCAAACTCAGCGGGTTATACATTCTTCTCAAGTGCCCATGGATCTTTCTCCAGGATAGACCACATGTTAGGTCACCATACAGCTCTCAATAAATATAAAAAGATTGAAATTATACAAAGCACCTTCTCAGATCATAATGGAATGAAACTAGAAATCAATAACAGACAGGAAAAAAGGAAATTTGCAAATGTGTGGAGACTGAACAACACACTCCTAAATATTCAGTGGGTCAAAGAAGAAATGGCAAGTGAAATCAGTAAATATATTGAGACAAATGAAAATGAGAACACAACATATCAAAACTTATGGGATACAGCGAAGGCAGTCTTGAGAGGGAAATTTATAGCCCTAAATGCCTATATTAAGAAACAAGAAAGAGCTAAACTCAAAGATTTAACTGAACAACTTGAGAAACTAGAGAAAGAACAGCAAACCAATCCCAAAGCAAAAAGAAGGAAAGAAATAAAAAAGATTTAAGCGGAAATAAATGAAAATGAGAACAAAAAAACAATAGAGAAAATCAACAAAACCAAAATCTGGTTCTTTGAGAAGATCAATAAAATTGACAAACCCCTCGCTAGACTAACAAAGAAAAAAAGAGAGAAGATGCAAATAAATACAATCAGAAATGAAAGGGGGGAAATTACAAATGACCTCACAGAAATAAAAAGAATCATAAGAGGATATTATGAGAAACTCTATGCCAACAAACTAGACAACCTGGATGAAACGGACAAATTTCTAGAAACTCATAACCAACCTACACTGACACAACAAGAAATACAAGAACTTAACAAACCAATCACAATTAAGGAGATTGAATCCGTCATCAAAAATCTCCCAGCAAAGAAAAGTCCAGGACCAGATGGCTTCACAGGTGAGTTCTACCAAGCATTTCTAAAAGAATTAACACCAATCCTGTTTAAACTCTTCCAAAAAATTGAAGAGGAGGGAAAATTACCCAACACATTTTATGAAGCCAACATCACCCTAATACCAAAGCCAGATAAAGATTCCACAAGAAAAGAAAATTACAGACCAATCTCTCTCATGAACATAGATGCAAAAATTCTCAACAAAATACTTGCAAATCGAATCCAACAGCACATCAAAAGACTTATACATCACGACCAAGTGGGATTTATTCCTGGTATGCAAGGCTGGTTCAACATAAGAAAATCAATCAATGTAATACACCACATTAACAAATTGAAGGAAAAAAAACACATTATCATCTCAATAGATGCAGAAAAGGCATTCGACAAAATCCAACATCCTTTTTTGATAAAAATACTTCAAAAGATAGGAATAAAAGGAAAATTCCTCAATATGATAAAAGGCATATATGAAAAACCCACAGCCAACATCATACTCAATGGGGAAAGGTTGAAAGCTTTCCCCCTAAGATCAGGAACAAGACAAGGATGCCCACTGTCACCATTGTTATTCAACATTGTACTAGAAGTTCTAGCTAGGGCAATTAGACAAGACAAAAAAGTTAAAGGCGTCCAAATAGGAAAAGAGGAAGTAAAACTCTCACTGTTTGCGGATGACATGATCCTGTATTTAGAAAATCCTGAAGTACCCACAACAAAGCTACTTGAACTAATAAATGAGTTCAGCAAAGTGGCAGGATATAAGATCAACACGCAAAAATCAGTAATGTTTTTGTACACTAGTACTGAACAATTTGAGGAGGAAATCAGGAAGAAAATTCCATTTTCAATAGCAACAAAAAGACTCAAATACCTAGGAGTTAATTTAACCAAGGAAGTACAGGACCTATATGCAGAAAACTACAAAACAATGCTAAAAGAAATTTAAAAAGACCTAAACAAATGGAAAGACTTTCCGTGTTCATGGATTGGAAGAATAAATATTGTGAAGATGTCAGTCTTGCCCACGCTGATTTATAGATTCAATGCAATACCAATCAAAATCCCAACAGCTTACTTTACAGAATTAGACAAGGCAATTACCAAATTCATCTGGAAGGGTAAGTGCACCTGAATAGCCAAAAGTATTCTAAAAAAGAAGAGCAATGTGGGAGGAATTTCGCTGCCTGACCTTGAAACATATTACAAAGCTACAGTGGTCAAAACAGCATGGTACTGGCATAAAGATAGACATATCGATCAGTGGAATAGAATTGAGAATCCATAAATAAACCCTCACCTATACAGTCAACTGGTATTTGACAAACCTACCAAGCCCACGCTGATGGGGAAAAACAGTCTCTTCAACAAATGGTGTTGGGAGAACTGGATATCTATAACCAAAAGAATGAAAGAGGACCCCTATCTCACCCCCTATACAAGAATCAACTCAAAATGGATCAAAGATCTAAATATAAAAGCCAGGACCATAAAACTACTAGAAGAAAATGTAGGGAAACATCTTCAAGACCTTGTAGTAGGTGGTGGTTTCTTGGACTTCACACCCAAAGCACCTGCAACAAAAGAAAAATTAGATAAATGGGACCTCCTCAAAATTAAACACTTTTGCACCTCACAGGACTTTGTCAGAATGGTGAAAAGGCAGCTGACTCAATGGGAAAAAATATTTGGAAATCACATATCTGATAAGGGTTTAATATCCAGGATATATAAAGAGATGTTGCAGCTCAACAATAAAAAGACAAATGACCAATTAAAAAATGGGCCAAAGACTTGAATAGACATATCTCCAAAGAAGAAATACAAATGGCAAAAAAACACATGAAGAAATGCTCAACATCACTCATGATTAGGGAAATGCAAATCAAAACTACAAGGAGATATCATTTCATACCTATCAGAATGGCCACTATTAAAAAGACAGAGAACTACAAGTGTTGGAGAGGATGTGGAGAGATAGGAACACTTCTTTACTGTTGGTGGGAATGCAGGATGATACAACCACTTTGGAGGACTGTTTGGCAGTTCCTAAAGAAGTTGAATATAGACTTGCCACGTGACCCTGCAATACCACTACTGGGTATATACCCAGAAGATCTGAGAGCAGTGACACAAACAGACATCTGCACACCAATGTTCATAGCCACATTATTGATCATTGCCAAAAGTTGGAAACCACCCAGGTGTCCATCAACAGATGAATGGATAAACAAACTGTGGTCTATTCACACGATGGAATATTATCCAGCTGTTAGAAGAAATGAAGTCATAAAGCATATGGCAACATGGATGAATCTGGAGGACATTATGTTGAGTGAAGCAAGCCAGACACAAAAGGACAAATACTGTATGAATGCATTACTATGAACCAAATATATTGTGTAATATATTGTTTGATTCACAGACAAAAAAACAAACAAAAAACAAAACAACTTAAAAATTTACATGTATCCATTACATTTAATTGAGAAATGTATATATTTATTCATCTGTGTTTACTTTTTAGTTTTTTATTGCTTATGTTTTCAGTTATTAAATGTACAAAATAAAGTTAAAAAAAAAAAAGAATCCACACGAAGCACTTAACACGATGCCTGCCATACAGAACAGTTAGTAATAGACATTATGTAAAAAAATAATAGATGGCTGCCTTCAGTTTGGCCCTCAGTGCCTGGGACTTGACTTCTCTTTATCTTTGTTTGATTTCCTGTTGAATTTCTACTCTTCTCAAGCTACTGTAACCCATCCATGTCCTGCTCTCTGTCAGTATATGACCTGCCATCCGCTGAAGGACTCTAGGACAGCATTTTTTTTTTTTTTTTTTTTTTTACCGGGAAGTACCGGGGATCGAACCCTGGTCTCTCCATATGGTAGACGGACGCCGAACCTCTTGAGCCACATCCGTTTCCCTAGGACAGCATTTTTTAAAATAAAATTTTATTGAAGTATATCATTCATACATGAATATACATAAAAAATAAGTATGTAATAAAATTTGTGAATTTACAAAACAAACATGCATATTCTAATACAAGGCTCCCATACATCTCCCTACCACCAACACCCTGCATTGTTGTGAAACATTTGCTACAAACTACAAAAGAGCATCATCAAAACACCACTACTATCCACAGGCCATATCTTACATTTGGTGCACTTTCCCCCGAACCCACTCAATGATTAACATCCTCTACCCATATTATATATGCATTATCATTCATGAGAGAACTTTCTCACATATGAGGACAGCATTTCTTGAACTGGGGCAAGACTGGGGGCAGGAGGAGTAGCATGGGTTTGGGGATGAGGTGGGGAAAATGTGTGTTGGAGTCTCCTGCCCTGGTCAGCCTCTCCTTCTTACCCACGTGGAGGTCCAGATATGCCCCTCTATAGTGGGAGTACCAGTACTCCATCCCTTCTCCTCGGATGCCCTGTGTGTGGCTCTTCCTGGAGAACTGCCCTCAGTCTATCAGAGCCCTTTGCCTGCCCGGGTGGAAAGCCTAGGACCTGACATTACGTCCCCCAGGGTACATCTGCACCAGTTGCTGCCGGGTGCCTTGGCCGCCAGTCAGGACCTCTCCAAGGCTACTGGAGGCTCCACTTACACCCCAGAGCTACCAGGCGGGACCAGGCTGAAACTTCCTTCAGCAGGACTTTGTTTGAGCTTGCACCCTTGCTGGACATCCTCCCCTTTTCTGTTCTGCCTCTCCAATCCGCTGTGGGCTTTTCCTGGGCGCACTTCCTTAATAAATCACTTGCACGAACATCCTCGTTTTGGAGCCTGCTTCTGGGAAACTGGACCTAAGACATAAACTCTTCAAGGATTTCTGGAAAAATGCTCCTCCAGCCCTGGAGGGCAAGTATATGGATGGAGAAAGAGGAATGCCTGACTGTGAGGTCCCAATGAGAGTATCTGGGAAGGCTCACAGGGCCAGGTGGAATCTGATCAGGAGCTTGAAGGGTGGGACTTAGCGAGTTGGGAAGAGTACACCAGTCAGAAGTGAGGACGTAGCTCTGCCACTAACTAGCTGGGTGACCTAGTTAACTAGTAAACTAGCTATAAAGTGGGGATGAGACTAGTAATTACTTCGTAGGGTTGTAGTGAGGATTAAATGAGGAAATCCATGTAAAGCTCTTAAATCAGTGCCTATCATACTGTAAGCATTCAATAAATGTTAGCTATTATTATTATCCCTTGTTTCCTCTTAGTACTTTGTGGGTGCTCCTATTTCACCTCATTATGTAGACTTCTATGTACATGTCCATCTCTCCCATTATATGGTGAGACCCCCGTGGGCAGGTATCATCCTTGTGGGGAAACCTAAATCCCATGTGGCCTTGCTCAGCAATTCTAGATGCGAAGGATTCAGTAAATACTGGGGGATTGGCCAATGGCAGGGCTGGGAAGGAAATAAATCGGAGAGACAGATGGAGAGAGAAGAAGAGCAAAAGATAGAACGAGGAGGAGAAGGAGGATGGGAGGAAGGAGAAGAGAAAAAAAAAAGTTCTGCCTAAGGGTGCTGCTCATTTTCTGATAAGTTTTGGGGAAAAATACAACCTAATCCTCATAGAGCTCTTAAGCCCGCTATTATCTGCCCCGTCTAAGTTCAAACAACATTCTGTTGGCACCACGCCTATTCACATCCCATAAGCCCCGTGTCATGCCTCTTTCAGTATGTGTTTTCTAGAGTATTGCGCTTGAGTACAAGGCCTTACATCTCTGGATGCCCCCCAAGGGTCATCCAGCCCTTCTTCTCACTTAGGTTCAAGGGGAAGAAGGCCAGGTGGTAGAGGAGAAGGAGCACCAGCTTGGAGTTGGATAGACTTGAACTTTAATCTTGGATCTATGTGATCTCAAACAAATCCTTGCTTCTTTGGGCCTCAGTTTCTTCCTCTGTAATATAGAGCTAATAATAGTACCTCCCTCACAGGGTCACTGGGTGCATTCCAAATAATGAATGAAAAGCACTTAGTGGTTAGGACACAGCCCAGGAAAAGAAGAGCCCACGCAGAGAAGTAAGGCTTGTAGATTTTAATGTTTCGTGATTGGTAAAGAGTGGTCCCAAGGGGAACCCGGAGAATCTGCTGTGACTTTAGAAGCACTTCCTGTGGACAATGGAAGGCCCTGCCTCATCATATTCAGGCTTGCTGATCCACATCTGCTGGAAGGTGGAGAGAGAGGCCAAGATGGAGCCCCCGATCCAGACCGAGTACTTCCGCTCTGGGGGAGCAATAATCTGCAAAGAGCACATGTAGTGAGGCATGATCAGACCCCAAGGATTCAGGAAAGATGGGCTGTGAGACTTCCACTACCCTACCAGGCTGCCCTGGGAAGGGACAGCCTCCATGGTCAGATGTGAACAGGATTAACATTGTGGTAGATTAGATTATTGCTCAAAATCTTCACTTCCCCACCCCAACCCCTATAGGGGAAGGGTCTACCTTGTGACTCTGGGCTGGGCTGGGTATTAGCTTTGGCCAATGGGATGTTAGCAGATATGATGCGAGCAGGGATTTGAAATGTGTTTGGGCAGTTGGGCATGCTCTCTTGCATCTCTGCCGTCTCCATGAGAAGAGCTTCTCCTGAGGAGCTGCAGGCCCTTCAGCCTGGGCCCCATAATGAGACATGCAGACCTGGCCTGAGCTGGCTGGACCTGCAGCTTGAAGCAGAGCTGCTTAGCTTAGCCTGCCTTAGATCAGCTGACTTCCAGCTGACCCACAGATGAGTGAGAAAAAAAAATGTTTATTGTTATATGTCACTGAGATTTCATAGTTGTTTGTTACTCAGTAATAGCTGATGAATATAAACATCTCTAGTAGGAGCCTTGTTCTATTCTTGCCTGGAGTTTGGATTCCTGGGCAGGTTGGGCTGGGCTTCCTCTGTTCCTGAGTCTAAGCCAATCTACCCAGACCCCTGCATTGAGCTTCAACTGTTAAAAGCCACTTATACCTGAGAACTTCTCAAATTCATAAATGCATTGTTCATCCTTTCCACTGGGAGTCCCAAGCCCAGCCTTTAGAAATTGGCTGTCATGTTGGTGGAAACAACTTTGAACAACACCTACAAGTGGATGTAGAAGAACTGTTACCCTTCAACTAGTTTCCTAGTCTGTAGGAGCTAAGAATTCAATTCTAGAGCAAACCAGACACTCAGTTAACATTTTTGTCTCTTTAAAGTCTTTCTACATATTTCCTAAATTGTAGAGATCAGGGAATTGCAGACTAAAAAGGGTCTTTACAAGTTATTTTATCTTACAGGCAGATAAAAGTCACCCAGACTCCCCTTGAGCAGATACCTCAAGGCCTGGGAATGCACAGACACTGAAGAGGTGACACATTCCACTGCTGGGACATTCTCATATTAAGAAAACTCTGCCATGTCTTAGGCTGGGATCCTAAATCCCAGCCCCACTCCTGCCCCAAAGCTTTCCTTCCATATTCTTAATACTTGCTTCTCCAACCTCATCTTCCCCAGTTCCTCTACACAGATCTTGATTGGACTGTTTGCGCACTCCATTTCCCCTGCCTGGACTGCCCTTTCATCTCCTCTTGTTTGTTCAGGTTGCCCTTGTATTGATCGTGTCCACTAACTTGACCCTAAACTCCTTGCTGGCCAGCATGTAGGGATAAGCTCAGGGCTGAGGCTCATAGACTGGGACCTGCATCAAATCACTGGTCCTCATTTATCAATATAGGCAATGGGGGGGCACTGCAGACCTGTTGAATCAGAATCTGGGAATGAGGCCAGGTGTGGTATCCCGACACATGGCCCTGGTGAAAAGGCCCTGCCTGGGTGGGACGATGCCCACCACCAGGCAGGCTTGGTCAGCACGGCTGCTCCAGTGGTCCTGTGGGGAGGAGACACATCCACAGGTCCTCACCTGTGTCCTGGTGGTCTCCTCTGCTTCCCTGTGCTGAGCACCACCTGCTAGGCAGGGAGAAGGCCTGGGGCAGCCTTCCTTGGTATAGAAGGTTCTTCAGATCAGGCCAAGCTCCCCAAGAGACCAACTTTGTGACTTGTAGCCCTATTTGTTGTTTTATATCTATTTCCATCTCTTTTTCTAAACTGTTAACAGCAAAGTTCCTGGAAGCCCTATAAAAAGTCTGTATGATTTCTTGGGGACCAGAGGCTGGGGAGAAGTGATAAGACAGATGGCCTCCAATTCTGTGAGGGCCTGTGAGAAGCAGTGTGGGGAGGACTGTAGCTGAGAAGGACAGTAGGTCAGAGGCTGTCCCAGAACCAAGGAATGTTCCTGAGGGTTGGAAGTAGCAGCCAGCAGGCCCTCTGGCCACATGTTTCCTCTTTGGGATTTTCACCCTCCTTTGAGTTAACACTCAAGTCTTTTGAAAAGTTGAAAGATATTTGTGGCAGTTTGAAATTACTTTATGAATCCCCAAAAGAGAAAGCTTATGTTTGTGGGCTGGCCCACTCCTGTGGGTGTGAGACCTTTTTTCAACTGGACTACCTCAGTGAGGCTTGACTCCGTTTGAGTCTCTGCCCTATTGCTGAGTTCCATTTAAAAAAAAAACGGAGACACACCGGGAAACAGAGCTCCGCCATTTTTGATCCTGTCATGTGAGAGCAAGGAGAGGCTCAAACAGCTGAGGAGAGATGAGCCATTTGCCTGATAGCTTGCAGCTGAAGTCAGAAGAAAGCCTAACAACCAAGCCTGAGAAAAGAGGCCTGGTAAGAGACAAGCCCCGTGCTTGGCTCCCTCAGCTGGGCTCCAGGAGACATCACAACCTAGAGGGGAAGGCAGGGAACAGGCAGAGATCGCCCGCCATCTTGCTTCAACATGTAGCAACTGACTTGGGTAAGAAAGCACCTCTTAGGGTGCCTTGAGTCAGACTTTTCACAGCTTTGGAATTGTAAGCTTTTACCCCAATAAATACCCTTATAAAAGGCAACACATTTCTGGTACTTTGCATTAGCAGCCCTTTGGCAAACTAAAACAGTACTATAGTGCTGCCTCCTTTTCTTCCCCTCCTTTTTTTTTTTTTTTTCATGTGGTAAATAATTTTATAAACTGCATCATAAACAACAAATGAAATGCAAATAATTAGTACAATTTCACATATATAAAACTCCTTAAGTCAAACTCTACCCAGGGGGGCCACAATATGTAAAAATGTAGACTCTCAACTTCTGAACAACCAGCAAGATGGTGGCAGAGTAAAGAGCTCCTAGAATTAGCACCTTCTATGGGGCAGTTGGTGATCACCCAGAAATCTTCCCCTCCTTTTGATTTCCTCCTCAATCCCCTCAGCATGTTCTTCATTGCAAGTTCTTCCAATCCCTTCTTATATGACATCTGCATGATGATGGTTGAGCACCCATGTTAAACATGTTTCCAGCCCATCAGTGCCCAAAGAACACATTCCCCCAGGATGGAACCTGCCCCAGACCAGGTTGATGCCGAACCCAGGAGACCACCAAACTACCATGCCTGTGGCCACCTGGCTCCGAGTTTCTCCCAGATAGGCAGGTCTTAGTACCAAGGACAGGATGGAGGGACCTAGGGCGAGTCTCACCTTTATCTTCATGGTACTAGGGGCCAGAGCTGTGATCTCCTTCTGCATCCTGTCAGCAATTCCGGGGTACATGGTGGTGCCCCCAGAGAGGACATTGTTGGCATATAGGTCCTTACGGATGTCGATGTCACACTTCATGATGGAATTGTAGGTGGTTTCATGAATTCCGGCAGACTCCATACCTGGTGGGGACCACAGTATCAACACCCATCACTTCATAAATACCCACAACTCCAGCTCCTTGCATGGTCCTTTTGTTCTTACAACTTCTCTAGCTCCAACCCTTAATCACCTGGATTATAAACTTGGCTCCCCTCACTGGCCATTTCCCTGCTTTTAGCTGCCTCCTATTCTGATGGATTTCTCCTACTGTTGCCAGATGCATATTTCTAAAGGAACACTTTCATCATATCATCTTTTATTTTACAGCTTTATTGAGATATAATTCACATACTATAAAATTCACCCTTTTAAAATAAGGTTGAAAAAAAAAGTAGTTGAACTATAGTTCAGTGGTTTTTAGTATATTGAAAGAGTTGTGCAACGAGCACCATAATCTAATTTTAGAACATTTTCAATACCCAGCCCCCAAAACCCCAGCCCATTATCAGTCATTCCCCATTCTAGCCCTGCCCTGGCCCCTGGCTACCACTGACTACTTTCTGACCATAGTTTTGCCTATTCTGGACATTTCATAAAAATGGAATCATACAATATGTGGTCCTTTGTGACTGGCTTCTTTTACTTAGCATACCATTTCCAAGGTTCATCCATGTGGTGGCCGAATGTATCAGTTCTACATTCTTTTTTATTGATGAATAATATTCCATTGTATGGCTATACCTGTCATGTCATCTTTGGCCATTATCCATGCCTACAGGTTGACCTCTAACTCCCTTAGCCTGGCATCAAGATCTTCTGCAGGGAAAGAGCCCACATGCCAAACCAGCTCATGCCCCCCCTGCCTGACTTCTCCCACCTCACCCTTTCTCCCCTGCCTTATAATTCCACTCTGCAGAGAGAGGAATCTTGCTAAAGTACAAACGTGAACTTGCTACACTGCTACCTAAAAACTTTCTGGAGAGCGCCATTGCTGATATGAATACCCCCCACACTCCTGTGGCCCATTCCTAGTGACAATCTCCAAAATCCCCTGCATGTGAACACATGCCACCCCCCTCATCAGAGCTTCTCTCCCTTAGTGCCATAAATAGAATGTGATGGTTCTCACCTCCCTGTCTCTGCACATTCCGTCCCCTCTGCCTTGCATGCCATTCCCCACTCTGCGTCCTTATATCCCCAGATGCCAGAAAATGATATTTATTGTGGGAAGCTGCCCCTGGCACCGGTATTATTACGGCCATCCTGTGTGCTAACGCCATTTTGTGCAACTCTCCAGCTAAGTTCCTATTTCTCATTCTGTATTTCTTCTTTATGCAGCCAGTACTGGGCGGTGGTTTCTCGCCAGAGGTTTCCCGCCAGAAGTGGGAGTGCCCAGGGTGGTGGTTTCCCACCAGAAGTGGGAGTGCCCAATCAGGGGACTCCACGTAGCAGGAGCGCCCAATCAGGAGGCTTCCTCAAACATCATATATACCCACAACTTAACCCCAATAAACGAGACTTGATCAGAGCCCTGTCTTGTCTCCATTCTTCATGTCTCTTGTCTCCGTCATTCCCACTCCCTCTTTCAGGTTTCGGTTCGATCGACCCATGGGCCGGGTCAATTTATTCTGCAAGATTCTGCTCAAATGTGCAGCTTCTCTAAGAAGGCGTCTCTGATTTCTTAGACCTGTGGCCCTTTGTCAAGCTTGCTATTTGCTACTTCCTACACTGTATCTAAACATCTGCTTACAAGTCTGTCTCCTTAGACACTCCTCCAGAATGCAGTTATCCTTGTATTTCATATTTATCTTCTCTAATCCTTGTTGTATCTTGTGGGTGCTATTGTTATTTCATTTTATAGATGAGAAAACTGAGGTTTGAAGAAGGTAACTCATCCAAGGTTACAGGGCTTAGAAGGGCAGAATCAGGACTTAAAACCAGGTCTGACCCCAAAGCCTACCCTCTTTACTACTACACAATTGGACCTCTATGACCTAAATATCAAGTGATCAAAGAAGTGTCCTGATGTATTTGGTGTATGTGGTGGTTTGAAAAACACGAAAAAGATGTTCTTAAATGTAATCTACCCCTGTGGGTGTGAACCCATTGTAAGAAGATTTTTTGATGAGGCTACTTCAGTTAAGGTGTGACCCACCTCAATCAGGATGGGTCTTAATCCTATTACTGGAGTCCTTTATAAGAGAATGAATAAAATTCAGACAAAGAGAGAAAGTCATGGAAGCAAGAAACTGAAACCAATGAAACTCAGATGGGAAGGGAGAGACCAGTAGATGCTGCCATGTGCCTTGCCATGTGACAGCAGAGCCAAGGATCTGGCAGCTGGTCTCTAGGAAGAAAGCATCGCTTTGATCATGCCTTGATTTGGACATTTTCTTGGCCTCAAACTATAAGCTAATAAAGAAACCCATTTCTAACAGCCTAGGAAACAAAAACAGTGTATTCACCTCATTCTTAGTTTCAGGTTATATTCCCTATCCTGCCTTTCCTTTGTCTTGATTTCCTTACCTTTTATTTAAAATTGGATTTTATCAAGTTATGTATTTTGGCCCTTCCTGGAAAAATGTGGGGTATGCGTAAACAATAAAGTTTATGGCTTTTCTCTTTCCATACCTCACCCACCCCTCCACTCTACCCACCCAGTCCACAGGGACTGCGGGCAGCACCTCACCAATGAAGGAAGGCTGGAAGAGGGTCTCGGGGCAACGGAAGCGCTCATTGCCAATGGTGATGACCTGCCCGTCTGGCAGCTCATAGCTCTTTTCCAGGGAGGAGGATGAGGCTGCCGTGGCCATCTCGTTCTCAAAATCCAGGGCCACATAACACAGCTTCTCCTTGATGTCTCGCACGATTTCTCGCTCGGCTGGAAGGAGAAGAAGTGACAGAAAGAGGATTCTCGATCCTGTTGGTTTGGTTGTCCCATTTTGATCTCTGTGAGAACCCTGGATCCGGTCTTAGGGTGATGACAGAATTGCCCCTGAAGAGAGTCAAGGGCCTCTCCATTCTATGTTAATTTTTCCATTCCTGTTTCTGAAGTTCAAAATCTTGATTCCTAAAGCATAACTTTGCATGGGCTTTTCCCTTTGTTCTCTGCCTGGATAAAACTCTGGGCCTTCCTGGGGGGCCTTGCAGGACACATTTCCATTTTAGATATAGGCTTCTGGGTTGTGATCTTACAGATTCTAGGAGGGACCCTATCTAAAAACTCCTCTTGCCCAGGGCAGGCCCTGAGTCCTGGCAGCTTCCCCTTAGGAATTCAGACCTCAGCTATACCAGTTGTACTCAGACAAACCATAAATACCCCAAGGTAATGAACAACATCCCCACATCTTTCCTCCCATTCAGCTCTGATCCTGGTGTAGGTGGGGAGAGGTACCAGGTCCCTGGGGACTGAACCAGTGCTGGGAAAGTATACTTAAAGGAGGGTCTGAGCCTTGTTGCCCTCCCCAGGGCATCTTGGTTGGGGACCCTCCTCCTTCAAGAAGGCTGCCTTGACTATCTGTAGATCATCAGTCTACCCCAAGAATGTTTGAGGACACAGAGCCACAGACTTCTCATCACTCTTGAGAACTTCCAGTCCTAGATTGGATTTGGTTCTGAGCTCAAATCAGAATCAGGCAAGGGGCCGGATACCTGTGGTCACAAAGGAATAGCCTCTCTCTGTGAGGATCTTCATGAGGTAGTCCGTGAGGTCGCGGCCAGCCAGGTCAAGGCGCATGATGGCATGGGGCAGTGCATAGCCCTCATAGATGGGGACGTTGTGGGTAACGCCATCCCCTGAATCCAGGACGATACCTGTGGAAGGAGGGGACGGGGCCTATGAAAATTCACCCACCATGAGAATCATCACTCACATGGGATTTTTGTACGTCAATCTTGCCTTTGGGCCCAAATGAGACTGTAAGCTTCTGGAGGGCGAGTACAATGTTTCTTCTTTACACTGTCACAGTAATGGACACTTGTCAATTTGCATTATATAAAATTGCACATTTCTTTAAGTGAGCCTGGGTAATTTGCACCTCCTTCAGGCATCAAACTAATATCCACTTACGTACATAGGATTGGAACGTTAGAGCTGGAAGAAACTATAAAACCAACCAATTGCAAAATGACAAAAAAGCACTAGAAAATTTAACATTCTCTACTGATAAAACTTGTAGTGAACCATGAAAGGAAGTAAGCTTTCTTAACATAAGAAATTGCCACCTCTTAATTGATGGGGAAACACTAAAACATCACCATTATCATTATTATTATTATTTTATTATTTTTCAGGAGGTACTGGGGATTGAAGCCAGGACCTTGTACATGAGAAGCAGGCGCTCAACCACTGAGCTATAAGCCACTCTCCAATGAGAGTTGGTTTTTTTGTTTGTTTGTTTTGTTTTTAGGAGGAACCCGGGACCTTGTACATAGGAAGCAGGTGCTCAACTACTTGAGCTACATACGTTCCCCAACTATTATTTATTTATTTATTTATTTATTTATTTATTATTTAATAGTATCCTGGATATTCTAGCCAATGCAATAAGATAAAAAATAGAAATGAGGCATTACTATCAAAAGGAGATAGAATTATCCTTATTTGCAGATGTCCTGGTTGAATACCCAGATGACCCAACAGAATCAACTGAGAAGCCGTTAGAGCTAATTAGATGGTTCAATAAGGTCCAGAGGCAAAATAAGTATACAGAGACCCGTAGCTTCCTCTTGTACAAGGATCTTGATCAAAGCATTTTACAATAAAAAATAAAAATATGAGACAAGGATATTTCTTCAGCAATAGAGAAATTATAAAATAAATAAATAAATTATGAAACTGTCATACAATGACTGCTTTATAGCCATGAAACATGATGTTCATAGCATAAAATCAAGGGCAAAGGGCAGGGTACAAAACTTCTATCTCATATATTTTCCCATCCCTGCCCACATCACCCCTAGTAACATTATCTTTTCCTCTTGTCTTTCCCCACTGAACTGTTAGTTCTATAATGGCAGGGTCTGTCTTGTGTATTAGTATATGCCCATGGCCTGGTGCAGTGTTTGGCACATGATAGGGAGGAATGGAAAATATTTGATGGATGAATGAATGAACAAATCAATTAATGCATGAACGAATGAATGACTGAGCACTGTTTACAAAAGCTGACAAGTCCCTATTAAACATCACTTTATTGGCGGGAGCAGCAACAGTGATGTTAAGTGAGTTAAATCTACAATGTGATTTTTTTTTTTTAATTAAAATATAGGTATATTTTTTTCTATCAGATATCAAAACATTGTAAAGCTGTAATAATGAAAGGGCTGTTATCTTGGTGCATGTATAAAAACTGAAGTCATTGCTACTTTTAATATAACAAGAAGTTAGTATGGAGGCAATGCATGTTATTTCCAATACAGTGTGGTTTTTAAAATCACGAATATGTATTATTTTATAAAAGTGTTTAAATATCGTTTTAGAAATAAACTTTACTACATACACCAATATGCAATACATTTTAATATATTTTTTAAATCACTTTATCCTGAATTCTTCTGTTTCCCTGCCTGCCCTCCTAAACCGAGGCCACGTACGTACACACCCACCATCACGGATGCAGCAAGGAGGCAGCAACGCTTCAATACTGCTGGCATGTGTGTATAAGCTCCCACAATGACGACACTGAGGGAAACGGCCCTCACGTGGAATAGTCATTATGGTCAATTCATGTAAACACCTTCTAGCAAGTTGCGGTCATGGATGGTGGTGACGGTGGCACAACATTGTGAAGGTAATTAACACCACAGAATTGTAAACTTGAAAGCGGTTAAATGATTAATTTTAGGTTGTACATATGTCCAACACAAAGAGTGAAGCCTGATGTAAACTATGGACTATAGTTAATAATATACTAATACTGTTTCATCAGTGGTAAATGTACCACGTGAATGCAAAGGATGAATAACAGGGAAAACTGTGTGTGTAGGGTATATTGGAACTATGTACTTTCTGCATGATTTTTCTAAAAATCTACAAATGTTCTAATAAAAATGTTTTAAACTATTTTCTGGTTATACCAGGTAGGTTCACATCTGCGTCTCACATGGGCATCCTCAACTGTTATCCCTAAGCAGGATTTTCCCTGGCCTTCGTCTGTCCTTTTGAGTCTCTTGAGCAGGGAAGGAGTCCCTGTGTGGGTACCTAGTGTTTCCCTTCCTCCCTGTGATGTCAGAAGAGGGATGGGTTCCAGGGCAGCTCACCTGTGGTGCGGCCAGAGGCGTAGAGGGACAGCACAGCTTGAATGGCCACGTACATGGCAGGGACGTTGAAGGTTTCGAACATGATCTGAAAGGACAAAGCAGAAAAGAATCATGGCCCCTCATGGCCTACAGATTGTTTGTAAGCTTATTAAGGATAGGAACTATGCCTACTTTTGACTTTTTCTTTGCCCTGCCCCCACTCCCTATAGGTCCTGGCATAGACTATGCATGGAGCACGCCCTCAAACAATTCTGTTGCATTGACGTGCGAATGGAAAGGATCAAGCCAGGCACCCATGCTGAATTCTTGTGCCAGTACTGAAGTCTTCCTGGCTTCTTACCTGGGTCATCTTCTCCCTGTTGGCCTTGGGATTTAGGGGGGCCTCAGTGAGCAGGGTGGGGTGCTCCTCAGGTGCTACCCGCAGCTCATTGTAGAAGGAGTGGTGCCAGATCTGGTTGAGACAAAAATCAAATGAGCCCAGCAGGCCTGGGGAATTCTGATTGCCCTGTCGTGGCCGTGGGAGTACGGCACGGTTTACACATGATGGGGCTGGATCTCGAGAGGATACCCCGCAGCCCTGGGAACTTTTGATTGACATTTGGAGGTACAATTCCTTCTTAACAGGGCCCCAGACAGGACTCAGATGTGGGACCAGTACACTTTGTATGTTGGTAATTTCCATTTGACTTCCCCCCTTCTTCATTCTTCTCCCTTCTCTTCCCTGCTGTGTGCCCTGGTACGGGCTGGGGTCGGGGAAGTCCCCTTAGGAAAGTATTACTCAGGGTTCCTTGGCCCAGCACACCTCCTGTGGGGTGGTCCCTCTTCCAAGGCTCAGCTCTCCCTGAGCTCCAGTGACACTGTTTCATACACACACCCCACCACTCCCCACCTTAGCCCATTCAGGCTTAGGGCTGTAACAGCTTCCTGCTGTTGCTGGTATCTGGTGCCTCAACATCCCTTTCTGGTTGCCTGAACCCTGCTCACACTTCTGTAAGTAGCCCTTCACTAAATTAACTTCAAAATCCCATTTGAGTGCGTATTCTCTCCTGCTTGAGAATTGCCCTGGTTAAAGGAAGTTATTCCTCTCCCAGTGTCCAGTGATTCTGGACAACCAAAGAGGCATCTTTATTTTAGAGGGGTTTGGCAAAGAGTGGCAGGGACATGGGGTTTGGTTTGCTCAGAGGTGGGAACAGGGTCATTTGATTCCATTGTACCCATATATTTATGGACCCCTAGCTTAGAGCGAAGTGTGACAAGGGCAAATATGAATCAGACATGGCCCCTCATTCTTAGTTTCAAGATCAAGAGGGAAGAAAAGCTAAAAGCAAAAATACAAAGATACAAGCCACAATTTGAGTGGAGGAAGAATCAGGAACAATGAATTATCCAGGGGATTCTGAGTGGGCCCTGAAGGCAAAAAAATGTCTCCAGAGGCTGAGCAGGGTATTTGAAGCAGAGGAAATGGCACAAGCTAAGGTGATGCCAGTATTTCTTAAAATGTGATGCACAGGTGTCATATCATAATCACCTTGCATAATTGTGATAGTTAGGGCTCCTTGGTTGTATCTAAGACCCACCAAATTAGAATCTTTGGGTATTGGACCCAAGCATCTGTATTTCATTTCATTTTTTTGTAGTTTTTATAAAATACCTTAAAAGTTAAAGATATTGATGATTAAAAAATTAGAAAAAAAATATTTAAAGGAATAAAAATCTCCCTTATTTCCATTTCCATCACCTAATAACTTTTTCTTCTTTCATCTTTTTTCTTTAAGTATGTTTGCATATTTATTACTATACTTTTTTGTTCAAATTTGTTTCCTGCCACTTTTCCATTACTATAATTTCCCTTTTCATTGCATTTATTTTTAATAAATTGAACGTTTATTTTTAATGCTCATACAACATTTCCTCATATACCTTCACATATTTAATCATATTATTACTCATGGTGACTTTAGTTTTTATTTATAAAATAATCCTGTGAGGGAAGCGGCTGTGGCTCAATCAGTAGGGCTCCCGTTTACCATATGGGAGGCCCCAGGTTCGGTTCCCGGGGCCTCCTGGTGAAGGCAAGCCCACCCGCACGGCGTGGTTAGCTGACCCAGCGAGCACAAGCAGCAAGGGGGGGATAAATGAATAAATAAATAAAATCTAAAAAAAAAAAATAATAATAATAATCCTGTGATAGCTATCTTTGTTCACATTACATTTTAGTTTTTGTATTTAGGATGCTCTCCAAAGAAAAGAATTCTGGAAGTAGAATCACTGGGCTAATGGGCATGGAAATTGGAAGGCTTTTTTATTTCTGCTACCAATAAAGAGGATAAACTAACTTTTATTCCCAGAGTAAGAAAGTGCCTATTTACCATACCCTTAACTGCATTTAGAGTTTTCTTTCTTAAAATATGAAATAATTTTTCACTTATTTGTGAAATAATTTTTCATATTTCACAAATATGAAATAATTTTTCACTTATAGGTGAAAATGGTATCTAGCTGTTTTATTTTGAATTTTTTGTGTCAGTTGAGTTTAAACTTTTCCACATTTGCAACTTTTTATAATTTCTAGCTGGCATATTGTTAGTGTCCTTTGTTTATTTGGGGGAGACATTGTATTTTTAATTATCAATTTGCATAGCTGTTTATTTTAATCCGTCATTGCACTTACTGTGAATATTTTTTGCAATTTGTTTTGCTTTTGAAGTTTAGTTTTATTTTTAGCAAACTAGGAGTTATGATTTTCAAGCAGCCAATTTTTTTACTTTATGATTTCTTTCACCAGAAATTTGATATTCATACTTACTTTGCTCTATTTTTTACCATTTGCATTTTTCTATTTAACATTTATACCCACTCAATATGTGCTTCGTGAAATGGTATGGGGTAACATGAATTTTCTACCTCCTAAAATAACTGATCAGTTGTCCCAGAATAATTCACTGAATAATCCTTTTCCCCCTCTGTGTTGGAAGTTTCCTTTATCATGTATTTCCTCTTTACCTTTGTGCTAGTACAAAATTGTTTGAAGTTTTATATTTTAACATTGGATAAGGCAAGTCTTTCCTCATAATTTTTCTTATTCATTTTGTTCTTATAATTTTGGACTATTCTAGGATTTTATTTTGCTACTTCCAGATTATTTTGCCTAATTACAAATTGTGAAATTTTTATTGAAAGGCAGAGCCTATACAATAATTCAAAACTTTTACCTTCTTAAGTTAGAAATATACTAATAATATGCGTCATTTATTGAGCATTCGGTACGTTCCACGCCTTGGGGTTATACTAAATATTTACCTAATTCTATTCTCAAAGCAACTAGAGGAAGAAAGTATTATTATCCCTGCTTCACAAATGAGGAAACTAAGGCTCTTTTTGAGAGTTGATTAACTTGCCCAAAGTTGAAACTACTAAATGGCAGAGGCGAGATTTGGACCCACGTCTTTCTGCCACTGATCCTAAAGCTCTTAACCACTCCGTGGGGTTAAAAGCGTATCACATTTTATGTATTTATCTCACATTCATAGTGACAAAATCTAGGATTTGGAGAAAAGTAGATGTGAATTAGAAATTTCAAATCGGCACTCTGTAGTCCCAGTTTTGCAGTCTGCTCAATAAACCCTTTATTAAGTTTCAGAAGACAGATATGGCAGAAACAGGGACTCTCAAACAGCTGTCAGCAGAATCTATCAAAAGAATACCTGAAAGTTCGCATTAGCACTTTTGCACACATTATTTTGTTTATTACAAACTCTACCATTTAAAAATGGACCCCCCCCCTCCACATTTTCTTAAGCAAGAAAGCTTCTAGAAACCCCTAGAAATTTCTACTTAAATTTTTCATTACTAACAATTGAGTTAGTAGTGGGAATTAGATGAGATAAAAGTGCCTGGACAGAACTCTTTAGGAGTAATGCTTCCATAACTTGTTGAGATGCCTTTTTCTGTTATTTATTTTTTAATTTGAAATAAAGTTATTTTAAAATTTTTCACTGGATAGTTGTCATAATGATAAACCATCAATGTGAGGTCATGACCTAGAAAATAAAAGAGTGTTTGCCTGTCTGGAAGCAGCAGCAGCCTTTTATTTTATTTTTTAGGAGGTACCAGGGACTGAACCCAGAATGGCATGTACACGAAGCAGGCGCTCAACCACTGAGCTACACCTGCTCCAACAGCAGCCTTTTAAAGCAGCTCCCTTTTAAAGCAGCTCCCTGGGTGAGTCTCACGCAGGCTGGAGTAGGATAAGCACCGGGCATACTGCGTGGAAGGAGGAATCCAGGTCCCTGTCAGAGGCCACAATAGGGAGCTAAAAACCTACTGTTGGTTCATGGGGAACTACTCAAGATTCCTGAGGAGGTTAGTGGCACGATCTGATCTGTTTTTAGGAAGATACACTTGGTCGCCATGTGGAGAACTAATTGGGTGGCTGAGGGCAGAAGACAGGGAAAGCAGCCAGAAAGTCCTTGTGATGGTCCAGGCAGGAGATGCCGGCAACCTCCTTTGGGGAAATGGCCACGGGGATGGAAAAGAAAGGAAAGACGTGAGAACCGTTCCAGAGGTAGAGCTGCCAGGGCCTACTGTCCTATGGGATATGAGGGTCACAATGATGTTTTATCATCAAAATAAGCCTGCTTCAAGGGGGAGTCCAATACCTTCTCCATGTCATCCCAGTTGGTGATGATGCCATGTTCAATGGGGTATTTGAGAGTGAGGATCCCGCGCTTGCTCTGAGCCTCGTCCCCCACGTAGCTGTCTTTCTGGCCCATTCCCACCATGACACCCTGCAATGCAAAGAGAAGGAGAGAGAAGTGGATTGGCCATGGGCTCCACACACAGGGATTCAGGCATGGGGGAGCCTCAGAAAATGAATGAAGATAAGGAAAGGATCCCTTCTTCATCTGGAAACGTGACCTGGAAACATAAGGATAGGGCATATACCTGTGAATGTGGAGGTGACAGGGACAGAAGGGAGAGGGTTTCTTGCAGGCTGATCTCTATTCTCTGTCCTAAGTCACTGTCATTTCCACAGGCCCCTCCCCTCATGTCACATACATACACACACACACACACACACACACAAATACCCTATGCTTGCACTTTTTTTTAAAGGAGGTACCAGGGATTGAACCCGGGACCTCGTACATGCAAAGCAGGCACCCAACCACTGAGCTACACTTGCTCCCTATGCTTGCACTTTCACACTTTCACATCTCCAAATCTTTGATTGTGCTCTTCCCTCCACCTGCTGAAATCCTCCTTCTCCTCGGTTATCCCTTTTCCATGATGTCACTCCCTTCCCTAGTCCCTCTGTTCTGATTTAACCACTCCCTCCTTTGTGCTCCCCTGGTGAAATATTTTGCCTCTATTATAGCCCACAATCTCAAGTTAGTTACATGATTACACTTCATGGAGTGGACATTTCTAAAAGACAAGGAGCTTATTTAATTGCATACATTTAAAAAAAGGTTTTTTCCAAACCTAGCAACCCCGAAGACTCAAGCCAGACACAATGCTGTTATTGTGGGCCTGATGGATATTGGTTGTAGTCCTGCATATTTCTGTGCAAAGGGTCCTGCCTTATTAGTTCATCAGAAAAGAGCTTCCCAAGCCCCTCCCTGCCACACACATGCATGTGCACACATGCAATACACATATATACAACTCAGCTTGGTCTCTATAACACAGTGCTCACTCCTAGTGGCTCAAAGCTTGGGATCCAGACTAGTACACACCTGGTGGCGAGGGCGGCCCACGATGGAGGGGAAGACAGCCCGGGGGGCGTCATCTCCCGCGAAGCCGGCCTTGCACAGGCCAGAGCCGTTGTCACACACGAGGGCAGTGGTCTCCTCTTCGCACATGGCCGGGTGAGCTGGGGGCTGGAGCACCTTGGGTTTTGGGGGAGAAGAGCACTAGTTAGCCACTTGTCAAAATCACCTTGGAGACGGTCTTGGCTTTGGGGCCAATAGGTTTTGGCAAAGGTGTGGGAAAATGCTGGAATTAGAGACTATTATCCTGCAGTTAAAAAAAAGCAAGGTAGAGCTATATGAACTGATATGGATAGATTTCTAAAACATTCTGCTGAGTGAGGGCAAAAAAAAAGAAAGTTTCAGAACAGAAAGGCGTAATACAAAACCAATAAGGTGAATTCCTTTTAAAGCACAACACAGTATCACATATTTTCCATGATTTTCTATTTGTGGTTATAAACACAGAGCAGAAGTTCTGAAAGGGTACATACCAAACCGGTCATTGCGATCACCTCTGGGGATAAGAGGTGGTGGGTTATATCTATAATGTTTACAATTTTTACAAGGACATCGTATTCACAGATAGTTTATGTCATTAAGAATAAATAAAACAGCAAATTACTAAGGGAAAAAAGGAAGCAGTAACAATAGGGGAAACGTGCCATCCTAAAGGCAGAGGCACATGAAGAGGAAGGGGCAGCCTGAGAGGAGGCCAGGAAGGAGGGGCTTCATGGGGGGACTCCGCCGTCGCTGCCATGTCCACCAGAGAAAACAGAGAATCCCCCTTCTGATGCTGCTATCTGAATTGGGACAGCTGTAAAGCGATGAGGGAAATCGTTTTCCTGCCATCTGCTCCAGGTTTCTGTTTTGCTTTTTAAGCCAGAAGATGATCATCTGCCCAGTTCTTGGCACTTGGCGATGAAGGAGATGCGAAGCACCAGAACCTCAGGAGACAGTGAAGAAAAGGCCTCAGAGCCCGGGAGCCTGGGGCTGGACAGAGTGGGAGCAGAGTGGGGCTGGACAGTCTGGGCAGGCAGCTTTGGAAGTCCAGAGGAGGGAGAGGGGTGAGCGCTGAAAGGGAAGGCGGCTGGGGGGAGATAGGCCTGGCAACGCACCATTGGGACTGGGCAACAGGCGGTCCTGGCAAGGTGGAGAAGGAGGAGGGCGCTACGGAAACCTGGGCTGCTGGGCCCTGACGGGCGTTGAACCCAAGAAAGAGAAGACCATGACCAAAGCAAAGATGACACGGTGAACGCGGGGTCAGACAGGCTAAGGAAGACCGTGAGCAGAAGCTCATGAGCGAATTGTTAAGGGATAAAGGAAACTCTTCTCGGTTCTGTTTGGAGCAGGAAGCTCACCAGGGGAAAGGCGGGACTCCCTGAATCCAGCTTTGCTTCTGTTTGGCTGGTTGTCCCTGGACTCTGACCTGAGGAGCTCACGTCCTAGCTCTTTAACCTGCCCCCCAGGGCAGCAGACCCCAGGTCCCCCTCCCTCTGGCTTTCTTTCCATCCTCTGAGCTGCATCCTCGCCTCTCGCTTCTGGGCCTTTCGACGCAGGGTCCAGCCTGTTTGCTGTGCTGGCTACGATCACCTGTCAGGCTTCCGGTGCCACAGTGCACACGTGGCCTCTCTGGCCCACCCGTCTCCGTTGGTGGCCCCTCTTCTTTGCTCATGCAACACCATGAACTTCCCCTGCCAGAGCACTGTCCACCTCTGCTCCTTTGTAGCTCCGTGGGGCAGGGGCTGGGAACATCTTGTTCCCCAGCCATTCCCCTGAGTGCCCAACAAGATTCCTGCTCCAGAGGAAGCTCTTAACAAGCATCTGTCATCAAAACAACTGAGTGAATGAATACACGGATGTCAAAGAGAAGGATTTTTAGGACAAAAAAGGCAGAACAGATACTGGCAAGAGGTCAGAGAGTGAAGGAAAGTACCTCTCTGCTTAAAGCAATATTTTCTCAGGGCCTGAACAGTTCCTGGATTGCCAAGAAGATATTGGAAGAATAGAGAATCGGAGAGATATCAGAAGAGTGGGGATGAGCAAATGTTTCAACATTCAAACGGGGAAAGACGGCAGATTCCTAAAACCTCAATCTGGACATGCAAGTTGGGCAGGATTTCAGAAAGTATTATTAAAGATGTGGGGTGTGTGTGTGTGTGTATATATGAATATTCAGGAAAAGAAGCAGTGATCTCTTATAACTGAACAAATGTTCGAGTAATGGCCCTCTCTTTTTTTCCCCAGGACTGCCAGGCTGGGAATCCAGGGGTTAGGTGTGAAACTTGAGCTTAACCTTCGGCGTGGCATCTGACCAGGTCGCCCATGATATCCCTATTGACAAAGCCCTGTGGGCTGAGCAATAATATAATTAGGCATATTTATAGCTGCCTGAATACTGTAACAGAAAGGCATTAATTAATGGATCAATGTCAAAAGGAGAGAGCCACATGAGCCACTCTCGGTCCTTTCTTAACATTTTTATAAAAGAGTTGGACAAAAATATAGAGCACATGCTGATCAAATTTCCAGATAAAACAGAGTTGGTGGAAAAGGTAATATTAAATATGTTGGATGGAAGAATCGAAATTCCAGGTCTTAAAAGGCAGAGAAAGGGGGCAGATGTGGCTCAAATGGTTGGGCGTCTGTCTGCCATATGGAGGGACCTGGGTTCGATCCCCGGGACCTCCCGGTAAAATAAAAAATTTATATATAGAAGGCGCATGGGCTGCCAGGCTCTGTATACCGGTGAGCCGCCGGGCCCCGGGAGCCATGCAGCAAGATGATGACATAATGGGAGAGACAAGACAAGATGCTTTGAAAGCTCTGAAAACCATGAACCGAGGTGGCGCAGGTGGCAGAACATCTCTCTCCTACATCGGAGGTCTCCAGGATCGAATCCTGGTGAAGACTGGAGGAGAAGGATGAGAAGAGATGGCAGGAAACAGACACAGAGAATTGCCCAGTGAATAGACACAAAATAGCAAATGGGGAAGAGGGGGGGGTTAAAATGGATAAAGTAAATAAATAAATCTTAAAAAAAAAAAAAAAAGGCAGAGAAAATGAGCTGAATCAAAGATTAAACTTAATAGGATAAATATGAGGCTCTGCTTGTGAATCTAAATAACTAAACTGAGAGAGCTCATGGTCAGCCTCTGTAAGCACAAACTGGGGTCTTATTGACAGCAGTACAGCATGGACAGGATAAGAGCTGACCACACCTCGGGCGGGGGTACCATGTCCAGCTCTCGGGGCCACTCTTGTTGGCAAAGGCTTGCATTTGCTGCTGGTAGATGTAAAACTATACAATTTTTTGAAGGGGAATTAGAAAATACGTATCAAATGTACTTATCTTTTGACTCAGCAAAGGCACTTCTAGGAATTTCTCCTTGGGAAACTCAGCGATGGGTGCAAAGATTTGGTCACAAGTCTGTTTATCACAGTTTTGTTCAAAATGACCAACATTGGAAACAACCTTAATGTCAAAAAAAATTATTGAAGAATAAATAAGTTTGTCTGTAAGCCAATGGCCAAAAACTTCCATACAACAGAAAGAGTGGACTAGTGGATGCAATGGAAAAGGTGCAATAAGCTTTTAGAGGGGAAAACAGCAGCACGTCCAGTCCTTCTGTTTTTGGTAACAATGTATTAAAAAAAAAATTTTTTTTTATCAGAGCTGTTGTATGTTTACAGAAAAATCATGCAGAAAGTACAGTTTCCATATAACTCCCTACACACACATACACAGTTTTCCTATTATTAACACTTTGCACTTAGTGTGGTACCTTTGTCACAACTGATGAAACATTATTATGATAATTATAAAAATATTAAGTATAGTCCATATTTTACATTAGGGTTCACTCTGTGTTTTATGATTCTGTTCTGTGAACAATGTTTTTGTTTGTGTTTTTTTGTGAGGTACCAGGGGCTGGGATTGAACCTGGGACCTCTTATGTGGGAAGCCAGTGCTCAACCACTGAGCCACATCAGCAACTCTGAGTTGGTTTTTTCGTTTGTTTTGCTTGTTGTTGTTTTTAAGGAGGCACCAGGAATCGAACCTGGACCTCCAAAGTGGGAAGCAGCTGTTCAACTGCTTGAGCCACATCGACTCCCAACAACGTATTTTTAATTTAAAAAATCTGGGGCCCTTCACCTATTACTGTCCATTTAATCCTCACAAGAGCCCTGAGACAAGCTATTTTCATTTCTATTTCATAAACCAAGGCTCAGAGAAGTGAAAGAACGTAGCCTGAGGTCTCTCGGGAAAGGGCAGGACTGGTGCCAACCCAGGACAGGTTCCTCACCACTGCTGTGAAGCTGTCATAACTTCTCCATTTTTGGTGCTTTTGCCTCTGCCTGCCTGTCTCCTTAGAGCTGTTCATAGCCAAAGCCCTATGACAAAAGGGCCTGTGTTCTTCTCTCTCTATTAGACTCTAAGTCCCTCCTACCCCTGGACCGTGTCTGGATTTCTGTTTACAACCCCAGCTTTAGCTGCTCAATGAATGCTGCATGAAAATCCCACCACCTGAGTGACCACCTCAAGGCCCCTCAGGTCTACGGTCAGCCCCAAGGTCCCCACTGCCCAGTCTCATGACAGCTTGGTCACACAGGCCTGACTCAGCCCCCTCAGGACAGTTTGCACTTCACAAGCTGGTCAGCCAATAGTTAGACCTCTCTGTTCCAGCAGGTGGTCCACCTTGAGGGGAAAACAATCTAGAACTCTGGGAGGAGGCCGAGAGGCAAAGCCGCATCTCTGTGACCATCTAGCTCTACTGTCTCCCTCAGCATCCCTCCCTCTTGTGCAATTTATAAGTCGGGTCTGCCTGGCTTTTCAATGAACCCTTTTATCTCTGCCCTGGAGCCTCTCACACAAGCAGGGCAGAGGCTGAGACAAGCCACAGAGGGCCTTAAAGCTGTCAACAACGCCATTCACCAGCATTCAGGTGTTGTTAAATCTATGCTTTTGAAGGCAGAGTAAAGGAGGAGTGAGGGAGGTGAAGGCAAGGTTAGGACTGTCAGCCCAGAGTCAGGTCTGAAGCAGGCCCCACCCTGCCCTGGGAAGAAGGAGCTTCCCCTGGGGCCAGGCTTCTCTGCATGCCTCTGCCAGGAGAAATTCTAAACCGTTCTCAGCTGCTTTCTGGTAATTTGTGGCTAGACTTGAGCATGTCAGCCGAAAAGAGCCAAAGGCACTGTGGTTTCCTGGGGTCAAACCGCCTTGCGCTCGTGGGAAGCTAAGCGAGTTGTTCTGGCACCTTCAGCACATACTACATCTGGGCTTCATTGAGGATTTTACAGAGTTAGAAGCACAGCTTCTCTTCTCCTCCTAACCTCCCCGCCCCCAAAGGTGGCCCCAATCCAAAGACATAATGAGTGCAGAGAATTTGTTCACTCACTCATCTCCCTGGCACCCCACCCCACTATGAGGACAGAGACTTGAAAACCCTCCCACCCCCACCCCCCACCACTCTGAAGGAGACAAGTTTGGCTTCAGAATTCCTCTCACCTCTCCTTTCTTTGCCCTTCTCCTCCCTCCTGGCATCCCCTTCCCAAGGTCCCATCCCATGTGTTCTCTTGTCCTCAGTCTCCTCAACTATAAAATGCAAACGGTAACATCTCTCACTGGATGATGGATCAGATGAAATGATGGAAATGCAAGCATCTAGAGATTATAAATTGGGATCAGCAAACTAAGGCCTGTTTTCATATAACCTAAGAGCTAAGAATGGTTTTCACACTTTTAAATGGTTGAAAAAAGCAAAAGTTAAATAATATTCCATGACCTGTTCAAGTTATATGAAATTCTATTTGTCCATAAATAAAGTTGTTGGTTTTTTTTTAAGGAGGTACCAGGGATTGAACCTGGGACCTTGTACACGCGATGCTCAAACACTGAGCTACATCTGCTCTGCTATAAATAAAGTTTTATTGGAACACAGTCACACTCATTCAAGTCTGTAATGTCTGTGGCTTCTACGGCTGCTCTCACTACAATGGTGAGTAGTTGTAGCAGAGACCATCAGGCTCACAAAGCCTAAAATATTTATTATCTGACCCTTTACAGAAAAGGGCTGCACAAATAATAATTCTTATTGTCTCTCTTACTCTTCCCCATCAAAACTTGCTCCCAGAATGGAGCCTGTCATAGCAGAAGGGATTGAGTGATGCATGCCATAAATCAATGACCACTGAAGGCTGAATTTATGCCAGTCTCCAAGGCCATTTTCATTTTTGTGGGAAGTTTTAGCCCTAAAAGAAAGGCCTCTCAGATGTAAGATTTCAACCAATATCTGGTGAAATATTTTGGGGGTCAGGGCTTCAAAGGACACATAAGCAGCTGCCTTGCAACTATTACCTGCACACACACAATCAGAAAACCAGTCAGAGAGAAATCATTTCATGAAAAACACTGACACAGTGGAATATTCTAGCAGCACCTCTAACTAAATTCAGGGTATCTTCACTTGGCTCATATACAGTCATTAAATCAAAAACAACTTCTGGCTAGACTATGTAGGAGCCTCAGGAATCTGCCGTTGGTGCCTGCTCGCTGGCTCGGACCCCAGCGTCTCATTCATCCCCACGACTCATCTCCAGCCCAGTCCCCTCTCCTGAGCTCCAGTCCCGCAGAGCCAACTGCCTGTTGGGCAGCTTCACCCCAACTTGCCACCTCCAGAGCAGCTCCCCCCTTAGTGCTCCCGAGCTGGCTCTGGCCCGGGAAAATCTCACCACCACCCACCAGGAGCCCAGGTCCAACGCCCTGGCTCCTCCCCCTTCCCTCCCAACCAATCACCAGGCCCTCTTAAATTGACCTCCGCCCCACCCCACCCCACCCCACTCCTCTGGAGCGCAGTGCTGTGCTTCCCTTTCTCCAGTCCACTCCCTCAGAGCTGCCAGGGCAGTCCCTTTCTGCCTTTTTTTTTTTTAAGAGGTACCAGGGATTGAACCCTGGACCTCGTACCTGCGTTCAGCCACTGAGCTAATCCGCTCCCCTACTTTCTAAGGACCAAAGTCTTGCCCATCCCGTCACTCTCTAGGTTAAAACCCCTCGTGGTCCCCATTACTTAATTCTTTAGTTTAGCAAAAATCCCACCCTTCCCCCCTTCTGACCTTAGCCTTCCCTGTTTCCTGCCTTGCCCTCTAAATTCAGTGAAGCCAAAAACACTCCGAGAGGCCCCAAGACAATGCTTTCATTTGTTCAGGGACAATCCCCACTTCAAGGACCCAGCTCAGGTACCCCTTCCCCCAGGATGTCTTCCCTGATCACTCCTGGGCTGGGTGAAGGGCTTTCCTGGGCCTTACCCCTTTCCCCTACTTATCTGCTCCATGGTTCTCATCCCTAAGGAGCTGGGACAGTGCCTGGCACATAATCAGTGGAGTGAACAAAAGGAAGGAGGAAAGAAATCCCCCGACCCCCTCAGGTCATGATAGCATGCTGCCCGATGGTTTCCCAGGCCTGGCAATGTAGAAGCCCACTGCGCGTTGCCATTTCTCCAGCACCCACCCACCCATCCCAGGCCCAGGCAGCCCTGCTTCTTCCCGATCCAAAGGCTGGCCTCAAAGAATAAAAGCAAGCACTAGAGCAGGAGTTCTTAACCTTTTTTGTTCCACAGACCCCTTTGCCAGTCAGGTGAAAACCAGGGAACCCTTACTGAATCCAAACTGTGTATTATTTAATAAATATATCACACCCGCACCAACACGTCCCCACAAGAATAATGTTTTTTTTTTTTTTTAATTTCAGTTCAAGCTCACGGATCCCTGGTTAAGAACCCCTGCAGTAGAGCCTCCGCTATGCAAAATGTAGTCCCAGGCTAGCAGCTTCAACCTCACCTGGTTGCTTAGTAAGAATGCAAATTATCGGGCCCCACCCTATCCGAATCTGGGGTGGGGTGTAGGGCAATCCCTGTTTTAACGAGCCCTCCAGGTGATCCTTAAAAGTTTGAGAATTCAGAGCCAGACCATGAGGGCGTGGGGCTCAGCGGTTTACTCACATCCTCTCATTTAATACTCCAGCACCACTGCCTGGTAGGTATTGTTACTATTATTTCCAGTTTACAGGTGTGGAAATTGAGGCCAGAGAAATTGCCAGCTGGCCCAAGCCGCTCGGTAACTTTAGTAGCCTGCTGCTGAGCCCTGGCTGCCTCAGCTGTAAAGGGATGCTGGCAGGCTCTGGTCACAAGTGGAAGCGGCTCCTCTTATTCGCGTCCGTCTGTCTGTGTGTGTGCTGAGGGGTGCGATGGCACTGGCGGGGGGTTCACAGGTGGGTGTGGGGTCTTGGGACGAGTTGCTTAACTTCCCCAGGCCCGGGTGTTCTCATCAGAGAAGAAGAAATTAGGTGGCTCCCAAATCCCTCTGAGCCCCAAACCTCAGTCCTCAACCCACCCCCGCTTTTCCCCAGCCCCCAGTGACCCCAGAATCTTTGGGGACTGAAAAATTCTCCATTCAGCCAAGCACAAGTCAGAGGATAGAGAGACCCGCGTGGGGGCTGAAGAAAATACACTCATGTCCCCAGCACAGCCATCTGCTGGCCACTGGGGCTGTGGTTGCTTGGATTTGAACACCCTGAGAAGAAGCTGCTGTTCTGCAAAGCATCTGCTCCCCTAAAACCGCCTCCCAGACCTTCTGACCCCTGACCAAGGACTTCCCTCAAATCCAGGGTGTAATTCTGCAGGGGCCCTGGTGAGGAGGGCAGGGAGAGGCTGCAGGCCTTCGGTGCCACCCGCCACCTGGCTGCTCCTGCTCCAGGAGGCCCTGTAGCCAGAAATGCCTCTTCCTGGCAGCCGTGAGTTTGGAGGCGCCACTGCCCACCGGGGGCCCTGACGTGTGACCTGGGCCGGCGTCACACAAACCAGGCCAATCTGGAGGCACCGCCCGCACCCAGGAGGCCCAGCAGCCCCAGAGGCAAAGGAGGCAGGAGCCGTGCAGAACTCACCGAGTGGAAAGGAGGTTCTTCTCCCGGTGACCGAGCACTGGTGTGGCTTCGGCATAAATACCAGAGCAATATAAAACCCCAGAGGCGGATCTTTTTTACACAGAGCCCCTAAAAAGGCCAGCTGACGGTGTGTTAGCAATATTACCATATAAGGCGGGGTTTTCAATAAATCGGCCTTGGGGGGTGGGGAAGGGGTTGGGGAGAGTGAATTATCATTTGAAAAATGTATGCAAAAGGCCTCGAGTGGCGGCAGCCCCGGTGCTGGGGATTTGTTCCTTTTATGCTGCACTTGCATAAACAAAACTCGCAACAGGCCTTATAAGCTGCCCAGAGTGCAGCCAGATGCAGCTCTGCTCCTGCCTAGAGAACCATACCAAGAATGGCAGTGGGCCTCCTCCCTTTTCACCTCCCTCAGCATGTCAGGCTGCCTGCCGTCCCCACCCACCCCACACCCCACCGCCGGATCTGCCTGGGACACTCGTGCAGTGTCCCCAAAGTGGATGCAACTGTGCCTTGTCTGGTGCAAGCCCAGGACAGCTAAGGGCCAAAGGCAAACCCCACCCAGGATGTGGGCCCTCCTTACCTGCTGCCCCTCCACACCAGCTCCTGACCCCAGACCGAGTGGCCTGGGGTCCCTAATGCCCCTTAAGCCTCCTCTGGGGTACCATTCTCTCCTACCTCTCTCCTTTCATACTGAAACCCCACTACCTGTCCCAAAATATTGGGAATCATAGGCCAAGGGGCCTGCCTCACCTCAGGAGAGTGACAAACCTGTAGAATTTCCCACATTCCAATGGTTTGTGCTCTTCTCTGCTTCACTCATATACTCTGCCCAGGTGGCTATTTCTTCTCCCACAGTATCAGCTACCAGCTCTGTGGAGAATGCTTTCAGCTCCACGTTCCCTCAGTCCCAATACCGCACACCGAAGCCAGACTAAAATTACCAATTGCCTATTGGACCCCCTGGCCCCACAAACTCAGCCTGTCTAAAACGGAATCCTCCCCTACCTTCAAAGCTGCCATGCCTCCTGCGTCCCCATCTCAGAGAATGCCCCCACCATCCTGTCAGGCCTTAAAGCTAGAAACCCAGGAGCTACTCCAGACACCTCTCTTTCCCTCAGACTCCCCAAACCCCTTTGCTGATGGTTCTCCCACCCCCATCCCCAAATGCCTCTCAGCTCTAGGGCTTCCCATCCACCCCTGCTGGCCCAGCCCTGCTGGCCCAGCCCTGCTTCAGGCTCTGGTCACATCTGATTAGCCTTCCCAACTCTGCCCCATCTTCAAACCCGGCAGTTCCCAAAGCATAGTCACAAGATAGCGGCACATATGGTGTCCTCAGCATTACCTGGGAACCTATTAGAACTGTGAATTCTTGGATCCCACCCAAACTTATTGAATCAGAAACTTTGGGAATAGGGCTCAGCTGTCAGGGATTTACAAGCCCCTCACCCTGCCCCAGGTGTCCAGCATCCTTACCTTTTAACTGAATAAGCATGCATGGAATACCTCCTGTGTGCAGGGAGTTCTGGGTAGTGGTGGGTAGCCTGGTGTGAAGGCTTGAAGGTGTGTCTTCCCCATTACCTGAGAAATGAGGTTGGGGCAGGTGTGGAGTGAGGTGTGTTCTCAGCTGAGAGAACCCAGAGGAAGACTAGGGAAGGCTTTTCAGTGACCGCGTGTAGCCATCCCTGTGGGGAAGGGGCATGGTAGCCACAAGGAGGTAACTGAGCCATCTCCTGAGGAGTGCTTACTTGTAAATTCTAGGCCCCAAGGGAAATGTTCTGGAGCCTTTCAAGTCCCTAGGAGAGGCCTCACCATGGACTCTGGATTAAAGAGGCTGGGCTGGTGGGCACAGAAGGGGAGGAAGCAGTGTCTCCTGTCCCAGTGGGGACACCATGCCTGTCCATCCTGACTGGCGAAGGCAGCAGAGAGTGGGTACCCTGGTGGTCGGTCTCCCTCCCTGGCCAGGGACAGGGATGAGGCAGGGCACCATGATCTGATCAGGGGTCTAGAGGGGACACAGCTTCCCTCCAACATCAGGGCTGGCTCAGGTCCCTTAATCCTTCAGCACTGTGGCCGGTGTGCGGACTGAACACCCTGCCCTTCCGGGTTTGTACCTTGGTGGGCCAATCAGCTGATACACAATAAAGAGTCTATAATCAAAGGGAATTGGCTGTCATCCAGGGACCAAAGGGCTCAGCGATCAGAAAGAGAGGCTGTGTGAATAACTGAAGCTCTCAGGAAATCCCCAGGGAGGCTGGAGTCTGCCCAGGCTTTGATGGACAGAGAGAAGGAGGTGTGGGGGGGAATACTCAATCATTCTTTCTTTAATGCTTCTTTCCCTTCCTTCCTTCCTCCCTCCCTCCCTCCCTTCCTTTCTTCAAAAATTTTAAAAATTGTCAATGCAAAAATACAAAGATACAAAAATATATATTTTAGAAAGCAAACTTTTCCTATAATCCCTGTAGTCTATAGATAGAGTTATGAGGGAGCAGAGGTGGCTCAAGGCATTAGGCATCTCCCTCCCATATCAGAGGTTCTGGGTTCAGTTTCTGGAGCCTCCTAAAGAAACAAGGGGGGAAGCGGATTTGGCTCAGGAGACTGGGCTCCCACCTACCACATGGGAAGTCACTGGTTCAGATCCCGGTGCCCCCTAAAGAAGACAGCAAGCTGACATGATGGGCAGGCGCAGAAAGCTGATACAACAAGAGACAAAAGAAGAAAAAATACAGTGAGAGACACAACAAAGCAGGGAGCAGAGATTCCTGGTGCCTCCTAAAGAAGACAGCAAGCAGGGAAGCGGCTGTGGCTCAATCAGTAAGGCTCCCGTTTACCATATGGGAGGCCCCAGGTTCGGTTCCCGGGGCCTCCTGGTGAAGGCAAGCCCGCCCGCACAGCGTGGTTAGCTGACCCAGCGAGCACAAGCAGCAAGGGGGGGATAAATGAATAAATAAATAAAATCTTTAAAAAAAAAAAAAAGAAGACAGCAAGCTGACACAACGGGCAGGGGTGGCGAGCTGATGCAACAAGATGACACAACAAGAGATGCGGGGAGGAAAAACATAATGAGAGACACAACAAAGCAGGGAGTGGAAGGGGCTCAAGCAATTAGGCACCTCCCTCCTACATCAGAGGTCCTGGGTTAGGCTCCCAGTGCCTCCTAAAGAAACAAGGAAGAAGAACAGACACAGCAAGTGCAAACAGTGAGGGAGTGGGGAGAAATAAATAAATAGATAGAGTTATGTACCCCAGAAAAAGCATGATCTTAATATTAATGTGCATTCCTGTGGCTGTGAACCCATTCCAAATAGGACCTGTGGAAGATATTACTTTTAGTTAAGATGTGGCCCAACTGAATGATGGTGGGTCTTAGTCCAGATTACTGGAGGCCTTATAAAGAGGACACAGAAGCCACAGAAGCAGAAAAGAAGAGGCTGTCACTATGTGACAGAAGGCAGAGATATAAGCCAAGGAACCCCAAGGATTGCCAGCAGCCAAGAGCAGTCTTGGGGTGAAAGCAAGCATTGCTGATATTTTGGTTTGGGATGATTTCTAGCCTCAGAACCATGAGCCAGTAAGTTCCTGTTGTTTAAGCCAACCTATTGTGAGGTATTTGTCATAGCAGCTTTGGCAAACTAAGACCATCCCACACAGACCTGAGTCACAGATGGCTTCTGTTAATGGCGTGATGTCTATTCTTTCAGACTTTTCCCTCTATTTTTTTAAACGTTATATTACTTTATAAACACTAGATTTGGTTATTACCTTTTTTTTTTTTTTTAAAGATTCCACCTATTCATTCATTTATCCCCCCCTTGCTGCCCGCGCTCCCTGGGTCAGCCAACCACGCCGTGCGGGCGGGCCTGCCCTCACCAGGAGGCCTCGGGAACCGAACCCGGGGCCTCCCATATGGTAAACGGGAGCCCTACTGATTGAGCCACAGCCGCTTCCCTAGTTCTGTGATTTTTGTTTTTGTTTGTTAGTCTTTATTATAACACATATATATGCAACATAAGATTTCCCATTTTAACCATTTTCAAGTAAACAATTCAGTGCTGTTAATTACATTCACAGTGTTGTACTACCATCACCACCATCCATTACCCAAACTTTCCCATCACCCTGTGCAGAAATTCTGTACTAATTAAGCATTAACTCACCATTCCCCACTCCCACCCCAGCCCCAGGTAACCTGTATTCTAATTTCTGACTATGAATTTGCCTTTTCTAATTATTTCATATTAGTGAGCTCATACAGTATTTGTCCTTTGGGGACTGGCTTATTTCACTCAACGTGGTATTCATTCATCCATGTTATAGCATGTGTTGGAACTTCCTTCCTTTTTTACAGCTGATAATTGCCTGTATATACCACACTTTGTCTATTCATTCTTCTCTTGATGGGTGCTGTGTTGCTTCCACCTTTTGGTAATTATGAATAATGCTGCTATGAACATTGGTGCACACAAAACTCACTTTTGCATTGCGTCAGTGGCAGAGCTCAGAAAAAAATCTATGCTCCTCAGTATCCCACACACATTCCTATCTGCACATCCCTGGGTCAGCCAACCACGCCGTGCGGGCAGGCTTGCCCTCACCAGGAGGCCCCGGGAACCGAACCCGGGGCCTCCCACATGGTAAACAGGAGCCCCACTGATTGAGCCACAGCCGCTTCCCGGTTATTACATTTTTTTTACAGTTGTTCTGAAACTTACGATGTTCCCTTCATGATGATTTTGGATATCTTTCCAAATCAGTTCATATAATTTTTAAGCTCTTGTTTAGTTTTCCATAATAGGGCTATATCAGAAATTATTTAACCAATATCCCATTGATGGACTCTTGGGTCATTTCCAAGCTTTTACTCATGCCAACATCATTGCAATTAATAAAACTTTATACTTGTGCAGATGTGTGAGTGTTTCTGTACAATAAATTTCTTAAAGTTTAATCCCTTGATCAACCAAGAACATTTGAAATATTAATGGCAACTGCCATATTGTCCTCTGAAAAGGCGGTACCAGTTTACCTCCTGCCAACAGTGGATGAGAACACCTTCTTCACACTCTTCAAAACACTGAGCAGTGTCATTTTTTTATATCCATTCCATTTATTGATTACATTAAGATGCTTATGTTCATGTAAGATGACGCACCACTTTAGAATAATTTGCCTTTTTTCTGATTGTAAAAGTAATCTGCACAACGGTAAACAAAACAAAACAAAACCGCACATAGGACAAAATGGAAGTAGGTGTTTACATCTTGAGCTGTTTCCTTCGCTGGGCAGAGAGTTGCCCCACTGAGCCTCTCTGCTCACCCAGCTCTCGTTGTGCCCAAAAGAACAATGTAGACCATTGGCAATTATCTGTCTCTTTAATTTAAAATTACTTGGAAACTAGTGAGAATGAATGTGTCCTGGGATTTACTACCCATTCATACGTCTTTCTCTGAGAATGGCTGGTTCACGTCTTTGTCTGTTTTTCCTATTGTATATTTCATCTTTAACTTTTTGAGTTACAAGAATTGTATGTTATATTATTGCCTACCACAAGTTTAATATTTGCCTTTTGATCCAAATGTCTTTTCCCTTTTCAATGCCTGTTTCAGATCATCTTTAGGAAGACTGAGCACGTGTTGTTGTTTTTTTAATTTATTCCCCCCACCTTGCCGCTTGTGCTCGATGTCTGCTCTCTCTGGTCCTTTTGCTGCACGTTTTCTCTGTGTCTGCTTGTCTCCCCCTTTGTTGCATCATCTTGCTGCGCCAGCTCTCCGCGGGTGCGGGCTGTCGATCTCTGTGGGCACGGACCAGCTTGCCTTCACCAGGAGGCCCCAGGAACCAAACCCAGGGTTTCCTATATGGTAGACGGGAGCCCAACCACTTGAGCCATATCCACCTCCCTGAGCACCTATTTTTAACATCAAAACATTTCAGAAACTCCTACTTGATAGTCACTTTCCTACTTAAGTTATTTGAGGAAAGAAAATAGCAAATGCCAGATATTCAGAGATTCATTAAAATAAACTTGCCATTTTAGAATAGTCAAATGGAAATTTTATATTTCTGATTTTTCAAAAGGAATACTCATTCAAAAAATTTCAGGAAAAAAAGTATGATGCAGAAAATAAAAATTTCTACCATCCAGATAACCACCATGAACTAAAATCTCTCCAGACATTTTTCAATACCTATACACATGTAGTATTTCACTTTTTATTATCTTCCAATTGACACTGGAAAGTCAGCTCCATGAAAGAAGAAATTTCTCTTCTTTTCCCCTCACTGCCATATCCTCTGCGATGGGTTTGCAGCTATATGGACCCCAGAAAAGTATGAAGCTAATCCATTCCTGTGGGTATAAACTTATTGTAAGTAGGGCCTTTTGATTAAGTCACCTCAGCTAAGGTGTGGCCTAGGGTGGTTCTTAATCAGTTTACTAGATTCCTTTTATAAATGGGATGAAAGAGAGACAGAGAGACAGAAAGCCATGGAAACCAAGAAGCTGAAAGCAACAAAACTTGGAAGAGAAAGGAGAGTCCTTTTTTTTTTTTTTTTTTTTTAAAGATTTTATTTATTTATTCATTTATCGCCCCCTTGCTGCTTGCGCTTGCCGGGTCAGCCAACCACGCCGTGCAGGCGGGCCCGCCCCCACCAGGAGGCCTCGGGAACCGAACCTGGGGCCTCCCATATGGTAAACGGGAGCCCCACTGATTGAGCCACAGCCGCTTCCCGGGAGAGTCCTTTATAAGAGAATAAAATTCAGGCAAAGAGAGAAAGTGATGGAAGCAAGAAACTGAAACCAGCGAAACTCAGATGGGAAGGGAGAGACCAGCAGATGCCACCATTTGCCTTGCCATGTGACAGAGGAGTCCAGGATCACTGGCAGCTGGTCTTTAGGAAGAAAGCATTGCCTGATGATATCTTGATTTGGACATTTTTCTCAGCCTTGAAACTGTAAGCTTCTAAGAGAAAAAAATTCCTATTATAAAAGTCTGCTCATTTCTGGCATATTGATTTTAGCAGCCCAGCAGACTAAAACATCCTTATTGCTTAGAAGAGGGCCTGGCACAGACAGGTACTCAATAAACCTCTGTTAAATGAATAAATGAACAAATCTCACTGTTTTCAGTTAACAAAACTTCTTGGAATTTCTTGTTTCCATGTACATAAATATAGATTTTCACCGTCATCTATTTTATGGGTTGTATAATGCTTCACTTTGTTTATTGAACCAGTCCTTTACTGATTGGAAATTTAAGTGGTATCCAATTTTTCATTATTATAAACAATACTGTGATGATTATCCCTCAACTAATGTTTGTTTGGCTGTGGGATTATCTCCTTAGATCATTCCAAGAATAGAAATTTCTTTGTTAGGTAGAATCCACATTTTAATTATGAACCATTTTTGCTAAGTCAGACCTACAGAAAGTCAGAGCCCAAGTTTCTAGAGACAAAGAAAACTCAATTGGATGAACTTGACCTTCTATGCCATTTTCGTTTTGAGACATCATTCATTGCTGAAGCGTCACAGGGCCAGAGGCCAAGAAGATGAGCAAGAAGCAGTAACTAAGAGACTGAGGAAGCTAATTAGGGTTTTTGACAGCCTCTTGGAACTAGGGAGAAAAAACTGGGAGTTCAGAGTTAAACACTTCAAACATTCCATTGGGACCCTTGAAAACTATGTTCTAAGCATAAGAGCAAACCAGAAACAGACCAGATCTTACAGAGACTGAACCCAACTTTGAACAAGTTCAGTTCCAGATGGGAATAAGATGATCTCTAACCGCCTGCCAAAATCTGGAGGAAATCCTCTTTATAGAGAGATAATCCCAACCAGACCTTTTACAAATTTTTATCCACAATATCTGGCATTCAGTTTAAAAACCACAATGAATATCAGGAAATAGGATAAATTGAAGCAAACAAACAACAGAAATAGACCAGACCATAGAGGGTCCCTATTTTGGGATTCCCAGGCACAGACTTTCAAATAACTTCGTTTCAAATAACCATGATTCATATGGTCAAGAAAATAGATGCTAAAATGGTGATTTTGAGCACAGAATGAAAACTATTAAAGAATCAAATGGAAATTTTAGAACTGAAAGGTTAATAACTGAAATTAAGAATGCAAAATATGGTTTTAATAGCATGTCCAAGACGCTGAAATTACCAATTAGTGAACTGGAATGTAGGTCATTAGAAAATATTCATACCAATGTCTAGAGTGAAAAAAAGATACAAAATACACAAAAAAAGAGAAAAAGAGAGGTTTGGGGTATTATGAAATGGTGTAACATATGGGTAACTGAAATCCCAGAAAGGAAAGAGACAAAGAATGGGGCAGAAAGATTATTTGAAAAGTAATAGGCAAGAAATTTCAAAAACTGATGAAAGACTTTGAACTTCATATTCAAGAAGTACTCTTTATCCCGAGTAGGATAAAAAAAAAGTCATTCCTAGGCACATAATAAGGGTGTGTGTAGGAACTAAGATATAGGGGAAAACTTAAAAGCAACCAGGGCGAAATACATTATCTTCAAAAGAACAGTAATAATACATAGAGCTGACTTCTCACAATGGAATGTCTTTAAAATATTGAGTGGAAATATCTTTAATTTATAATTCAATATCCTGTGAAAATACCCTGTATGATGAAGGCAATATAAAGACATTTCCAGAGAAGCAAACACAGATAATTCATGGCCAGAAGACTTGCATTAAAGATAATTCTTCAGGCAGAAGGAAAATTATCCCAGCAGGAAGCACAGAGATGCAGAAAGTAATAAAGAGCAATGAAAAGGGTTAATATGTGGGTAAGTCTAGATGAATATTAACTGAATAGAACAAAAGTAATAATGTCTTTTGGGATTTTAAATATATGTAGAGTTATATTTCATGATAACAACACTAAAGCAGGGGTTCTTAATACAGGGTCTATGAGCTTGAATTGAAATTCAAAAAAACATTATTCTTGTGGGGACGTGTTGGTGCAGGTGTGATATGTTTATTAAATAATACCCAGTATACTGTGGACTTAGTAAGGGGTCCATGGTTTTCACCTGACTGGCAAAGGGGTCCATGGAACAAAAAAGGTTAAGAACCCCTGCACTAAAAGTAGGAGAAAAATATGTTACTACATGAGATGATAAATCAGGGATGAATGTTATAATATCTACGCTATCTCTAAAATTATAAAGACTGTACCTATTAGGCTAACTGGGGAGGAAAAAAAAATAGAATAATTTTAAAAGTCCTGACTAATCCAAAAGAAACCAAGGAAGGAGAGAAAAAGAAATATCAAGAAAGGAGAGAAAAAATAAAATAAAACAGGTGGGGTACCCTGCCCCAATTCAGTTGGTGGAGCGAAACACTTCAGGGCTTCATTCCCCTCAAAGAAGCTTTGAAGAACCTGCAAGAATTGTCAGAAATATTTTTCTAAAAACTCCAGGAAACAGTTAAAGATATGCAGTAACAGAGTGAACACCAAATCTAGAAAAGGGCCGCTTAAAAGTGGTAGGATCTCATGACTTCCTGGCTGGCCCCTACTCCATCCCATCACAGGCTTGGCATGAAGCCACCTTGAGCTCCCAATGTGGATCCCTGGTCTCAGTTCCAGAGGGAGCCCTCGTGCACATATTGGGAGAATGTAATCTGTCTGGTGGTAGCCTAGGAGACTTGTCCCAGAACCTGACCTACACATAGAGGGTGGCTCACCAAGCTTTCCTTCAGAGCACTCCTTCAGACACTTGAGGAAGAGCAGAGCCTGGGGCAAGGGATTGCTGGCTGTAGGACATACCGTGATGTGTTCAGGAATTTGAGGAAACTCGAAGGGAAGAGGGGACATTTATATCTGCCTAAATGGTGAATTCCTTGGACTGCGGAAGCATGCCCAAGATGAGAGGCATGTGCAGAAAGGATCAGGGAGGCTCCTACACTTTGGCATTCAGCTATTCTCCAAACTCATTATATGGACAAGCCATGAAGAAAGCACTCACTCAGGTCAATCTGCAAAGACTGGGAAAGGTGTTTTCTTTTTTCCTTCTTTTTTGGCTAGTTCCTGGCATTCAAGGAAAGTTCTGTCATAACACTAGCTGACACAAGCTTAAGGAACAAATGCCTCAGAGTCTAAATTCTAGCAATAACACATTAAAATATCAAAATATCCAACTTTCAACAAAAGATTACAAAACATACGAAGAAACAGGAGGTGAAGGCCCAGGCAAAAGAAAAGTTTAAAGCATTAGAAACCATCAAAGAAGAGGATCAGACCTAGGACTTTCCAGACAAAGACTTTAAAAATGATGGCCCTAGGGAAGCAGATGTGGCTCAAGTGATTGGGCTCCCATCTACCATAGAGGAGGTCCAGGGTTTCATTCCCAGGGCCTCCTTGTGAAAGGCAAGCTGGCCCAAGCGGAGAGTTGGCCCACGTGGAGTGCTGGTGCAGCAAGATGACGCAACAAAAAGAGACACAGAAAAGAGACAATAAGAGATGCAGCAGACCAGGGAGCTGAGGTGGCACAACAGATTGAGTGCCTCTCTCCCATTCCAGAAGGTCCCAGGATCGGTTCCCAGTGCTGCCTAAAGAGAAGACAAGCAGACACAGAGGAACACACAGAGAGCAGACAGCGAGTGCAAAACAACGGGGGGGGGGTGTAAATAAATAAATCTTAAAAAAAAAAATGATGGCCCTAAATATGCAAAACACGGACAAAGAACTAAAGAAAATCAGGACAATAATAGATGAACACAAAGAGAATATCAATAGAGAGAAGGAAATTATGAAAAGGAACCAAACAGAGCTAAAGACCACAGTAGCAGAAATGAAAAATTCCCTAGATGGGTTCAACAGCAGATTGGAAATACCAGAAGAAAGAATCAGTGAACATGAAGATAAGACAGTTGAGATCATCCATTTAAGGAACAAAAGGAAAAAAGAATGAGGAAAAGTGAACAGAGCTTGGGGAACCTATGGGACATGATCAAGCACACTGTAGGAGTTCCAGAAGAAGGAAAAAAGAGAGGAAGGATAAGAGAGACTATTCAAAGAAATAATGGCTGAAAACTTCCCAAATTTAACAAAAGACATGAGTATACACATCCAAGATATTCAACAAATTCTGAAAAGGATAAACCCCAATAGATACATACCACACCATGTTATAATCAAACTCTTGAATGCCAAAGGTAAAGAGAGAATTCTGAAAGCTGCAAAAGAGAAGCAACGTGTCTCGTACAAGGGAGCCTCAATAAGATTAAATGTTGATTTCTTCTCAGAAACTATGGAGGCAAGAAGACATTGGGAAAACATGTTTAAACTGCTGAAAGAAAATAATTGCCAACCAAGAATTCTATATCTGGCAAAATTGTCTTTCAAAAATGAGGGTGAATACGAATATTCTCGCTGTCCTGATTTTGTGATAAACAGGGTAGGCTAAACATACACTATATCAGAAACCATGCATGTGTCCCCAGACCTAATTTGTCTCCATAGGTCTAGTTTATAGAATGCTGGTGATAAACCAAGGCTGATTTGTTATATGCCCATCCTGTATGGGAAATGACTGTAACTCTAGGTATCTTTGGTCAACCTTAAGAGATATAGCAGGGGGGTGGATGTGGCTCAAATGGTTGGGCATCTGTCTCCCATAGGGAGGGACCTGGGTTCGATCCCCGGGACCTCCCGGTAAAAATAAAAAAAGAAAAATATAGAAGGCACGTGGGCCGTCAGGCCCTATGCACAGCTGTGCCGCTGGGCCCCGCCGAGCCATGCAGCAAGATGATGATGTAACAGGAGAGTGACACAAGGGAGAGCCAAGATAAGACACACCAAAAAACCAGGAACTAAGGTGGTGCAGGCGGTAGGACACCTCTTTCCCAAATTGGAGCTTCCAAGGATTGAATCCCAGTGAAGACAGGAGAAGGATGAGAAGAGAGGGCAGGAAACAGACACAGAGAATTGCCCAGTGAACGGACACAAAAAAAGCGAAACCAGGGCAGGAGGGGGGTGTTAAAATGGATAACAGTAAATAAATCCTTAAAAAAAAAAAAATGAGGGCGAGGGAAGTAAATGTGTCTCAGGTGATTGAGCTCCCACCTACCACATGGGAGGTTCCTTCCTTCCTTCCTTCCTTCCTTCCTTCCTTCCTTCCTTCCTA